>OZ038312.1:33947558-34021619 GCA_964035775.1 Osedax frankpressi | reverse complement strand
AACCTTCAGACCACTTCGTTGACTTGCTCTTTTATGATAAGATGCTCGACCCAGACTACGATTGTAAGAATCGTGTAAAGTTGAAAATGAACGAATTGTACTATCTTCACCTATTTGAGAGAAATGTTGAATATTATTAGTGTTAATGTCTATAGAGTAGTGTTAATGTCTATAGAGTAGTGTTAATGTCTATAGAGTAGTGTTAATGTCTATAGAGTAGTGTTAATGTCTATAAAGTAGTGTTAATGTCTATAGAGTAGTGTTAATGTCTATAGAGTAGTGTTAATGTCTATAGAGTAGTGTTAATGTCTATAGAGTAGTGTTAATGTCTATAGAGTAGTGTTAATGTCTATAGAGTAGTGTTAATGTCTATAGAGTAGTGTTAATGTCTATAGATTAGTGTTAATGTCTATAGAGTAGTGTTAATGTCTATAGAGTAGTGTTAATGTCTATAGATTAGTGTTAATGTCTATAGAGTAGTGTTAATGTCTATAGAGTAGTATTAATGTCTATAGAGTAGTGTTAATGTCTATAAAGTAGTGTTAATGTCTATAAAGTAGTGTTAATGTCTATAAAGTAGTGTTAATGTCTATAAAGTAGTGTTAATGTCTATAGAGTAGTGTTAATGTCTATAGAGTAGTGTTAATGTCTATAAAGTAGTGTTAATGTCTATAGAGTAGTGTTAATGTCTATAGAGTAGTGTTAATGTCTATAGAGTAGTGTTAATGTCTATAGAGTAGTGTTAATGTCTATAGAGTAGTGTTAATGTCTATAGAGTAGTGTTAATGTCTATAGAGTAGTGTTAATGTCTATAGATTAGTGTTAATGTCTATAGAGTAGTGTTAATGTCTATAGAGTAGTATTAATGTCTATAGAGTAGTGTTAATGTCTATAAAGTAGTGTTAATGTCTATAAAGTAGTGTTAATGTCTATAAAGTAGTGTTAATGTCTATAGAGTAGTGTTAATGTCTATAGAGTAGTGCTAATGTCTATAGAGTAGTGTTAATGTCTATAGAGTAGTGCTAATGTCTATAGAGTAGTGTTAATGTCTATAAAGTAGTGTTAATGTCTATAAAGTAGTGTTAATGTCTATAGAGTAGCGTTAATGTCTATAGAGTAGCGTTAATGTCTATAGAGTAGCGTTAATGTCTATAGAGTAGTGTTAATGTCTATAGAGTAGTGTTAATGTCTATAGAGTAGTGTTAATGTCCATAGAGTAGTGTTAATGTCCATAGAGTAGTGTTAATGTCTATAGAGTAGTGTTAATGTCCATAGAGTAGTGTTAATGTCTATAGAGTAGTGTTAATGTCTATAGAGTAGTGTTAATGTCTATAGAGTAGTGTTAATGTCTATAGAGTAGTGTTAATGTCTATAGAGTAGTGTTAATGTCTATAAAGTAGTGTTAATGTCTATAGAGTAGTGTTAATGTCTATAGAGTAGTGTTAATGTCTATAGAGTAGTGTTAATGCCTATAAAGTAGTGTTAATGTCTATAGAGTAGTGTTAATGTCTATAGAGTAGTGTTAATGTCTATAGAGTAGTGTTAATGTCTATAGAGTAGTGTTAATGTCTATAGAGTAGTATTAATGTCTATAGAGTAGTGTTAATGTCTATAGAGTAGTGTTAATGTCTATAGAGTAGTGTTAATGTCTATAGAGTAGTGTTAATGTCTATAGAGTAGTATTAATGTCTATAGAGTAGTGTTAATGTCTATAGAGTAGTGTTAATGTCTATAGAGTAGTGTTAATGTCTATAAAGTAGTGTTAATGTCTATAGAGTAGTGTTAATGTCTATAGAGTAGTGTTAATGTCTATAGAGTAGTGTTAATGTCTATATAGTAGTGTTAATGTCTATAGAGTAGTGTTAATGTCTATAGAGTAGTATTAATGTCTATAGAGTAGTGTTAATGTCTATAAAGTAGTGTTAATGTCTATAAAGTAGTGTTAATATCTATAAAGTAGTGTTAATGTCTATAAAGTAGTGTTAATGTCTATAGAGTAGTGTTAATGTCTATAGAGTAGTGCTAATGTCTATAGAGTAGTGTTAATGTCTATAGAGTAGTGTTAATGTCTATAGAGTAGTGCTAATGTCTATAGAGTAGTGTTAATGTCTATAAAGTAGTGTTAATGTCTATAAAGTAGTGTTAATGTCTATAGAGTAGCGTTAATGTCTATAGAGTAGTGTTAATGTCTATAGAGTAGTGTTAATGTCTATAGAGTAGTGTTAATGTCTATAGAGTAGTGTTAATGTCTATAGAGTAGTGTTAATGTCTATAGAGTAGTGTTAATGTCTATAGAGTAGTGTTAATGTCCATAGAGTAGTGTTAATGTCTATAGAGTAGTGTTAATGTCTATAGAGTAGTGTTAATGTCTATAGAGTAGTGTTAATGTCTATAGAGTAGTGTTAATGTCTATAGAGTAGTGTTAATGTCTATAAAGTAGTGTTAATGTCTATAGAGTAGTGTTAATGTCTATAGAGTAGTGTTAATGTCTATAGAGTAGTGTTAATGTCTATAGAGTAGTGTTAATGCCTATAAAGTAGTGTTAATGTCTATAGAGTAGTGTTAATGTCTATAGAGTAGTGTTAATGTCTATAGAGTAGTGTTAATGTCTATAGAGTAGTGTTAATGTCTATAGAGTAGTGTTAATGTCTATAGAGTAGTGTTAATGTCTATAGAGTAGTGTTAATGCCTATAGAGTAGTGTTAATGTCTATAGAGTAGTGTTAATGTCTATAAAGTAGTGTTAATGTCTATAGAGTAGTGTTAAGCATTGTGTCTCTATACCAACCCGCACTAATGATATCTTCCCCTTGTTCTCCACTATACTTCACATTGTTTGGAGGTAGGGAGTGTCCGGAACGCTGTTTCAACAGTCTACCTCCTCCATCAGGCATGTCAAATATCCACTCCTAACAAGTAAAACAGAGTTCATTTTCAAATCAGAATATGAGAAAGTATAAACAATTTCAATGCAATCTATTAAGGCTCAATACATCAACACCTCATCATTGCATTTGATGTACGTCTTTAAATATTATGTGAAAATAAGTAATTTCATTAATAACAAAATATGCAAAACGCTTCCAAACCCACCCTTCCATTCCATTCCATTTCATCTCATTTCATTTTCCACAGGTAATTTCTTTGATATTATTTTGTATATTTGTTAGCAAATGAAATTATTTCCAGAAACTATTACATCATAGTGTTTGCTGGATCTCGCCACCATTTCGGCTCTCGAACTCGATTACCCGACTAAAATATAATATCACTTACGTCGTGAGACTAAATCCATCGATAGGTAACTAAAAGCCAAACGTATTATATGTTTATACAACGCAATCTGATATTTCACTATTTTCTAAAAACTATTTAAATTTTAAAATATCATAATCCTCTATAGTAAACATTCGCTTTATCTTTGGGGTGTAACAATATTTTGAATTGGAACATATACCATCAATATATGTATAAATGTAAACGTATATATTGTATATATAAAATATATAATTCGATATATAATTATTTATATCATTAGTTTATTTAAAATCTTTGATTAATTGTGATTGCAATCACAATAAATTACAGTATTATGATATACACTTTATGTGAATATCGTATAATCATAGAAAACTTATATTTAATACGATATTGTCCTTTCTTTAATATTAATAAATTGTATTAATCAAATTAATTATGTATTTTATCATGTATATGAATTACAGTCGGTGCAATGTTTTTCGATGGTTAAGTACATAATGTCGGCAGTAACCGAGAAACAAGCATTAATGACCTTGACGGAGTTATCCGCAGAAGAAGTTAACATTAATGGTTCATTGGGCAGGAATTTCATGCCGTTAACTGGTCCATTGTGTGCGGAAATCAGCTGCGAATGCAAACACTTCTTCTCTAGGTTCCAGACTGCAATGTGGCCTAAAGTACTACCACTGGTCATCATCTGACTATTGTCTAAAGGGGAAGAGTAGTTTATTTAAATATAAAGAAATAACCTGACAATTCAATTTTTTGCAGTTTTTAAGTTATTAATCTAATTAAAGAACGATGATATAATATTGAATATCAAATGATTTTAGCAAAGGACTATTAAAGGTTTATTTATGGATGGTGATTATTTTTTTTATAAAAATCCAATTAATTTTGTATAAAATTATGTATTTCGTAGAATAAATGTAATAAATAACTCAAATCAATATAAGTTATAAATTAATTTTAGTAATAATGTGAGTTTATATTATTATAATTAGTTTACTGATTTTATATTAAAAGAGGTCATTGAGCACAAATTATAGCCAATGAAATTTGGAAGCATTTGATTTGCTAATAAATGTTATCTTTTCTTTATTAATTCACACTTTAGATACCGATATCTCAGATTTTTTAGAAGGTGGTATATTTTGAACAGTTTTGATGAATTGTTATGAAATTTTCAGAATAGATACATAATGTATAATTACATAGTAAAAATATAATTATATTATAAAAAGCTCATAGAATAAATATATTTAATTATTTTACAATCAATTTTTAATTAAATCAATTAAACACTACTTTTCATTACCTTATAAGGTAATGTGTCATAATCATATCAATTATAATGATATAGATATATAATGATATAGATATGAATATAATCTAAATAATACTTTTTGTATTCAATCTCAAATACGATATAGTCTATTTAGTAGACCTCTCCGTTCCCTATCTTTTACATATAAAAGCTACGAAGGTTTCACTTCCCCTTAAAGTATTACAGCAGAAGATTATCAAATGATTCTATCAAACTATTACATCGATCATCGATGAGCAAATATATATAAAGCTTGGCTAAGGCAGAGGTCATGAAGCGTTAATGCCGAGGTAAGGAGATTATTAATATATAGATAAAGCAAGGGGTTATAAATGTGTAATTAGAGTAACCTCGCAGTAGTGACTACTGGGGGCAATTAATGGGGCATAAAGAGGAAACTACAGTCCTTACTAAGATACCACTGAGATATATCAATGAGATCAATACAGGGTTCATACAATCTTCACTGAGAGATAACTAAGATATCAATAAGAGATAACTAAGAGATAATTAAGAGATAACTAAGAGATAACTAAGAGATAATTAAAAGATAACTAAGATATAATTAAGAGATAACTAAGAGATAATTAAGAGATAATTAAGAGATAATTAAGAGATAATTAAGAGATAATTAAGAGATAATTAAGAGATAATTAAGAGATAATTAAGAGATAATTAAGAGATAACTAAGATATAATTAAGAGATAACTAAGAGATAATTAAGAGATAATTAAGGGATAATTAAGAGATAACTAAGAGATAATTAAGAGATAACTAAGAGATAATTAAGAGATAATTAAGGGATAATTAAGAGATAACTAAGAGATAATTAAGGGATAATTAAGAGATAATTAAGAGATAATTAAGAGATAATTAAGAGATAATTAAGAGATAATTAAGAGATAACTAACCACTGCGAAACGACAAAGAGATCACAGCTCCCCAATCCTGTTTGAAGCTGATAACAGTTTCATCGTATTTGAAGTTGTGCAGATGAATTGCTCCATCGCAGAGACCCACTGCTAAAATATCAGTCGCGGGTGACTGTAGGCCAAAGAACAACATTTAAAAACAAGACCATGGTAGGCAAGAAATAATAGAATTCTATATAAAATAGTAGATTTCTGTACAACAACATGTCATAGTAGTTATTGAAGGTCATGATACAGTTTTTTAAGTTAATAGTATAACAGTAAAAGTCATAGTACAGAAGTTGAATGAGAATTTATAGAAGTATAGTTTTGAAGATATAGAATTTTCATAATATAACGAAATGAAATTAAAACCTGTTGCAAAGCAGTAACTGCAGTATCCCATCCATTAAATGTAAATAATAACTCATTGTTCTTTATATTCCATAATTGTAAGCTGCCTATGATTTACCCGGTCAAGGCATAGTATTTAATATATTTGATATATCTATATATAACGTATAGGTTACAATATATATATATATGTGTGGTGGTTTAAATCAAGAATATTTATATGAAGAAAACGAAATGATGTAATTATTAAATAAAATATAACAAAAATTAAATAATATCTACGCTTGAAATTTAGTTACGAAAGAGTGAAAGATATAGAAAATGATACGGAGCCTATCTCGAGGCTACGTATGCAGATCCGATGCAAATAACAACCTTGCGAACTGGCAAATAGTACTTTATTCAGGTAGGTGCTGGGATGAACAATCGCGGATATATCGAACGTCTCGGGGTTGAATTTCATCTCGGAGTGAACCTCTGCGTTCGAGTGTTCATTTCATATAGTACATGTCGATATCCGACGGCGCCCGTATACGCGGCCCCGTCTACGTGGGGCCCATCTACGCGGCCCCTTCTACGAGGGCCAGTCTACGAGGACCCGCCTACGAGAGCCCGCCTACGTGGGCCTGTCTACAGGGGCCCAGTCTATGCGGGCCCGTCTACGAGGACCCGTATACGAGGACCCGTATACGCTGGCCCATCTACGAGGGCCCCATCTATGCGACACTGAGAACACGATCACCAACATTGCATTCGTTCGAAACTCGTATTTTACGTCGCGTCTAGAAATCGCGTCGATATACAAACGTTCGGATTCGACGTCGAATACGGTGACGAGACCTCCGCCGTCCGCAGTGATCAAATGGTTACCATAGGGCAGAAGGTGACTTATTGTGTGTTCATGATTCTTGTAGGTGTGCTTCACCTTGTGTACGGCGAGGTGATGGCGTTAGTGGTTATTGAATGGCGTTAGTAGTTATTGAATGGCGTTAGTGGTTATTGAATGGCGTTAGTGGTTATTGAATGGCGTTAGTGGTTATTGAATGGCGTTAGTGGTTATTGAATGGCGTTAGTGGTTATTGAATGGCGTTAGTGGTTATTGAATGGCGTTAGTGGTTATTGAATGGCGTTAGTGGTTATTGAATGGCGTTAATGGTTATTGAATCGCATTAGTGGTTATTGAATGGCGTTAGTGGTTATTGAATGGCGTTAGTGGTTATTGAATGGCGTTAGTGGTTATTGAATGGCGTTAGTGGTTATTGAATGGCGTTAGTGGTTATTGAATGGCGTTAGTGGTTATTGAATGGCGTTAGTGGTTATTGAATGGCGTTAATGGTTATTGAATCGCATTAGTGGTTATTGAATGGCGTTAGTGGTTATTGAATGGCGTTAGTAGTTATTGAATGGCGTTAGTGGTTATTGAATGGCGTTAGTGGTTATTGAATGGCGTTAATGGTTATTGAATCGCATTAGTGGTTATTGAATGGCGTTAGTGGTTATTGAATAGCGTTAGTGGTTATTGAATGGCGTTAGTGGTTATTGAATAGCGTTAGTGGTTATTGAATGGCGTTAGTGGTTATTGAATAGCGTTAGTGGTTATTGAATGGCGTTAGTGGTTATTGAATAGCGTTAGTGGTTATTGAATGGCGTTAGTGGTTATTGAATAGCGTTAGTGGTTATTGAATGGCGTTAGTGGTTATTGAATAGCGTTAGTGGTTATTGAATGGCGTTAGTGGTTATTGAATAGCGTTAGTGGTTATTGAATCGCGTTAGTGGTTATTGAATGGCGTTAGTGGTTATTGAATGGCGTTAGTGGTTATTGAATGGCATTAGTGGTTATTGAATCGCGTTAGTGGTTATTGAATGGCGTTAGTGGTTATTGAATGGCGTTAGTAGTTATTGAATGGCGTTAGTGGTTATTGAATGGCGTTAGTGGTTATTGAATGGCGTTAGTGGTTATTGAATGGCGTTAGTGGTTATTGAATGGCGTTAGTGGTTATTGAATGGCGTTAGTAGTTATTGAATGGCGTTAGTGGTTATTGAATGGCGTTAGTGGTTATAGAATGGCGTTAGTAGTTATTGAATGGCGTTAGTGGTTATTGAATGGCGTTAGTGGTTATTGAATGGCGTTAGTGGTTATTGAATGGCGTTAGTGGTTATTGAATGGCGTTAGTGGTTATTGAATGGCGTTAGTGGTTATTGAATGGCGTTAGTGGTTATTGAATGGCGTTAGTGGTTATTGAATGGCGTTAGTGGTTATTGAATGGCGTTAGTGGTTATTGAATGGCGTTAGTGGTTATTGAATGGCGTTAGTGGTTATTGAATGGCGTTAATGGTTATTGAATCGCATTAGTGGTTATTGAATGGCGTTAGTGGTTATTGAATGGCGTTAGTGGTTATTGAATGGCGTTAGTGGTTATTGAATGGCGTTAGTGGTTATTGAATGGCGTTAGTGGTTATTGAATGGCGTTAGTGGTTATTGAATGGCGTTAGTGGTTATTGAATGGCGTTAATGGTTATTGAATCGCATTAGTGGTTATTGAATGGCGTTAGTGGTTATTGAATGGCGTTAGTAGTTATTGAATGGCGTTAGTGGTTATTGAATGGCGTTAATGGTTATTGAATCGCATTAGTGGTTATTGAATGGCGTTAGTGGTTATTGAATAGCGTTAGTGGTTATTGAATGGCGTTAGTGGTTATTGAATAGCGTTAGTGGTTATTGAATGGCGTTAGTGGTTATTGAATAGCGTTAGTGGTTATTGAATGGCGTTAGTGGTTATTGAATAGCGTTAGTGGTTATTGAATGGCGTTAGTGGTTATTGAATAGCGTTAGTGGTTATTGAATGGCGTTAGTGGTTATTGAATAGCGTTAGTGGTTATTGAATGGCGTTAGTGGTTATTGAATGGCGTTAGTGGTTATTGAATAGCGTTAGTGGTTATTGAATGGCGTTAGTGGTTATTGAATGGCGTTAGTGGTTATTGAATGGCGTTAGTGGTTATTGAATGGCATTAGTGGTTATTGAATCGCGTTAGTGGTTATTGAATGGCGTTAGTGGTTATTGAATGGCGTTAGTAGTTATTGAATGGCGTTAGTGGTTATTGAATGGCGTTAGTGGTTATTGAATGGCGTTAGTGGTTATTGAATGGCGTTAGTGGTTATTGAATGGCGTTAGTGGTTATTGAATGGCGTTAGTAGTTATTGAATGGCGTTAGTGGTTATTGAATGGCGTTAGTGGTTATAGAATGGCGTTAGTAGTTATTGAATGGCGTTAGTGGTTATTGAATGGCGTTAGTGGTTATTGAATGGCGTTAGTGGTTATTGAATGGCGTTAGTGGTTATTGAATGGCGTTAGTGGTTATTGAATGGCGTTAGTGGTTATTGAATGGCGTTAGTGGTTATTGAATGGCGTTAGTGGTTATTGAATGGCGTTAGTGGTTATTGAATGGCGTTAGTGGTTATTGAATGGCGTTAGTGGTTATTGAATGGCGTTAATGGTTATTGAATCGCATTAGTGGTTATTGAATGGCGTTAGTGGTTATTGAATGGCGTTAGTAGTTATTGAATGGCGTTAGTGGTTATTGAATGGCGTTAGTGGTTATTGAATGGCGTTAGTGGTTATTGAATGGCGTTAGTGGTTATTGAATGGCGTTAGTGGTTATTGAATGGCGTTAGTGGTTATTGAATGGCGTTAGTGGTTATTGAATGGCGTTAATGGTTATTGAATGGCGTTAGTGGTTATTGAATGGCGTTAGTGGTTATTGAATGGCGTTAGTGGTTATTGAATGGCGTTAGTGGTTATTGAATAGCGTTAGTGGTTATTGAATGGCGTTAGTGGTTATTGAATAGCGTTAGTGGTTATTGAATCGCGTTAGTGGTTATTGAATGGCGTTAGTGGTTATTGAATGGCGTTAGTGGTTATTGAATGGCATTAGTGGTTATTGAATCGCGTTAGTGGTTATTGAATGGCGTTAGTGGTTATTGAATGGCGTTAGTAGTTATTGAATGGCGTTAGTGGTTATTGAATGGCGTTAGTGGTTATTGAATGGCGTTAGTGGTTATTGAATGGCGTTAGTGGTTATTGAATGGCGTTAGTAGTTATTGAATGGCGTTAGTGGTTATTGAATGGCGTTAGTGGTTATTGAATGGCGTTAGTGGTTATTGAATGGCATTAGTGGTTATTGAATGGCGTTAGTGGTTATTGAATGGCGTTAGTGGTTATTGAATGGCGTTAGTGGTTATTGAATGGCGTTAGTGGTTATTGAATGGCGTTAATGGTTATTGAATGGCGTTAGTGGTTATTGAATGGCGTTAGTGGTTATTGAATGGCGTTAGTGGTTATTGAATGGCGTTAATGGTTATTGAATGGCGTTAATGGTTATTGAATCGCGTTAGTGGTTATTGAATCGCGTTAGTGGTTATTGAATGGCGTTAGTGGTTATTGAATGGCGTTAGTAGTTATTGAATGGCGTTAGTGGTTATTGAATGGTGTTAGTGGTTATTGAATGGCGTTAGTGGTTATTGAATGGCGTTAGTGGTTATTGAATGGCGTTAGTGGTTATTGAATGGCGTTAGTGGTTATTGAATAGCGTTAGTGGTTATTGAATGGCGTTAGTGGTTATTGAATAGCGTTAGTGGTTATTGAATCGCGTTAGTGGTTATTGAATGGCGTTAGTGGTTATTGAATGGCGTTAGTGGTTATTGAATGGCGTTAGTGGTTATTGAATGGCGTTAATGGTTATTGAATCGCATTAGTGGTTATTGAATGGCGTTAGTGGTTATTGAATGGCGTTAGTAGTTATTGAATGGCGTTAGTGGTTATTGAATGGCGTTAGTGGTTATTGAATGGCGTTAGTGGTTATTGAATGGCGTTAGTGGTTATTGAATGGCGTTAGTGGTTATTGAATAGCGTTAGTGGTTATTGAATGGCGTTAGTGGTTATTGAATAGCGTTAGTGGTTATTGAATGGCGTTAGTGGTTATTGAATAGCGTTAGTGGTTATTGAATGGCGTTAGTGGTTATTGAATAGCGTTAGTGGTTATTGAATGGCGTTAGTGGTTATTGAATAGCGTTAGTGGTTATTGAATCGCGTTAGTGGTTATTGAATGGCGTTAGTGGTTATTGAATGGCGTTAGTAGTTATTGAATGGCGTTAGTGGTTATTGAATGGCGTTAGTGGTTATTGAATGGCGTTAGTGGTTATTGAATGGCGTTAGTGGTTATTGAATGGCGTTAGTGGTTATTGAATGGCGTTAGTGGTTATTGAATGGCGTTAGTGGTTATTGAATGGCATTAGTGGTTATTGAATGGCGTTAGTAGTTATTGAATGGCGTTAGTGGTTATTGAATGGCGTTAGTGGTTATTGAATGGCGTTAGTAGTTATTGAATGGCGTTAGTGGTTATTGAATGGCGTTAGTGGTTATTGAATGGCGTTAGTGGTTATTGAATGGCGTTAGTGGTTATTGAATGGCGTTAATGGTTATTGAATCGCGTTAGTGGTTATTGAATTGCGTTAGTGGTTATTGAATGGCGTTCGGCGAGTAGATGCTTTAAGCAGTCGTTGTACGGACGTCGCGTACCAACTTAAGCCTAAACTAAAAATATGGCGGATGTCTAGATAGTTCGGTTTATTATATATATTAAACGTACAGATTAAGGTAAACATTAAACAAAACTATAATCGAGAAATAACTAATAAATGATTAAATTGGCAATGAAAACAATTATTAGTGAGGTAAGAAGTTAAATAATATGGACAACATGCTTGAACTTTCTCACGCTTTAAATAAACAGAACAATAGGTAGATTACCTCTTTTCCCAAGTGACTGGCATACGCTATAGTCTCGCAGGCAGTGAACACCAGACGCCCTTGTGTAGCTAGTAGGTTTATCGGTAGATCGTGTTGATTGCCTATGAACCAATATGAACCAAAGAATTAAGGCACAGTAATTGTAGACTATTATTGCGTAATTGAAAAGATTATTGGAATCAAAAGTCAAATTATAATTAGCGGATTACATAACGGAATTTTTTTTAAAGTTTGAATTTATCATTCTTATAGTAAATGTTTACTTTTAGAAATTAAATTAATACATTACTATCACTATATTATATACTAACTAATGCTGACAATCCCAAGTTTTGATACCTATAATAAAGTGACTATCTCTTAGATCATAATAGCAATGTAATTATTCATTAATATGTTTTTTTAAATAACTCATTATATAAGTATTTGAATAAATTCTTATACATTTGTGATATTTATTATATCTAATATATTTACTATATCTAATATATTTATTATATCTAATATATTTACAATATATAATTAATTTACTATATTTAACTTTATTTAATAAACATTATATTATTAATAAATATATTTTGATTTAAATGTTTAATAACTTTACAATAAAATAATAAAACTCTATATTATAAAGTTTATTATACAGTTAATAATAAATTGAATTATTTATTGTATTGTACATCCAATATCTTATAATATAGGTATTGATTCAATGTGTTCAAATTAAATCTACATTTTGATTCTTAATAAGTTTAGGATATTAATTAGTTGATCAAGTCTATATCAACAAATCGAAAACTATCAATATATATATATTTCAGTGATAATTTAAAATAATTGGATAATTGTAATTTTTTATTCTGGTTTTGCATATTCACTAGATGAATATAAATTAGTTAATTTATCAATACTTGTCATAAATATGTATATTTAATACATCGTTATCACTAATGACATATAGAGAAAGTATGCAATATAGATCAGAAACTAAGCTTTTTTTTAGCGAGGAACATAAATAAGTTGATTTAATCCTTATTTAATTAGTTTAATATAGGTTCACGATTGGTGTATAAAAGTAATTATATATTTAAACTGATCATAATATTAAATATTATATACCATATAGATATATAATATTATATATAAATGTATTTGATTAGGTAAAATGTAATATTATATTAAATATGACATTTTATTATCGTTCAACTTACATTATATGTATGGAAAGACTTCCCAACACATGTAACTACATAATTTTCTTTATGTTTAGCATTATATCGTATGTCCAATGGTACATGATTACTGGTTAGACCAAGTGCTCTATATGGTGTAAAAACTTTACTAGTCATTATATAATAACATGTGAAAATTCAAATTTATATATTTAAATATATAGGTATTATTAATTGGATTATTTATTATTCCGATTTAATTGAACTATTACGTCTCTAAAGTATTATACTATATTATTAAAATTACTATATATATTTATATATATTATAAATTAAAAAAGATATTATAAATATTTAATTAATATAATTTATGTAAAAAAATTCCATTATTTTCTATATTTAATTCAAACTTAATAAACTTTAAATGTAAATTATTTATATTACCATGAATAGTACACAATTAATCAGTTTAGAAGAAGGCGATGAAACTGGGGATGAAGGCGAGACAGCAGTTAGTTTGTTACAGTATTTAAATATTAAGAGTATATTATATTTAAAATTTTACAAAAATAAATATGCTTATAAAAAAAACAATTTAATGATATAAATCATGATACTGAGTATCGTGTAGTATGATAACGTGTGATAAATGACAGTATTATTATAATTGTTTAATTTACCCTATAAATATACTAGAAATATATATGATCTTGGAATCAATGTAATCACATATTTAAAAAATAAAGTTATACATATTTATATATAGTTATTAAGTTTTGTTTGGGTTTTGATAAATATACATAGAGTAAGTAACAATAATATCAGTATTAAAAAATAAAAATATAGGAAATTATATTATGATCAACTATTACCGCTTTCTAGCTCATATATTTGTTATATTGATTACATACGTATACATGTGCTTAGTATGTATGCAGTTATGAGATTTCATAAAATTGAGATTAATATCCATATAGTAATGATAAACATATGATATGTATTAATTTTTTGGAAGAAAAAAATGTTTGTTGAATATTAAATAACAAAGAATTGTATAACAAATAAATAATTTTTTTTCCAAATACTATAGATGTGAAGATAGATGAGTAATATTAATATATTTTTATTTTGTATGGGATATAAGAATTTATTAATGAGAGATTGTGAGAAATAAAGTTACCATAAAGAATAAATTGATTATATTTTTGAAATCAACATAATAAATTATCACCTATTTCTTATTCTCGATTTGAAAGAAACTTATTTTCAACTATTCTCACTTAATCATATAACATCAATTACTTTTCTTAAGATGAAAATTAATGAAATTAATAATCCTACATAGGATGACATATGTCATTCTTGGTTTGGTGATATATTTTATGTAAAGCGATTATATTTACAATTTAATTTTCAAGTTGATTTATTATAGTAAAAGAAAGTGTACAATATGTTATTTATATCCATGCTAAATCACAGAACGCAGAGCTTAGAATACTTGAAAACTGTCTAGGGTTAAAGATGCAATGTTTTCCGATTTCCCAAGAGAAAAGTATTACTACAGTTGGGCGCTGTGAATCGAGTGACATATGTATACCCAGAATGGTAATTTAATATATCTGTTAATAATATAACTATAGGCCTATTTTTATTTATTGTATAAACCATTTATTTAATATATTTTTTAAAATCAACTTCCTTTTGTTATTATTTGATATGTAGTATATTTACAATTAATTTATTATTTTAGTACATCGATCCACTATTTATATCTAGTGTAGAATTGTATATCTATGCTATCATTTAACTCTCAATTTAGCTAACTTTACTAGTGCAAATGTATACCCGATGTCACAACTTCATTCGCCAGACTCTATCTAGAGTACATGCCATCATTGAGTGCATCGAAGGCCAATTCTTCATCACCGATATTAATTCGCGTAATAAGACATTCCGAAATCACGTTAGTCACAATACTTACGTGTGTAACGTTAGTATCGCCATGGTGATCTGCTTAGGTTTCTAGAATACAGCTTAAGTAGTGATGCGTTGTGAATATTCTCATGGGAAATTCGAGTTGCTGTTTATTATTTCGAAAATTCTATAAATCGTGTGCAACATCATCTTAAATAATATATTATCTAATGAAATTCATTGATATTGCGTCATCGTTTTCGCATATTGCATCACCCCCATCGCATTATATCATTTACCTCGAACTATCGCATCACTCCAATAACCTCCCGTAGAAGCCACTAGTGTCCGGTTGCAAGTACGAGCTCCGCGGAGGTGAATACATCAAACTAGCTGACGTTATCTGTACCTTCAGGGTTGTGGTTCGTACAGTGGCTAGAGTTATTGTTCGATACATTTATTTTAAACAAATAATAATAATATATTGTTCTTTTTTATTATTATTTTTAAGAGTATTAACTTTTATCTCCTAAAATATTTTTAAATAACTTAAATAATTTAGATATTTCACAATAAACAAAGATAGTAGGATTTAACACTTGGATTAATTATTGATATAGACATGAGTGATTGATAGGTACAACAATTAGTGTGAATGCTATTTAGTCATGAGCGTAATTCTGCTTCATATTTTTTGTATCAATCCCTCTTAATGTATCATTTGGTGAAGTTAACTTTAACTAAATAATGAAATAACTATTGTTTAAACAAACTATTGTTATCGGTTATTGAGTCCCATCTCATCAAATTCACCTTCATCTCCCCATATACACTCTTCACACCAAACCTGTTTCAATTCATTTCCTTTTCTCCTCTCTCTCTCTTTATTCTCTCCTTTCTCCCCTAATTTCACCTCCGTCTCCTCAAATTCATTCCCACTTCCTTATATTCTCTCCTATCTCCCCTAATTTCACCTCCATCTCCTCAAATTCATTCACACTTCCTTATATTCTCTCCTTTCTCCCTTAATTTCACTTCCGTCCCCTCAAATCCATTCACACTTCCTTATATTCTCTTCTACGCTCCGCAACCTCTCACAACCTCACTCTTCCCACTCGTGCTCTCCAGTACGGCGATAACCTCGTCGACACTTTCGACGACGCGGACGATCCGTTTACGGCGGACTACGCTTCCGACGCGTCGTCTATCCTAGGCAATATTGACGCCGTCAAGATCGACGCTGCCCCCGAGTTAGTCGCGTCGCACTCGACGAGGTTTGGGTTGCCCCCGCGCGTGTGTCGTAGGGCGGGCGGGCGGCGTGCTTTGCTTTGCCCGTGCGAGGAGGGCGTTTTCTCGTGCGCGGAGGGCGTTTTCTCGTGCGCAGCGCGTTCAATACGACTTCCCGTGCGCAGGTGTTTGGCCGGAGTCTCGGAGATGCGCGCCGATGCCGATACGCCCGAACTTCCTGTGACGCCCGATATCCTGGCGACCTCCGACCCCGAAGGAGAACGAGCTCACGATCGGACTCGTCGGACACCGCCTTCTTCTCCCGGAGAACCCGTCGCCCCCACTAATGACGCCTCAGTCGCAAGAGAAGGATCTTCGCCGATTAAGGAAAATACTCCAATTGTATTAACCCCGTCGAATATAGGTACTGATACTCCTAAACAAACAATGTCCAGCGAAGAGTTCATTATTGAGTCAATACCCGTAAAAGTAGTAAATACTAATATTCAACGAATAACATCCGCTGAGCCAATTACACTCGCTAAAGATAACACTAATGATAGCGATAAAGATACCACACACACTAAAGATATTAATACAGATATCACACCCACTAAAGATATCAACAAAGATATCAAACCCACTAAAGATATCAATAAAGATACAACACACACTAAAGATATCAAACCCACTAAAGATATCAACAAAGATATCAATAAAGATATCACACCCACTAAAGATATCAACAAAGATATCAACAAAGATATCACACCCACTAAAGATATCAATAAAGATATCAAACCCACTAAAGATATCAACAAAGATACCACACCGAATAAACTAAACCTATCTAGTATTGTAAAAAATTCAGAGATTCCATGCCATGAAGACCGTTGTGAGAATTCGTGCATAGAGGACCGGCGAGACTCACTTCCCGATTCTATTCCTTTATCATGCGCTGAAAGTATCAAGTTAGCACCCACTCGCCACTCCCAGTGTTTCGAAACCATGGATAATGAAACCATCGAGATAGGCTTCGAAGATGATAGCGATAGTGACAATACTCCGTCTCCCCCTGCTAGCAAAGATGTTGTTAATGCCTCTTCTCCCCCTGGTGGCAAAGATGTTGTTAATGCCTCTTCTCCCCCTGGTGGCGATGGTGAAGTTAATATCGCATCTCCTTCTGATGGCAGCGATGGAGATAATGCCTCTTCTCCCCCTGGTGGCGATGGTGAAGTTAATATCGCATCTCCTTCTGATGGCAGCGATGGAGATAATGCCTCTTCTCCCCCTGGTGGCGATGGTGAAGTTAATATCGCATCTCCTTCTGATGGCAGCGATGGAGATAATGCCTCTTCTCCCCCTGGTGGCGATGGTGAAGTTAATATCGCATCTCCTGATGGCAGTGATGAAGTTAATATTTCATCTCCTGGTGGCAGTGGTGAAGTTAATATTACATCTCCTGGTGGCAGTGGTGAAGTTAATATTGCATCTCCTGGTGGCAGTGGTGAAGTTAATATTACATCTCCTGGTGGCGATGATGAAGTTAATATTACATCTCCTGGTGGCGATGATGTAGTTAATATTGCATCTCCTGGTGGCAGTGGTGAAGTTAATATTACATCTCCTGGTGGCAGTGGTGAAGTTAATATTACATCTCCTGGTGGCAGTTGTGAAGTTAATATTGCATCTCCTGGTGGCGATGATAAAGTTAATATTGTATTTCCCTCTGGTGGCGATGATGAAGTTAATATTTCGTCACCTACTGGTTGCGACGACGAAGTGAATTCAGCTTATTCGAGTACGGACGACAATAAAATTCGCCTCACTTCACGCCCCGATGGCATCGCGGCCGTTATCTCTGCGCCGACTGCAACTGGAGGCGGTGAAGATGAAGAAGAGATTGACAGCGACGACGGCGGAGAGCGTATCCCCAGTTCGCTTCCCGGCTTCGCCGAAAGTAATATCGAGAAAGGTAAAGGCTCGTTACATAACCTGCGTTGCAACTAAACTGACGGGTCGCGTATTTTAGTTTCGGGATTCACGACTCCTTGTCTTTTTGCAGATATGGCCAAACACACGAATTTCATCCCCGAAACTCAATACGATTACATTCACCAAGGTTTAAGACTGCCGCGGTATCAGATCCGTTGTAATGACCCATCGCAATTTTATAACCATAGTAAGCGTAGATTTTAATGATTTAACATTTAGCATTGATTCATATTTTGTTTAATTATATTTGATAATTTCTTAATGGATAGATGCCGTCTCGTATTGTTAATTTGCTAAATTTGATTTTGTAGTTAGAAGATCTATTTGCGACACATCTGTTGAGCGAGGTCGCAGTTCAGATGTCAGCAGTATTATGTTCGATGGTTAGTTATTACTGTTGCCGGTATTCAATATTTCTATACAAATTTGTATCGATTCATTTCAATTAGATGGTTTTATAATGGGTTTATAATTCTTATAAATTAAAAAATAAATTAACTGAATATTTAGCAAAAATAATAGATTATAGATAGAGGTCATTGTATAATATGTTGGTGGGACAATTATTAAATCGAGTGGCGATGATATAACTCTTATCAGATAATTTTTCCATTTTAGGTTTAGGTCTGGTATTTTTATATATAAAAATTTATTTTATTTATATTAAAAAATATTAATACATTATATACATTTAACAATGCTTGCGTAATCGAATTTACCTACATTATATACATTTATAATATAATATTTATCATAGCATCTAAATCGATGAGTATTGAAATTCAAGAAACCTGTCAAATGAGCGATACAGAAGTTGATGAAAGTGTCAAATCGAAAATTGACCACACAATTCCGGAGACCTGTGAATTTTCTAACTCTGAAATTGATAAATGTGTTAAATTAAAAACTGATGTCACAATTCTAGAGACCTGTCAATTTTCTGACCCCGAAGATGATAATTGTATCAAACGAAAAAGCACAATCCTAGAAACTAGTTTGGATAAATCTATTGGACCATCATTATTACACTTGACTATTGGTAATTAGTTTGTTTCATTATCAATTTGATATACTTTTTAAATAATTTTATCTATTAGATTGAATTGTTGTATATGAAACAAAATGAAATTAAATTTTGCAAATTTCAAATTAAATTAATAACTATATTATGTAATATTTTCTAATATTTTATTTTTTTCCTCTAGATAGAACAAATTCTGCTCCAATTAAAGAAGATTGTATTTCATTTGAAAATAGTCATATTTATAAGAATATACTCAAGAATAAATTATCAGGATCTCAAGTAAATGTAATTCATATTCTGTGATGTTATTTTAATTATAAATAATTTATATTAGTTTTTTTTATAATTCTATATTTTATGGATATTATTATTTTAATATTCTAGGTATTTTCTATATTTCATAATATTTAAATGTAATTAAGATATACATACTATAATAATAATGATGACAAAATATATTATTTTTAAAAAAGTATACTATTTTATTTTCAATTTACACATATTTTTATCAATATCAATTTCATATTATTTTTATTCTAAAAATCAGACTATATTAAATATATATTTTAATATTGATATTATTTTTTAATTATGTTGTAATCACTTTTATTTCAGAGTACAGACTTTGTTCTATTTTCAACACCAAAAAATACTACTAATAATGAGGTTATTCACATAACTATAATATCTCAAAATTGTCTTATAAATATATATATATATATATATAAATTAATATTAATAGCAAAAGAATTTATTTTATAAATAATATATAGCCATTCGATGATTTTATATTAGAATTGATGAAACTTTGAACATTATATTAAATATTTATTATATATATATATATATATATATATATATATATATATATATGTATATGTACTTTAAAATAGCTGGTTAAATTTCTATTATAATGATAGAAAAAAGTCTAGTTTTTAAAAAATAATTAAAATAATTAAATTATTAAATTGTAAATTGTATATGATAAAATAATAAAATGGTAATATGTAATATTTGTGACATCAATAATATAAATCTAGATTAAATATGTATTCAATAATTGGGAAAAATCTCTAAATATTAATATATAGTATATATTATAATTTAATATGATAATTAATTAACTCACTTTAATTAAAGTAAAAGTGAAAATTAGTAAATATATATGAATGTATATCATTATAATGTAGCATCAATTTTATTAGAATTAAATTTAGATATATATATAATATAGAAAATAATTGGAAATCTTAATATAAGAAAGTTCAGTTTACATCACTAGTTAATTAATGATAGCATTCAGAAGAGAACATCATTTAATTTGATCACCAAATAATATTAATCAATAAATATAATTTAAAAGTATTATGTATTTAATAATATGTTTAGAAATTTTAATTCTTCTTTTACATAGTTTAAATGCTTATATTCATATATATAATATATGATATTTATATTTTAACTGGCATTTGAACTTAATACATTTGTTTATATAGTTGTTAACATACATGTGACAAGATCAAATTATTTATCTTAATTATAGATTTTTTTCAATTTAGAAATTCAAAATGATCTGTGATTCTGATGATTTTAAACCAATAATATCTACTCAAAAAACGGGTTAATAAATAATATTGCTTTTAAAAATGGATATTAATTTTGAAAATCATAATTTATGTTATGAAATAATATTATTAAATATTTATAGATTCATCAACTTCGAAGGAGGAATTTACTAATAACATTGATAAGGCTCTGAAAGATGTAGGGTTTGTAAATTAATAAAAAAAATTCTAAAAATCAAATTTGATAGCAAATATTTATTTATTTATGCATTATTTATTTAATGAATAATAATAATAATTTTAGATAATAATATATAAATATTTATAATATAATTTCTTTAGATTTAATTATTTATACTAAATTTACGGCTCCAAAACGGAGATTTTAAAATAAATAATTCATATATAATCTCTATGAGAAGGTATTATAGTGTATTTACAGCCACATTTTGGGTAACTAAAGGCGTATTAACATGGAAATAATCTGGGCCCAGGCCCACTCTGAAAATATCGTTCTCTGAGACCAAATATAAAAGGGCCAGATTTTGTATTTGCATAAGCAATAAAAGTACTACTTTTTTAAAATGTCTACTCGGATATCTATTTTTCATATTGATCAATAATAATAGAATTTAATATATAAACAACTTAAATTTTTTGGATTCACAAATTGTAAAATGGAAAATTCGACTCTCGGCAATATTTCTAATTTTATTAAATAATGTATCATATATTTATAAATTGTTAATTACTGAAGTAATAGCCGATATGGAATCAATAGAAATATTAATAATATATCGGCAAAATAAACATCAACAATTACAAATGTTCATGATATGTTTAATCAATGAACAATTAAATAAATGCTAAAGTTTCTTTAAAATTACAATTTTTAATGCTGGCCATATTTTAAAAATGAATGTTCAGTATTTACATTTTGATCAGATTTGTATTCAGAAAATAAGACTGTTTTTTTTAGTGTTTAGGACTACTTCTGGTCCTATCTCAAAAGTTGGTTGTAGATTAGGAACTATAATATATATAATTTGAAAAATGTCATCCGAAATTTACTTTTTCAATTGCTAATTCAATTATTTTTTCCTCCGATTATCGGATATTATCGTTGAGCGTAACAGTAAAAAAATAATTTGGATAAATTAATTTTAAAAATAGCTATCTCACTCGTACAATGTCGAGTGAGACATTACTTGGTTTTTTCAAAAACTCATTTACCACAAAACTCGCCGAGATCACTATCTCGAAATTTACTGGTTTACCATCTTAAAATGACTTATTTTGAGGATAAAAGACATTTTTCTAAGGTAATATTTTTTAAAATTCAAAAGGACAAATAAACAGGGTTCAAAAATGTATGGTTCCGTACCTCCAAAAGCCGTATAGAATTTCGAGATTGGATTTATATTGAGTTATTATATATAAGACTAGATACAAATTTTAAATTCCAAAATAATTATCCATTCTGATGAAGATCAATTAATTAAAATATAAAAAAAATTAATTTATTAAATTGCATTACACTATAATGAATACAATATAGTATAACACAGTTAATATTACAATAACATTTAATTGTTTATCTGAATTAAATATAACATTTGATTAATAATAGTTTTATTAACAATTAAAAAATGGAATTATTATTTATTGTAAATTTAATTTAAAATATCATTAATATAATTAGACTATCATTTTACAGGAAATCATGTCAAGTAATATTACTTGACATAAGTAATTATTGCATCTAAATCTATTTTTATATTTTATGTACAAAATATCTAAATATTATATAAAATGCTTGAAAATTTTAAATTAAATAATTTTCTAATTTGTATACTTATTTATTGTGATATTATCTTAACATGATTTCTATGACATATACCAATTAAATTTGAAATAGGTATAATTAATAATTATGTTTTTAAACTTGTAATAAAACTTATTAAATTTTATAATTAATTAAATGTTGATTCCATTATAGTAATAAAATATTAATATGTTATTGAAATAGAACTGTGTACTGCTATCATGTATTTCATTATATTATTCACATAGGAATTTATGACAAATTTAATGCAATTTTTAATATTTTAATTTAAAAATATTATTTAATATATTAAATTATATTTTTTATATGCATTATTATTAGTAAAAATTATTCAATGAGGCTCATTAGAATACATATGTACTTTTAAAATTTAAATAATTATTTATTTGATATATAATTTTCCCTAGAGGTTTAATATTCGTTATTTGTTTTAAAATCTCCTGTTTAAAAAACGTATTAACTATTGTAATATGAATTATACTTTTGGATATTTTTAAAAAATGTGTTTATATCTAACATTGATTATTAATTTAGAAATAATAATTGTTGAACATATCAATTATCTATATTTAAAATACCATTCCAAGTTACCATCCAATGACATTATGTGATAGTTTTTTAATTATTGAAATATAATTTATAATGAAATATAAATTATTTAATATAATTAAAATATACTATAATTATTTTTTGTTTCAAATAATTAAGTAAGAACTTTAATAGTTAAGACAATATCATATCATATACATATCGGCAAAACAATTTAAATAAGTGTATTTTAATAAATTTTAGTTTATTGGAAAATTATAATAATACATTTAAATAATTTATATATTGATAATAAATTAATATTCATTTTATTGTAATAACTTAATAATATAAATTATTTTTTAATTTAAAAATATATTTAAACCAAGATTATTTTTTTGATAATGTTAGATTATTAAAATAATACTATTCTTGAATAATAAAATTAGAATTGCATACATTATGAATACTTTTCATAAAATATGTAATTTATTTAGATATTTTTCATTTAGGAATTATATTCCTAGAATATTAATTGATCAATAAAGAATTTTTATAAGTAGAATTTTCTAAATAAGTGCAATTAATGCACAATATATTTAATCATAAATAAATATAGTAATACATTTAATTTATAAGTATATAGTAAAATATAGATATCTTTCAAATAAATATTTATATTAATTTTATTTAATAATACAGATTATCTACTAGCTGTATCATTTCTCAAGAAAGTTAGTAAAGATAGTTAAAGGTAATTAATATTGTTTATTCAAATATTGGAGGACATACACTTCTAATTAATTTAATATAATTCACCAAATTATTATTTTTATAATAATTAGGTTCACTAATAATTATTACTATATAGTTAGTATTTTAATGAGTTAAATATTAGTAGTTATAATAATAATTACTAATATTTATACATATAAATAATTATAATAATTGAATAAATACAATAAATCCAGTTAAATACATTTATTTTGAGAAATATTTCCTTTTTAAGTTATTAACACATAAAATATTAGGTTAATCTAAATGAAATAATATGCTCAAATTTGTTAAAGAAATGTGCAGTTTATTAATTTTATAGAGTCACATTTATTATAGTGATCAAAATTATTAGTTCTTTTCTATCAGAATATTTAAATAATTATCATGTTAATTTAATTTAGATTAATTTATGTAAAATAACTATTAAATTTGATAAATATAAATGTATTATTTACAAAAATATATTTTGATATGGTTCTTATTTTGAGAATAGTATAAATAATGATGAATAAATATAGAAATGTGATGTATAAGTACAATTTACAATGCATTAATAAAATATATCAATAATTGAAAATCCGAATATAATTTTAAAAAATGTCTATAAATTTAAATAAACACTAATGTTTTCTATTCTATTCATTTTCATGTATTTTACTGGATATAGTAACTGATTAATTTGTACATGATAACAGTTGACCTTATTGTATGTTGGATTATTTATTTCAAGATTTAATCATTTTTTTTATAATCTATTATTAGTTAACACTCCAATTTCATTATTTGAATATTAAATATTCTTAACATTTTTATCATCTGCAATTTTCAAAAATATAATTATTAATGTATTGAATAATAACTATTATCAACTATCTTATTTTGAATAATATATTTAATATATTACTGAGGTGTAATCTATCCATTCTTTAACATGGAATATTAATGTTATTACAAATTATTTTTTAAAATTATTATTAAAAATTGTACAATGAAATAATTTTACTTGTCACATTGCATATAACTATCATATATACATATTACTTTCAATGACATTATACAGTATTCTTTTTTTATTATTAATGATATATAATTATGTATAATTTATCTTGAATATATTGCTATAATAATAGATGATGATATACAAGAAGAAAGTGCTCAATCTTTGTTGAAATCATTGGAAGGTTGCACTGATATGACCCTTAGTCAACCAATTCTGGATATCAGTTTGCCTCAATTTCCTCAGTTGGTACTATTATTTTAAATATAAACTTTTAACTATTATTATTAATTTAATAATTATATTTTTATCATAGTAGAATGAGTTCTCAATCTACCATTGATCAAGGTTTGTAAAGTAATTTGTAAGGTTTAGATTATTTAATTTATATATAAATTTATTATTTCAGAAACAAATATAACTTCTAAAAAAATAGTTTTATCAGAAATAAGCAAAAATAAATTATCTGATCTGTTAGTATTATTAAAATATCATATTTTATTATTTATATTATATAGTTAATTTGAACTATTAATTTAAAATTATATATATTTATGTTTTTATGATGTGTATATTTAAAATGATGTAAAATCTACTATTATTTATAATCTATAATCTATATAATTATATATTTATAGGAAATACCAACAATTAGGTTAGTAATATTTTAGTTTGTATTCGATAATAGTAACTAAAATATATATTATAATATAATATTAATTTCATAGCATGTTATTTACAACAAATTAAATGTAATTTATAATATATTGTTAATTATTAAATGATGATTAAATTGATATATTTATTCTTTAATTATTATCAAGAAATATTTTAATATATTATATGCATTTTCAGAAGTTTTATCAGATTCTCCTTTCCCTTTAAATGATATCCAGCTTCCATTCTCCAATTTCAATAAACGTAAACATAGTAATGATAATTCTTTGAATGAATTAGAATTTAAAAAAAAGAAATTTATACTAGCAAAAAAAATACCAATAAATACCAATACTGAATCAAATCAAAATTCAATGGATACTATTGCAGAAAAAGAAAAAACAATTATTGATGATCCTAAAAATGAAATTAAAGGAATTCTTGTTAAAAATATTTCTGTTAAAAAACAACTAAGGCAATCTGTTATGTTTAAAAATGATGAAGTTTCTGCCTCTAGTTTCAATAGTGACATAGCAACGAAACTGTCCAACAATACTAGAGAAACTGATGCATCTGATTTAGAACCAATGATAAATAAAACTAAAATTTCAACCCGTAAAAGAAAATCATCTTATAAAGTAACTGATTCAAATCATGAAGTCAAAGAGATTGTAATATCAAAAAATAAAGGGAAGAAGAAACAAAAGCTGTCATGTTCTACTAAGAATACTTTAGTAAATAACGATAAGAAAAATAATTCTAATAGATCAAAGGAAGATGTTGAAAACATTGATGTCCTATTTGAAAATTGTGATCACTTGAAGGATAAAATTAATTTAAATTTGTCATCCGATAACAAAAGTATGAAAGAAAATGAATTAAAATTAAATAAATATAATATTGAATCTGGTATAACTGAAAGTAAGGCGAAGGATGCAAGAAAATCTTCAAAAAGAATTATTAAGCGCAAAAATGGCAAAGATTTAAAAATAGAAAATTCTTCAGATAAACTTGAAATTACAAATAATATTATTGAAGATAAAATTAATTCAACAAAAATGATTAAAAGTAAAGAATTGATGAATGATTTAAAAAATAATATGCCTTTAAGGGTTTGCAAAAGAAATAAAAAAAATTCTAAGGAAAATGAGATTGATTTGAAAAAAGATAAAATTGGTGAATACAAAAATATGGAAATATCTAATAGTAAAAAAGAAAGTGAAGAATCATTAACTATTAAAAAAAATGAATGTGCGATTGAAAGATCAAATATAAATCCGAAAAAAAAGAGATATTCAAAAAATATTAATTTGGATAAAAATGATAAACATTTGGTTCTAAAAACTATGGAAATTAAGGATAGGATGTCTAAAAAATCAAATGAAAATTGTATTATTAATAATGAACAAATTATAGTGCAAGAAAATACTGAACCTAGTAAACCAATTAGAATTAAAAATATGGAAATATCTAATAGTAAAAAAGAAAGTGAAGAATCATTAATTATTAAAAAAAATGAATGTGCGATTGAAAGATCAAATATAAATCCGAAAAAAAAGAGATATTCAAAAAATATTAATTTGGATAAAAATGATAAACATTTGGTTCTAAAAACTATGGAAATTAAGGATAGGATGTCTAAAAAATCAAATGAAAATTGTATTATTAATAATGAACAAATTATAGTGCAAGAAAATACTGAACAGGAACCTAGTAAACCAATTAGAATTATAGAAACTGTAAAGAAAAATGTGCGTAATATTAAAGTTTCAATTTCTCCAGATAGTAAAAAAAAGATAAACAGTGATGAACCAATTAAAAAGAAGAACCGAAATAGTTTATTATCAAAATCTTCTAAAACAAAATTAAATATAGAATCAGAAAATATAAAAAATAATGAAGAGACTTCATCATTAAATAATAGTAATAGAAAAAAACGTATATCTAAGAAAATTGAAGCTAGTAAATTAGGAGATATACTACCAAATACTAAAACTCCAAGAGATATATCCTTATCACGTTCATCATCAAAAAAGCTTTTAGTTTCTATTGAAGATGATCTAGAAGTAGTTGATGAATCAGGTTATATTATTAAAATACTTATTTTAATTTATTTCTTTATTAAAATTATTTTATTATTAAATTAATTAATTATTGAATATTTTAATAGATAAATCTAAAAAATCTCCGAATATAAGGTTTTCTAATTATAATGATAATATGTAATAAATTATATATAAAAAATCTAATGCAATTTCTTGTATGTTATATTATTGTAAAGTTGTACTTATTCGTATTAGCCGAAAATCTATTTCCGGGATGCCTAAAGTGATGTTGACAGGATTTGATGCTGCTGATAAGGCAAAATATGAGAAGGTCATATATTTTTGATATGCAGATTAATTATTATTTGTAGTGGTTTTCCAAAGAATCAGATATTTTTTTATAAAATAGTTATTATTTATCATTATTTTTAGTATATTTCCCAAAATTGTATTATTAAAAAATTCATTATTTTTTTATATTTAAATTTATAAATACATAATTTTCTTTTTATCTATTGAAGATATATTTAATTGTTTATGTAGTAGTCTTATTAACAGTCACTCATTTATTCATTGTTTACTACAATCTAAATGCTGTAAATAACACTATATAATCTCCCAAGCTATATAAACCGTTTGTGCAATCAATATTATATGTCCTTGTAAATTAAATATTGCAAATTAATTTAAATTAAATATATTACGAATTATATCATAGTTATATTAATTTTATGAATAATTTATTATAACTCTCATATGATTACATATTTAATAACAACCCTAATATGATAATTATATATAATTCTTATAATTTCTAAATCAATATATCCAATATTATTTTCTTTATATTCTAAAATTTTAAATATAAAATGAATTGAAATGTTTATTATATCTTATTTTATTAATTGATTGTCTCAAGTTTATCATCATAGTATTCAATATAATTGAACATATACACTCGGGTTTAATTTTTTAAATATTTTATAATATGCTAATTATGTATATTATTATTAATATTTAATCTACATATAATTATTTTTAGATTATAAAAAAAATGAAATGGATATCTGAAGAAAATCTTTCAGCTTGTACTCATCTTTGCACAAATGATGTTTGTACACTCATTTCAATTATAATATTATTCTTATTCATTATTTTTTAGTAATATCGAAATATGTATATTCGGTAATGGTTGAAAATAGCAGGTATTATTAAAATCAACTAATATAATATTTTAGTAGATAACTTTAATTCTAAGAATACCAGAATTGGGCTTTATTTTTATCCTACTTCCTAATACTGTAAAACTCGTATTCTTTGAAATGGTATATGTATATCTCTGAATCAATATATTTTCCTGATGTCTTAAAAATCTAATAATTTACATTTAATTTAAAATTTAAAAATAACCTACTATCTTACTACATGTCTACAAATGATAGGCGAGTTATTAAAAAAATAATATAATATATATACATCTAAATATTTAAGAAATTACAATATAGAAACGTATTACTACATGTTTTCAATAGCAAATCCAATGAAGTATTAATGAAGTATTTTTAATTTTGTATATATATATACATTCTGTAATAAATGCTTTAATATTTACTAGATATTGCTACTGTACATTACTTATTAGCTTAACTAAAAGACAAGTCAAATTTTTTCATGACTAATTTTAAAAATATGATACTTATATTTATTATATTACAAACTTAGTAAATATTTAAACTTAATAATTATTTATATCGAAAATGGATAAACTGATTTAATTTAAATACCGAATATAGTTAATAAAAAATGTGAATCAATACCGTTATGATCATATTGTTACGAAATTCCTCTATTCAATATAATATCACATCCTATAATATTCTAATATGTATAATATACATTATATTTATAAATGTAACTATTTTCTTATGTTCAGGTAAAAAGAACAATCAAATTTCTATGTTGTCTATCTAGAGGTATTCCCATAGTAAATTGTAAATGGTTACAGAAGTCGAGTAATGCAAATGGTATAATCGGTTGGAATTCCTAATATATGTTATACTTTATATACATAATAAGTAATACACAATGTAAAACTTTATTGATAACAGTTATTAATATAATAATTATTACATTTTAATTTTATTATAATTCAATTTATATTATAAATATTCAATTCTATTATACAGATATTGAACCATATATTTTGAAAGATAAGGTTAGTGAGAAAAACTTTGCATTCTGTTTGAAAACTTCACTTGCTAAAGCTTCATCCAACTCTGGAGTGTTATATGGTTTATCAATCTATGTCACTAAAAATGTTTTACCAGCACCTCTTCAAATGAAAGGTATTATTGAAAAGTAAACTCAATTATTTAATCTTATACGTAGTTGACAATATAGTTTATTTGATTTACTATTATCCAATATATCATTCATAATTTTCATTAAATTAAGTTTCTAATGAATTTTTTATAATAATCTAAACAGAAATTATTGAATCAGCAGGAGGAACGGTTTTTATATGAAATATAATATTCTTTTAAAATAATATTTGTATGTTTTCTTAACTAAGTATACAATCAATCTTAAATCACACAGCATATGAAAAATATGTCAATTGGAGTTCAATATGTGATCACATGTGAAAAGGATCTTAAACTTTCTCAAGTAGTTAAAGCAAGAAAAATGAAAAATGTACAAGTTGTGAATTCAGAATTCATATTGACTGGTATTCTTCTACAAGATATATCCGATATCACTAGTTACGCTCTGTAAAATTATTAATCTATAGTAATTTAGAATTACATTTTACAATATATATTTTTTACTGAATTTTAGAATGTATTATAATTACATACTTGCCACAATGCTATTTTGATTGCATTATTGTTAATGCATATATATTACTAATAGCATTTTGAATGTTTCTAATATATTTTTAATCATTTTTACCTGATTACAAAAAATAATAAATGTACTACATTAATTATTATATTTTAATCATCTAATAGAGATAATTGTTATTATTATATATTGTATTATAATAGTTAGTAAATTTAATCTAGATCACTTGATATATTAACATAATGATATATTAACATAACATGAAAACTAGTTTACATAAATAAAAATGATATAAAAAAAAATACTTCTGATATTAAATCTACTATTAATATCAATAATTTCCATTGAACTTGTATTTCAAAGTATTTCAAATACATTTTTACATGAAATAGAATTTTTTGTTAACATTGCATATTAAATATATTATTATCTAATTAAACATATATGCATAAATATATTAGTGTAATATGTCTTATATATCATAATGTAAAACACAATTCTTATAGCATAAATATAAGATAAATTTAATATCACGAAATATTAACGATTGACTTACAATAATTCTTAAAAATGATGTATACTAAATTATATATGGGACTTTGTGTATACGTTTGATAAACATGTAGTTTTATAGCAAAACATATTGTTTTAATGTCTACAACAAATCTTTGTTAAAATAAATAACACAATGGTTTCCAAATATATTATTGTTTTAAATAAATAAATATATCGAAACTAATATATAAAAACATAGAACATATAACAATCAGCCTGGAACGTAGTTGGGCCTAATTACAGTAGAGTCGGTAGACCGAGTAGACTCGTATAATTTTTTATAATCTAACTTAATACAGTTATATTTATCTACCATATCCATAATTATATCTGGTTCATTTAAGTAAATTTGCAATCTATCTTCCTCCAACCTAGGATATACAATTTTTATATAAAATAACACCGGAAGAAATAATAAATATAAATTTTATATTAGAAAGTTAATAAAAGTACCAACACTCCTAGAACTTCAACAGATAAATATTTTTCATTTAGTAGTTTCGAAAAATGTTTACTGTTGAAAAATGTTATAAAATATAATATAAAATGGATTAAAGAGTGATTATTAATATATCAATAATATAATAAATTGAATACAATATACACATTAACTTTATGTATAAATATATTAATTAATACATTAATGTATTATGCATAAATTAGAATTGTATTTGTATGTGTTGCATTTATTGGTGAGTTGATAAAGTTATAAATACAAACAAATTTATTATTATTAATTATATTAATTATTATTATTAAATACATGAATTTATTATTAAGGTACGAAGTAAATATAAATGAAATGTATTTACTAGAAAAATCATTTATATTAAAAAAATATATAAATAAATATGTATTATTTAAACATCATTTAAAAATATAAACATGATATTTTAATATATTACAAAAATACACAAATAAAATAATTTACTATAATTTACTACATATTTGACTCTTAAGTTATAATACTATTTAAATATTAAATACAATAATATAGATTTATATTAATTTAAATATAATGTATAAAAATAGGATTATTTTTTATAAACCTCATTTCTATATTCCATCTTGCACAATCCGAAGGAGGTAGAATGTTTATGATAGAAACAGAAATTGCTTGACGAATCATATGACAATCATATTTAGTAAATGTATAGAAAGCATTATTTTCTACATTTTTTTTGAATCCATAGTCAATAAAGAATACCTAAGAGGTGATATTTCATATACGTAAACAGTTTTTGTAAGTCTAGTACTAAATTTATATTGTACAATATTTGTATATTTTTTCATGAATCAATCCATGTAATTTATGAACCAGGCTTCCAGTCTCATTGTATTCCACAAACATGGCTCTGTAAAATATATTTTCAAATTGCACGATACAATATTCACCTGAAGATATCTCTTCTGCAATATAACGTTGTTTTTTTGTAGACATCGCTTTTCTGTGTAAATTGGAGATGATATGTAAATAATCACAAAATTAGAACAAATATACAGGGAAATATATAATAACATATCTTGTGAGTAATATAATAATTACACTTACTGTAAATTATTTTGATAGTCATTCAATTCACTAGACTCGGTTAGTACTATAATATAGATACAAAAGTTAGAAAACTGGCTATTAGAATTTTATTTTAAATCATATAAAACTAACATTTAGATTGTTCAATTCTGACATTATTATAACCGAAAGGAAAGTGAACATATATGTCAATAGGTGAATTAATTGTAGCAACCTGTACAATGACCTTACTGCCTATAGGCATGGGATCCTTAGTAACAATTTGAGAATATACCATGGAACGAGCATCTGTATTGCAAATCATGATTTTCAAATACTATTTATATGTATAAATATATATATATAGAATAAAAATCAAAATGATAAATTATGAATAATTTGTAAATTGTCCCCATTAGTCTAGATTATTAATTATATTAAATACAATAATTTAGAAGATAATTTAAACTTAAATTTAATTGAACAATAATTTAAAATATTTTAAGAATTATTATAATTTCATTAATTATTTTAAAATTTATATATATGCAACACATTTTATATTAATTTATATATTTGTATTCTTACAGTATAAAAATTAATTGGAATATACAAAAAATAATGTCAACTTAACATTATTTCGAATTCTATTTAGATTTTAATTTTTGAAATAAGTTAGGTCACCATATACATCATATAAATTAACGTACACAATAAGGAGATTGCAAAATTACTTTAATAATTAAAATAAAGAATCTATATATTGATATTGAACTTAAAAATAACTTACAATTATAATTAGTAGTAAACAAATAACTATTAATATATAAAATAAAGGTATAATTTTAAATTATAGATTTTTAATCTCATGATATAATATTTTGTTAAATTTAAAAAAAAAATTTAATATAAATGTACTTGATTTTTCTACTCTTTATGTATATAATATATATATATAGTTGTTTATATATATAAACACTTATAAACTTAAATTTTTTCACATTTTTAAAATATTCTAATTTATGAATTAATAATAAATTACGCAATGAAAAATTGTTATTACTCAAGCAACCATTTAGTTTTTTGTTAAATATGAAACTAAAGTAGATATAGTGGTTATACTCAAAAAAGTTAAATAATTTAACTATTATAAATTATTATATAATTAAAATGCAAATAAATCAATTATATTTAAACTTAAAAAAAATTCCATGATTTTGTATTTATTAATTTTTGATTATGTGTGTCTAAATATATGTATTTCTAACATAGGTTGACAAACCATTAGTATGTCTTAATTTGCATGCCTTTCCACTCCAACAATTATTCTTTAAGAAATATGGGCAGATCTTAGCAACTTTAAATACATCTGGTAATCATTGAATCATTATTGACAATATTTTCATGTATAAAATGAATATCTTAGTAGAGAATTTGCTTTACAGACTTATATGGTCATCATGTTTTAACTAATTATTAGAATATATCAGATATATAGACCAATGATATGGATTCTTTATTATTAACAATGATTATATAGAAATAAATATAAAATAATATATTTAATTAAAATACAACTGATTTAATGATTATACATAATATATTTTAATAAATTAATTTATTAAATTAAAATGGATTCACAAAAATATTTTAATAATCAGAATATCTTATTGTGATTTAATAATAGGGTCTATAATTATTGCCTGTTATGTCTATTACCCACATTTCATGAAGTAGGTCTTGTTATTTTTAATTGTCATTATATAATAAAATACTTTATTAAATTAGTTTCTTCACATGTTAGGTAATTAGTTAGCCTTAAATAAATAAATGCTCGATACAATTAAAATAATATATATCTGTTTATATATTAAATATAATTTAATTCTAAATACAAATTTAATGATGATTATATTATAAAAGAGAGTAGTATATATATATATATATATATATATATCTATGAGAATACATTGTATAATAAATAAATGTAACATCTAAAGTATTCTTAAATGTATATTGATATTTATAAAATACTAATTGTTAAAAATATTACTAAACTTTTTTAAACTGGGATGAATCTAGATATTTTGTATTTATGCTGTACTTTTTAATTAAGCATTATTTAAAAGAAAACTTGAATAATAACTAAATGTCTATTCACTATGATAACTAAACTAAGAATCTAAATTAACTAAGAAATGTAAATGAATATAATTATGAAATATATAAATATTTTATAAAATAATTATTTATAGTTCTAATTTTAAACAAATATTTTTTTAAAATTAACTGAATAATTGTGGAGTTTATTAAATGATAATTATAACTCGAGTATTAACAGATACTAATATTATATATTATTAAATTAGTAATAGAAAAATATTATTCATATATAGTATATATTATATACTATATATATAACAAACCAATGTCATTAGTGGGATATGATGGATCCTCAATATCAATATCATAATGATTAGTGGGAGCATTAAAGTCATCAGTGGCTGGATTCCAATCTTTGAGATAACAGTCAGGGTATCAAATATAGGATATTTGAAGTAAATCAATTATAATAATTTTCTTAATTAAACTATTTTTTGATAAGAAAAATAAATATTATTTGAATAGAGCAAATTTTAAGCAGGTAATAATTTTTTCAAAAATTACATTAAATAATAGAAGCACACTATTATAATAATTATGATTGCTTTATTTATACTCTAATATATTTGCATCTGTTTGACATTAAAGGATTTGCATTTTATTCAATACTATTTTTAACAGCAGTTTTAAAGTTTTGAATTTTTTTGAATTTTGACCAATATTTAATTATTAATAATAATATTTATATAACTGGATGATATAATTAACTCTTATCGGATAAATAGAATATTGTCAAAAAAGATTTTATTATTTTAGTTAGAATGTAAAATATTTGAATGACTTAAATAGTTGATGTTAATATGTATCAGATATTAATTTAAAACATTTATTTATGATTATAAATATAATAATAAATTTTAAAATTTCATATATATTACATGTTTTCATTGAAATTTAAAAAAATTTATTATATATATTAATTGGTCAATTAAAAGTTTGATTTGGAATAGCATATACATATACATATACATATATTGCATATACAAAAGCATATTGCACATATAATAGCATATTGCAGTATATACTAAATACAATTTTATTTTTGGCATATTAAATATTCAAATATTTAGCGATTTAATAAATTTATTTTTTAAGAGTATTCAAAAAAAAATGTGTGATTTTTAATTTTTCTTTGTTGTGTAAAACATATCTTGCATTTAACATTAAATATATTGATAAATATAATTATTGAATATTTGTTCTATAGATAAATCTTTGATAATACCACTAGAGTTTTATATTTAATGAGATTATATATTTAATGAAACGTTCCAGTATTTAAATTAAACTAGTGACATTTTTCATTCATATTTTATTCTCTTTTTTATACAGATTATTTGAAACATTTTTCATTGTAAAACTATATTCATAATTTTGTGTAAGATGAAATTCTAATTCAATACAATTTTGAACAAGAATTATATTCTAGATTTAGTTATTCATAGCATTTAAAATAATTTAAAGGAAATAGGAAATAGCTTTATTTATATATTCTATAGAATAATTAATTATTTCTTTTGGTGGTAAATTAATTTACAATTTAATCACATCACATAGATACTGAAAATAAATTCTGAAAAAATAGACAGCTGCAATGTTGTCAGATTTGTAATTACATAAATTAATTGTTCTTTTTAATTATGTTACAATATTATTTTAATTCACATGCATTATTGATATACAATTTATTTGCATGGATAACATCTTGTACTTAAAGGAATAATTCTTATCCCATTCATTAATACATTTTTCTATATCTTATTAGTTATTATCTCAAAGCATCAATATTAGTAATTTAATTTGTAAAATGCTTATTATAAAATCAGTGTATATTTTGCATTTGGATGTAATGTTTATAACATGATATCGATAACAATTTATATCTTAATAAATATATATATGTTCACCATATACTAACAGATTACAAAATGATTTATAAAATTATAATTTATAAAAATTATATAAATTTGTATACATTAATATTTTCAAAAAAATTAACTATATATAAATAACATAATTGTTGAAAAAATTAGAAATTTAATAAATATATTTCGATAAAATATTCTGTAAAAATGCATATGAAATTAAAATTAAAAAAATCTTATATGTAATTCTAACTTTGTTCTCATGAAAATAAAGATTTTTTATTTGGATTCATTATAATAAATAATTCATAATATATGGTTTTTGAAAATATATATTTTTTTATTAATAATTATTATCATTAACATATTTTAAAATAGAATATTTATATAATAAATTATTTATTTTAATCATATAAACTAACCATCGAGATTTTTTGATGAGAATTCTTCATGGTCAGATTGTTCTGAACATACAATTGAAGTTATATAAAAAGTATAAACTATGAATTACAATAATTGGATTGTTTTACCTAGAATATTATGATTTTTAAATGTAAGAATTGACTAATTTATTATATTGTATTTAACAATTAAATAATATATGGTTTTTGAATATATAAATTTTTTTATTATCATTAACATATTTTAAAATAGAATATTTATATAATTAATTATTTATTTTAATCATATGAACTAACCATCAAGATTTTTCGATGAGGATTCTTCATGGGCAGATTCTTCATTACAGGTAGATTGTTCTGAACATAAGATTGAAGTTATATAAAAAGTATAAACTATGAATTACAATAGTTGGATAGTTTTACCTAGAATATTATGATTTTAAACGTAAGAATAGACTAATTTATTATATTGTATTTAACAATTCTCTAGCCAAAATAAATGTACCAGTTTTTACATGAAATATTCATCTAAAATTTATAATACATTTAGAAATTTACTAGGGTAGTTTTTATAAACCAACACGTAAATTTGTAATGATTTTATTTTGGTTTTTATAAGCGTAATGATTTTCAACAGTATTATAAAATGTATTGGAATTTTAATTATTTACCTTTTAAAGAAGGTCTATAACAAAGACCACATTCTACCAGTTCTTGGCCAAAATGAATGTCGTCATTGAGAGAATAGAGTTCAATATATGTTTGAGGAATAATATCTTTACTACAAATATTAGTCCAATAATTAATCAAAGCAATATTATTAGTAATAATTATTATTAAAAAATTAAATATTTATCAAAAATTAATTATATTGGATATATATAATAGTTAAATATGTATTAACAAACCCAATATGTAAATTTAGAACAGGTTTCAAAATTAAGTCATAATTAACAGTAAATTCTTTAAATATTTCAAGAGTATCATTTTCTTTTTCTATAAATTAGCAAGATTAATGTTTTACATCTATTTTATCATTATATTCTATAGAATAAAATTAATATTGAAAATTCACCATTTATCATTTCTAGATCATGAAATGATACTTGGTAGGCAAGGGGATCGATAGCATAGAAGTTCTTAGGAAGCATTATTAGTTTTTCAATTGGCAATATTTCGGTATCTCCATAATCAACATAAAAAACCTGTCAAAGATGTGAACATTAGCCTAATAAAAAATTACTCATAAAAATGAATAGATAATCGTAACAAAATAATCTACCTGACCTTGACTTTATTAGTGTCTTCAAATTTCTCAATTACCTGAAATTGCATATGATACATAAAAGTATAATTTATTTTAAGAAATTAGAAGATTATTATTATTATAATACAAAATTAATTTATATTTACCTTGCACCTATAGAAACAGTTATCTTTTTCAAACAGAGCACAAGCAATAGTTCCTGGAGCAAAAAGATTATTTTCATGGAAATAACGCCGTATGCTACCATGATTGTTGGATCTAAGATGAACATTCAAATACTTCTGTAGTACACATAAAGTTTCCTAAAAAATGAAGTTAAAAAAGTTTTAAAAATATTACCATATTATTATTATTGAAAATTCACCATTTATTATTTCTAGATCATGAAATGATACTTCGTAGGAAATAAAGATATAAATCTTAAAATCTAGAAAAATGAAAAAATAACTGATAAACGTACATATTACTAAAGAAATTATATTTTATGTGTAAATAATAATTCTAAAATTAAACGTCTAACATGAGAATGCGGATTCTTAAGTTGGACATAGAACTTGTGTATGCTCTCAATGAAACATACAACTCCAATTTTCGGATCTAGAAGTAAATATTTACTGATATTATAAATATTATAAAATTTTTGATAAATATAGATCCGAATTAAGATATAAATTTATTATAAAATGTAAAGGTTTATAACGGTCAACTAACTATTAATAATGTCTTCAAATGTTAGCACTGGTATATTCTTTATATTTCCAGTCTGAAAAGCCAACAAGGCATTAGTTTCTTGTTCCAGTATGTAAACTTGGTCGTTCAATAAATATTCTGGATGCTGCTTCGAGTCAGATTTCAAAATATCAGAAGATATTTCAGAAGATGAAAGTGAGGTAGAATTAGGTAAATCAGTAGAAAGTGAAAGAAATTCGGGCAATTCAGATGTTGTAAATGCGTTATCATTTAATATAGAATTACAATTTTTAGAAAATTGCGTTATATCATTGAATGAAGATGTTCTTTGAATGTAGAATAAATCCTTCTTTACTTTTGAACGATCTTCATTGAAAATAGATCCAGAATGCTTATTATATTGATAATTTGTTGACAAGTTTTGTGTATTACTTTGAACATTGGAAAATGAATTATCAAAATATTGGTTCATACGATACTTCAAAAATATATTATTTCTTTTTGATGCATTCTTTAACAATTCATTAGGCAATGACTGAATAGATAATTCAATTCCATAAATGGATTCAATACTATTAGGAATCTCATTATATGAAATATTTGATAATAAAGGTCGAACGACAGATGGAGTACTATTTAATTCTGTAAATGATATTCACATCAATGATATAATAAACTCTTACAAAAGCATAGTAATCAAAATGAATAACCTAATTTGTGGTAACATTCAACATATTGCAAGGTTTGAATTGTTTTGTAACCAATTACTGAATTTACTGATAAATAAAAAATAATTAATAGTGATATTTTTATGTGAACAAAATTATATGAAAACATAAATATCAACAAGAATATAAAAATACTAATTAGTTATATATTACTTATAATATTGTATATTCCATTAATATTAATCAGACATGCATTATGCATTAAATAATTAATAATTACATAAATAAATAACATATATAGAATAAAATAGTTAGCTCTTTGCATTCGATATAATTGTTAATAATTATTCATTTACAAACAATTTTTTGGTATACAATTCAAATAATCTCTATAATTCTTATAAATTTGATATATATACTTTAGGTCAAACATCGAAACAGAATGAACTGATCTATTAAATACTTCAGATAGATATCTCTGTAAATATATATTTTTTCAATTATTAATTAAAATATAAACATAGTGAAATGTTTATATTATACATTATAATATTTATCAAGATCAAAAATTATAAATTAGAATTATTTTTCAAGTTTTTAATAACCAACCAAATACATATAATTTATATCACATTTTTTTTAATGTATAAGAAAGTTTTATTTTTAAACTTCAACTATAAAGTGAAAATCAAAAATCTAATTATTTGTATATTGAGATATTTCATTTAGTTATATCTTTATAATAGACTTTTTTATTTTATATGATTTTAGTTTTACCTTATTTAATTTTAGTTTTAATATATGAAATTATATATATTATACATTAAAAAACTGACCTTCTTACTATCCTTGAGATCGACAAATATACAGTCTGAAACTATAAAACAACGAGATACCTGAAACCTCTTTTCATCTTTCACTAAATATTTAAAGTATGCTATCGAGCTTTCCGACCAAACTGAAGAATTCAATGGAGGTGTTACCTATAATAATACAATGCGAGATAAAGTAAAATAATAAATATTATTTATAAATATATTGATATATAATTAGAATATGTAATTTTTAAATTAAATATATAGATATAAACCCCCAAAAGAGTACATAATATTGAACAAGCAGGAATTGTAAGCAAAACACCGGGCAACTGATATAGGTTCTGATTGTAAATCAAATCAATATCTCCAGAATCAATGAAGAATACTAGAAAACAAAATGTATCTGGAAAGATCAGTATCACTAGATAAATTAAAATAATTTATAAATTAAAATTTTCAAAAATAATATACCTATTAAAAGTTTATCTAACAAACTATACAGATAAATTCACTTTTTGCATTGCATACTTTCTTTTGTTAGCCTATAATTAATGTAACACCGGAAAGGATTATATAAACTATTACATCGCTCTGTTTGCTGGGTAGTCCCTAGAAACTAGGTTATGTAATTATTCAAAATTCTTATAAAGTAACTATAATGACAATGCAACTTGGGACTTAAATGTAAATATAAATAAATAAATCTGGAAAATATAAATAATTCAATATATTCATTTCACATTACAATTTTTAATTATCAATATATTAGATTATTGGTATTTTCATCAATACATTTGTTATTTATTTAAATTTATAAAATATAAACTACCAGTGTCTTGTGAAAATGGGTTACTGTGCAAAGTGGGTTATAGCAGTGAAAATAGGGTACTTTCTATTTTCGTACTGTTAAATAAATTTAAATAATCATATAATTTAATATATTGTTTTATATGTGTAATATAAGGGTATATAAAATATTTATAAATTTGTAGAAGCTTAATCTTGCTTAATAAAATATATATGATTATGAATATTATCCATTACTCAGAAAAAAATAAAATATCTGATGTTCTGGATGTCAATCAAATAAATATTAACATGCCAATCATATAGATACACATTATAATTTTAAAACTGGATTGTTAAAAAAATTCTTAATTATCATATCTGATCAATAATATTTGATTCTTTGTCGTATCCGATCTTTAATATCAAAGTACCCAACATACTCAAGTACATAGGGTGTTTTGATAATATATAATATAAAATACTTTAATAATATGCAATCTATACTATTCTAATGTGTCATCTAAATGTAAATCATATAAATGACGGACGCTTGGGTTCTCTCGCGGAATGCTACCGACTATAAATGTATTATATTAATATTGTGACTTATATACATTCTAATTTATATTTATTTACTAGAGTAGCGATTTCATGTATTTGTAGAGAATTGATTATTTACAAAAATAGTAAATCACATTTAACGTTTTATAATTAATCGTATTGGAGTTTGAAATATTTTAATCTAAATATTTGAATTTCAAGCCAGACACACCCGTAATAGCTACCAACAGTTCAATATGAAATTGATTTAATATTGCTATCAAATGAATTGTAGCACATGATTCACAGTTGCTTTACTTGTTGTATATTGATGAACTTAATATAAATATATCGATGAACTGAATTTTTAAATGAAAAATAATTGGTAACATTTCCTTAGTTCCCAGAATTAAATATGCCATATTAATTACTGTAATATTATGAAATAATATAATTATTAATAATTGTTTACAATAAACAATTATTTACATAAATTACAAACAGATGCTGGATTCTGTTCCAATTATTCGAGCTCTGCATATTTGATTAATATTATTATTCCGGGCACCAATTATTTCTCCAAGAACAGGTCTTCTTATTACTTTAAAATCCTTATTTGACTCAAAATAGTTCCTATAATTATATAATTTATTATGTATTATTCTGTTTATAAGTGAATACAGATTATGATTTATTGCAAAATATGAAAATATCTTATTATAAGGATTCTCAAATCAAATACCATAAATATATACAATCTTTCGAATTGGTAGTTTGTCAAATATACATTTTACTCCTAAATAATATCAATTATTAATTACCATAATATTAATTACCAGAGAAAACAAACCTCATTCTCAAATTGACCTCATCTGCTACATACTTATCCAACTGGCATGAAAACAATGAAGGTGATACCACTGACGAAATGACTGCATTCATAGGAGTGCACGAAGGTATCCATTGTTTCTTAGTCAAGTAAATAGGACAATGGTCGAGTATCCGTTTGCTTGCTTCAGAGGAATCTTCATCACCTTTATCAAATATTTAATTTTACTAGAAATTAATAGAATTGAATGAAATCGATATTAAATAATATATCAATTAACAAGATTAGAAAAAGATGTTCGGTAGAAAATATGTTTCATATCCTTTGTTACATAATTAGCCTCGAAGAATTAATTTAGCATCCTAATTACTTACTAAATAGCGCATACTAAAATAAACATTATTTTAATGGTATTATATTATCCCAATAGAGAATTTCTATGCAATTCATCCAATTAACTCTTAATTAGTATTAGTTAGGTACAGTATACCATTTATTTATTCAAATATATTTATTATCGTATATCTTTTTAATGCTTATATCACGAGATGAAAAAAGACCATGATTTACGAAAATATTTATAGTCTCGATTTAATTTGTATTTAATTATATTGATTTATATTATTTAAAAAAATTACAAACGCATTAAATTTTATATTATTCAATTTGCATGTGAAAATAATTTCTAGTGTAAAATATTGAAACACATTCGAAAAAGTTGTTCTGCCGTTGTTCTGCCGTTGTTACTAACTCCGAAGTACATCGATGACTATTTCATCACACATTGCTGAGAGGTCGTAGGGCATAGGCGTTTTACTTGTATCGAATGCGGTTTTCTCGCTCGATTCGGAATTGATCGACGGGTCGTTTGCTGTTTCATTACTCGAGGTTGATTTATGATCCATTACGATCATCGGCGTAGACTTCTGCATCAAATCGCGTTCCGAGATCGATTTCGCGAGCAAAGGTTTTTCGGATGGGTCCTTCTCGGAACTCGCGCGGGAGATATCGATATTCTTGTCGGCGGTGTTAGCGAATTGATTAGAATTCTCCCGACTCGAGCGTTCGGTCGACGTTCCGGAGAATTCGTACGAATCAAAACCAGATTCCGCACTATTCATGCTATCCACTTTCGCAGTTTCTCTCACCAACTGGTCATCGGAGCATGCATTACGACATTGCCTTTGTTCACCAGAAGTAGAAGTTGTTACAAATTGACCATCGGAACATACACCGTTCGTTATTTCATTTGCATTGACGACATGCTGCACATTTTTTTCGTCGCCATTCGCATTTCCTTTTGCAGTACTTTCGCCGTTGGAAAGGAAACCAGATTTACGTTCATCGTTCTTATATTCCGCATCGCCCGATGTCTCTTCGCATTCACAATTAGTTGACTCCGCAACTATTTCGTTGGCGTTTGCCTGATATTCTCCGACTAACTGTATTTTTACTTTGCATTTTTCCTTAGGGGATGTCTTCGAAATATCATCATCTCCTAAAAATAAAAAAATAATCAAAAAATGATATACTTATTATAAATAGCAGTTAAATTATTATGTAAAAATTACAGCAAAAAAATGTTCGTACACAAATAATTTCTATTTGAATCCAGATAAAATTAACCTTTTCTACCTAATAAGTGATGTACTCTTTCTACCTTAGTAATAGCATCATCAATTAATATTTGAATTTGAAGATAATCCGCATCATTGATATTTTGTTTTTCCTTATAGAAATTATATACAGAAGCCCTCACCTGTGAAATATTAAATACAATTCAAGTTAGTATTACATTTTATTATTACTAAGTAGTATTACTAATTAGGAGTTTAACAATTTAAACATGATTCACTTTATGGGTTACAAAAAACCTTCAATTTAAATTTATTAAAATACAAAAATACAAAATATAAAAATATAAAAATATTAAAATATTAAAATTAATTTCATTTTTTAAAATGAGCCTGTAATTTAATTTTAAAAGCCTGTAAATTGATATTTGCAATAATAATATTAATTAATATTTGCAATAATATGGATATATATTATTATATTTGTTACTGATAGTGTATTTACAAAAAGTCGTGGTGTAGGTGACATATATTATAATTAAAAACTGAAATTTACAATGTTAAATATTAATTGATTTATAATTGTTTTTATATGATACAAATATATATCTATTCATAGTATATATTATTTTATATATCTATTCATAGTATATATTATTTTATATATCATTATAATTTTATATAGTAAAAGAAGTATAATAACTAATAAACAGCTGGACTAAGAACATATTGATCATCATCAAAATTCTTTGAACACAATCTTGGATTTTTTATTTTCTTTTAACTGTCTATTTATTATTTTTAACCAACTATTACTATCATTTTCTGATCTAGTTTAATTCAATATATTAAAATTAGAATAACTGAATAACAACATATTTTTAATAAAAATTATTATTTATTAGTTTGTTTGTTAATATATGAAATTATTGTACTTGTGTCATTTGTGCTAATTAATATGAAATTTCAGGTAATAAAAAGCAATATAAATTACAAAAATTATGTATTTTATATAGTAAGTGTTATATACGAATATTAATAAATATAATATAAATATTCAGTCGAGCATATTACAATAATATATCATTTAAATTACGAATTTTCAAATTTGTGAAAACAAATGATCTATATTTGAATATTCTACATGTCAAATAAGATATTATTATGTGATTTTTATGGCAATTTTTGAATTTATATTACAAGATGAGCAAATAATAAACACTCATTACATATGAGTGTTCTGCTGACCAAGACAAATTCACAACAATCTAATTTTGGTAATTACAAACTATTATATGTTAATATAGTAGATATATAAATATAAAATATAATATTATAATAAAATTATTATAAATGGTGATCATATTTTTATTATAATTTGTGTTTGTATGTAATGATAATTTATGTATTGATAAAACAATAAAGCTTGTTTTTCAAATATATGTAAATAACTTTATATATATTCAATTGACTGTCGAATGTATGAGCAAAATTGTAAATATTATTTAGTAGGACATGATATATATTTTTATATTATCACTATTGAAAAAGTACTACGTTAAAATCTGCCATACGTCTTTAACCCTTATAATATAAGTAGGTCAAAAATGTTGGCAATATTCCAAAAGTTGAAAAACTAGTTATATTTTATGTAGCCGTATTCCTATATCTCCTATAGTTATGTAAATACTTACGACTGCGACCACCTTTTACATTATATAATTAATTTACAAATTTTAAAAGTATTTTATAAAATACATCAATACGAACATTATCTACTATATCAGTAATTCTCGATTCGATGATTTCTTGATTACGGTCAAGTATTTTTAATTTTCCATTAAATTCTTCTCTAATATTCTTTAAATTTTCTTTTGACATTATCCCCATTTAAAAAATATTATATGTATACTAAAATGCTATAAAAAATACTAAAATAAGATTCTATAATATAAGTAAATAGTAAAAATGATTATTTACGAAAATTACGTTAAAAGCGAAATAGCGTAAAGTATGGTTTATATATATATAAAAAGTGTTATATGATTTCAAAAGTTATCAAATTCTATTATACTTGCACATTCGCCAGGTTTTATAAAAAAAATACTTTATTTTAAACACCTGATTTCAATTATAGATTTTAATAATATTTTTTAAAAATAAAATAGTTAATTAAAATAAAAAAGTTATTTAGTTGATAAGTAATTATTATGATTAATACTATTATCATTAAACTATAATTTTAAATATATATTAATGTTCAAAATAATGTATGGTAATCTGATAGTATGTGTTGTAACGAAATATCTATATGTATAGATATATTCTGTTGAAGTTGAAATAAATATAATTTTTTTTTAGAATTTATCATAATAAGATATAAATTTTTATAGCTAAATGAAAACTACATAATATACAATAATATATATAAATATATATGCATATATATATATATATATATATATATATATATATATATATATATATGTATATATATATATATATATATATATATATAATATTATTATATTAGACATTAATCAAGTGACAAATTTGTATTTGTTTGAATTATTTTTTATGAACTATTTGCTAAAACAGTAATGTTTATATATATATATATATATATATATATATATTTAAATATACAATATTATTATATTTAACATTAAGTAAACATTTGTATTTGTTTATGTAATATTTGTTAGAGTGTTAATACTAATACAGTTAATACAAATACTTATGTTTAATATATAACATATGTTAGTAATATTTACAATAATAATATTAATCTTCAAATAATTATTAATAATTTAATTTAAAGAATAAATTATTAAATAAAATAAATATTAGAATAAATATATGATTTTATAAATAAAGAATTTTTTTAAATAATTATTTTAAAAAGTGATACTATATTATACCGTATATATTGCATATTTCACCTTATTTTTATCATTAACAAATATCTATGTCAATTTTATACTAGTTTTAGTAGAACTATAATATGCTATCAGCGCTTAAGTTATTACAAAAACAATTTGTTTTGTAATTACATACAAAAAATCATTATTTAATTTCAATTACATCATTTAAAACTTGCAGTTCAACAATAATAACAAAATTATATATTTAGTGGCTATCTACGAATATATATATAATTACATTATTTACCATAGATCGCACTACATTACCGCACCCATACGAAGATTATGATAACTCGTCTAATCTATATTTACTCTTATAATCTTACATTAATTATATTTAAATAACAAGATCTACTTACACATATATAATAGGCAATATATTGCCTCAAATTTCAATAGAAATCATTAAAGTAGGTAACATAATTCAATTATATATCTGATTAGTGAATTAGTTTATCACATATTAAGATGAATTTGGAATATATTCTATATATACTATATTTATAAATTTTGCTACATCATTTTTAATTCCTTTCCTATATAGACTATTACATATTTGTATATATTATAAATCCCTCTTTATATATACCAGTATATACTATGATGTATAATATATATAGTAAGTAATCAACAAATATACTAATAATATATACATTTTCTAAATAAATTAATTTTTAAATTAATCAATATAAATCTATTTTATAATGTATGACGAATACACTAATTATTTTTTATTGTTTGTACACCTAAATAATATGCTTACAAACGTACTTTTTCATTATATATGATATTATATTAAGATGGTATATTAACTAATTAATTTGAATTATAAATCAGAGCACTTATTTGATTGTAAGCATATAACTATTTGACATTCAAATGTATGTTAATTATCAACACGGAAAAATGTGAAATTATTCGAATATTTTTGAAAAAAGAATACCAACTGTATTAATCATATATGATGATGATATGAGTAAAGTCATCGATCGTAATATAGAAGTAGCTTTAAGAGCATTTGTGAATCCTCATATTAACTTTTCTGCACAATATTATTATGATTTAATTAATTATGACGACGACTGGCTTGAACCCAGATTAACAATGAATATAGATGATGAAGAGCTCTTGTCTCGCATATTTGAGTCTTATTTTGAATTAAACATTGGCATAGTCGTTGAGCTAATGTCATAAATATTCTAGAATACCTGTCTTTTGGCGATGCATGCATTACAGACATTTTGGATACCAGGGATATAAAAGATAATAATAAAGCAGTGTAGTGGATTATATCTGGTATCCGAAATATCTGTAAATGGTGATTCTATAATATTTATGACATTAGATCAACGTTTAAGACTGCAAATGCAAATGTTTATTTTCTATTTTTTCTTATTTACAGATTTGTGTATTTTCACTGAGATATCATGCATTAATATTCAATGAATTAAAGAAATATATAGTCAAAAGAATTAGATTATTATTTATATATAGCTAAATAAAGGAGATATGCTAAACAAAGTATCCATTGTGGATGCTTTGTTTAGAATTTCGCCTCTAAATGTAACCTAAATAAATTCATGAATTATAATATTTTATATAAAATATACTTAAATATTATAGTAAATAATCACTTCAAATATAATTAGTATTTTTATAATCTGTACCCTGTACTATATATATTTGTAGTTAATGTTATTGATATTTATTCAAATATAATAACTAATGAATTAATTAGATAATTATATTAATTTTTAAATTTAATAAGAAATACATCGTTTATTATCACTTATTATAGATGAATAAACTTCTAATGTGATATCAATCATATGTTCTGGATAAATACAATACACAATTTATCACTACAAAAATAGTAGATTTAATAGTTAGCCATATCATAGCCATTGATTTATAAATACATTTAATAATTCATCATTTCTTACAATATATTACGTTTCAATGACCAAAAAAATCTATCTAGACTTTCAAATACTCGAGATCGACTAATAATTGAAAATATAAAAACCTGTAATCGGTATTATTTTCAATTACTTGAAATCGCTCGATAAATATTCGACTCGTTAACATCACTATTTATGACTTGCAAATACTATATACTGAAAAGAATGCGATGTTTCAGCAGTTTAAAATATGTTCAAGTATTATATATATATAAGATAGTCATAATTGTTATTGTTTGAAAAGGATAATCATAGTAAAAAAGCCGGGAAAGAATTATTTGTTAAATTATAAATAAATTTAGAATCATTGAAGCATGGCAAAATATTAAAAATATATATTTAAAATAATGAAAAAACAAGATTAAATGACCACAACCTATATGTAATAAATATATGATGTAATGTTTTTTATTTTTCTATTTTCGAAATTATTAAAATAAACTATGTAATTATTTAGGTATATTTTTAAAATACACACATATATATATATATATATATATATATATATATATATATATATATATATATATATGTATACATTTCATATACTTTAAATCCACACACTTTATAGCTATATTGATATACATTGGAATACTCCCTTTTTTGATTGTCCTTTGATGTCCATATATATTACGAATATGCAGTGTGCACAATACATTAATGATAATATATATATTATATAGATTTTAATTTACAATACAGTAACTATCGTGATTACAATTTAAAATACAGCGAAACCATCAGATAAACATTAGGCATCTTTTCATATATTATACTAAATATGTATTATAATATATTTTACAAATACTAAGAATTCTTCTAAAAATCTATTAAACTTTGTACGAACTAATTATATTTTATAATATATATATATATATATATATATATATATATATATATATATATATATATATATATTACTTTACAGATTAAAAACACAAATGTCTACTTCACATTTATTTATATAAAGTAACAACATAATTTAAATTTTAATGTCGTTGTCTATACCATTTCAAAGTATTTATGAGAATGTCGTATTCTTAAATACGTATTCAACTATTTCTTCAGTGGCCTCTTCGAAGTCTTATTAGTAGATTTCTTTATTGATTTTCTTGACTTAAATATACGTGAATAGATTCCAGATGATTTGGTTTTCTTCATGATTTTCATTCCTACGGCAAACGCAGATCTACCGGCTCTCCGTTTTAGAGATTTGTTCTTCGTATTAGTAAATTTAGGTTTTGTTTTCACTAATTTATGATTTCTGCCACATTTTCGTAAATCGGTTTCATAAATTAAGCTTTTTCGACTTCTTTTCTTTATAGATTTCGATTTCACATTTTTCGATATCCTACATATATCTTTCTTTTTATTTATGAATAACCTTGATTTATTACTCTTAGATTTACAAGTTCTCAATGATTTAGCTTTTATAATTTCATATGGATTTATAATTGATTTTGAAATACATGTCCCATTGTTTTTTGAATTATTATTCGTGGTTTTTGGTTGTATAATTCTTGATTTTTTTACAAATGCATTTGATCTTGATTTGCTACTTTTAGGTTTACTCGTTATCTTAGTTATTAAATATTTAACTCTAGATTGTATTCGTTGATTACAATTTCTTATCGTTCTAGATTTCATAACTTTTAATTTCTTTTTATTTGATCTAGATATAGACTTAATTGTTCTTGTTCTATTCATATTTAAGTTTGATTTAATACATTTATATTTAGTTGACCTATCTCTTTGATTTTTACATTTAAGACTTTTGGATCTGATTATAAACTTTGATATCGATTTTTGTACTCTGGGCAATGTTTTCAAATCATTACTTTTACATTTGACTTTTTTTCTAATTATTTTAGGCCTAGATGTCACTTTTAATGATTTATTTATTTTTGAAAAAATTATATTACGGGACTTTGTATAGCTTTCGGACGTGTAGACAGGTACTGCTTGCGGTATGCATGAAGCAAGTGAAGAACGGCTAATATTCCTTAAGCTGCTAGCTTTAGATGTCGTATTATTTAAACGTGAATGCGATCTCTCAGAGACTAACTCGCGGTTCTGAGAAATGCTGAGATTCGTTCTGGAACTGAGACTGGTTGCCTTTCTTCTTTTAAATTCGTTGCTTTTTTGATTCATTAATTCTTCCATTGCTTCCAACAATCCTTTTCGGTCGTGATTTGAAATCAGCATATCGGGGGTAGTTATTTTCATTGATATCGGTACCATGATTTCTTGCAGTAAGTGTTCAGTAAGAAATGTATATGATTCAATATGTATTGGTTAATAATTATCCCACTGCTGTTTAATTTATAATGATTTATTTACGAGATAATGTAATATTTAAAATTGAAAATTAATGTATTATTATTTTTTAATTTTTAATTATAAAATTTTAATTAATTCTATAAATAATAGTTTATATTGTATACACTACAATTAGTGATTCTATAATTAAATATATGAATATTTTATTTATTTATTTTTAGTATTAATAATAACTGAATATGCTAATTCATAAATACAATAATTAATTTACATAATATATTTAATTATTTGGTATCCACATTTCTTAATACATTTATATTATATGTTATCTACTAAATATTCATACTATTAATATATATGAAACTATATATGAAATAGTATAAATAAATAATATATTATATATTTAATTCTAGAGTATAATATAATAGTAATCATTATAAAACAGCATACTATATTTTGAAATTCGGTACTTAAACATCAAACATTGAAAACTCCATTAATTTCAAAACTGATACTGATAATTACAAATAACTAAGTATATAAAGACTAAACACATTTTAAATATAACTATATTAAACAAGCTTATTAATTTCTCAACTAACTCTTGATATCGCAAACTTTAGATTCTCGTTTGAAAACATATTTATATTATATTGTAAAAACCTTAGATATCCATATAAAGTGAACAATTAAACTAAAGTTGGAAAAAAAGAAGGTACATTTTAATACAATTATATGAAATGGCAATACCAGTTAAGCATGCACAAAAAATGTATCGATATATTAAGAGATAAAGTGATTTATTAACTAGTTGTATTAGAATAGTTCAAAATTGTACAGAAAGTTAAAATTGTTGAACTTTATTTAGTATTGAATGATAATTTTGGAATTAGTGGAATATTTGTAAACATTATTTAAGAGTATACAAGATTTTAAGTGATATACAAGATTTTGAAAGATACATTAACAAAATGTAATCGGTATACATAAATGATTAAATATTTACCATCCAACATGGCATTCATTTGATAAATTACTTAATTCTTCGTATTATATTATACATATAAATTGAGAGAGAATGCCACCATATCTTATACCTTTATTAATACAGAATTTGTTAAATATAATTCTTCATTCCACTTAATTTGCACTTTTTAAGTTGGTATACCATGATGTTATAGAATGATGGTAGTTGTATCAATTATTCAAAAATGTTCTTTGACTAATATTTAAAATGGATTTATATAATTAATAATATCAGGCTTTACTTGTAACAATAACATATAGTTATTAGTTTTATTATAGTTATAGTGAATTTATTCTTCCGTTTTATAAATATTTAAATTAGTATAGGATTTATTTAGTTAACATTTTGTTTGCAATATAATAAGTTCTAGTAATTTGCTTAATATACAAGAATTTTCAATAATGTGAGGCGTGAGTAATTGATTTAAATCTATTTAAAAAATTTATTGATATGCTCTTAATAATAACTGTCAAGAAACTATTATATATATGTATATATATATATATATTGAAATAAATAGTCAATATATCAAGAAATTTGTATCAGTATTTATGATGAATTCTGATGAAATATCACTATATAACGTTAATATCTAAATATTAATTATGTTGCAATAATGATTGGTCAAATATTCAATTTTTGAATTCTAGTAGATCCATGCGGATTATAATTCAATAATGTGTATTATTTGTTAGAACAAATACGAATATCTTGAGTACTGGATTATACATGAATGGAATTTGATAGATTTTATTCCATTCCATATTATTATATTAGAATTTAAATTAATAAAATTATTGCAAGAGAGTTTTTAGGAATTTGAACTTAATTAAATTTTTATAAATATTATTACTTTGTTATTTTAATTTGTGTAATTTATGAAATTAAATTCTCGTAGAAAGCTCAACATTTCAAATTAAATCCATCTAGACGCTTTGAATTTTGATCTTTGAATATTGCTTCTAAAGTTGGTCTGGTATTCATACTCAGTTAAAGATCTCACGACGAATGGTATTATCATTGATTCATAAAATGATATCGAACTCGAACATTTTTTTGATATCCTCCATAGAAACTGAATCTCTTACTATATGTTTACTATAAATATTTACCCAGTGGAAAAAAACTTGAAACCCTTAGAACCATCTGTTTATTTCATTTTCCCATGACCTTGCTTCAGTTGTAGTGTGAAAAAGGACTCTACGAGTATGGAAGGAGTTACCGTCTGTATATGCACATCGTAACATCCTTGATGACTCACATCTCATTCTGGTATTTCGAAAATAATTTAAGTAGGCTACCGTCGAGGCAAAAGTCAGGAGGCCAATATCTATATAACAGTTGTTTGAACTCTGCAACTACTTTGATCAAAAGATAAACATATTAGTAGCTTAGTCGAGAGTCAGATAATATTAACCATATATTCGACTTTGGGGTTTAACGACGTATGTATATATGCATGTAAGCTCTCTGGACTAAACAATGCACCTTAAAATAATATTTAGAAGTGTGAATTAATTCACCGGCTCTTGCTCTTAAACAAGATCATCTTAACGAAGAACGGATTCGAAGATATTTTTTTGCTTTCTGTTGATAGTTACCAGTTTCATTTCACCAAAATTCCTTGTATACAATGAAATTACTCCATATAAACATAATACAATTAAATACAATATATATATATATATATATATATATCCAAAAACTCCATTGTACGCTCGTTTTCACAAAGATTAACCTTACCATTGAAGGCCTGCCATTATTTAATAACGTCTTCAAGTTCTACCAACCAAGGCTTTCCCAGGATCTCTAAATAAACTATTTGGACGATGAAATTATGAAATCTATGTACAATTCAATGACAGCTCGAGATACTAATAATTAACATCAATGTTAAAGAAATCGTAGAAAGTTATTTTACTAAACTTAACACTAGTTAAAACCTAAATATTGTAATCTAGATGTATGTATACGGTTTATAAACCAAAAACTATAATTAAATATTACTTTAAAGAATATAATTACTTATTATTTAATTAAGATTAAATTAGCTTTCGATAATCCAAAAATAATGGCTAATACCTATACTTGTAAAGTGAATACACGGAGATCTTGGTTACGTTATTCCTTGTAATCGGCTGCTTTGGATCTTGGTATTTTTTTAATGAATTTTTGAATAATTAACTGAGTATCCTAGGAAAATATTGATAATTTTGAATAGGAAAACAGTGAAGGGCCGTGTAAGCTTCGCGACGTTTAAATGTAAATTATAGGAAATAAATACGATAACGATGATAACTTTCTATATTTATAAAATAATAAATAAATTGATTGAAGAATTTATTAGATAGTCTTTGGATTCATTAAATAAATTGATCCTATATTTTTTATCATTTAAATTAATTTTTAACAGTTTTACTAGTCTACATCCTTAATTGTTATCATAATTTTTAATTATGATATTAAAAATTATGACTATTAACGGTATTATACATTATTTTATTCACGGGTATGATGACGAGGTACAGAAAATCTTAATATAATAGTTTAATTGATATTCAATAACACCGTTCTAAACTAAAAAATTATATATATATATATATATATATATATATATATACCATGCATTCGTAACTTTTATTATCAACAATTTAATATATGATATGGTTATAGCTGATATTGGCACTATAGTGCCAATATGGGTATACCCATAAGGGAATAGTTGAACCTGGAGATATTTATAGCACAGTGCGCCACGAGCACAAGAGTAGCACCCGCCACATACCAGTGTCAAATCTAACTTCTTCCTGAATACATAATTCTAGTACACGACCGTGGTTAACCTACCTCGACGCGGACAGAATATATCCCATTAAAAGTTCCGGACCTTTATAACAAACTTATTGGCACGCCACCGTATAAAGACACGTATGAGTGCGAGATGCCATCGCGTGCCATAGTACGGATGGGTAGGCGTGAGGGGCAGTGATTCAAAACGACAGACAACGAACATCAATCATCGGATAATTAAGAAACTCTGGATACATTTCTAGCAGGTACCGCACGGGACCGGATATTTAACATGAGTCCTACCGTAGTTGTTGCACAGTCGGGGGGTTTGCATATTAAGTACTCGCATATCATTTCCCGTGACGGAACGTTAAGGACACCAGTTAAAGACTCCACATTGCATATATGGCAGAAGGCACAAATACCCGTAAGCGGAATGAAGCGAATTTATATGATATAAAATTTCCAAAAGGCTGCATCTAAAAGACGCGTTATAAAATTAGACGAATACTCCCACCTAACCTATCCACATGTAAATAGATAACCAATACGTCAACTCGAAATATAACAAATCCTTCTAGAGCCGTTACACTTCAACCACATCTCCTACCGACTCATAGAACAACACACATAGAGCTTCAGTAAATACCACTTATCATACAGTAAGTACTTAATAATTCACCCACATGTAGTAAGCGCGTGAACCCCAGCTAGACCAATTCTCCCTATAATGAGAGATGCGTGGACTTGTTGAACCTGGAGATATCTATAGCACAACTCGAAACAAACCCGCCACATATCAAAGAGGTTCATTTTTGATATAATTATAAACATGGTCAACTATTACTTCTCTTTGAATACATAATTCCAGTCACCACAGTAAACACAATGCATAACCTATACAATTCGTGGTGTACATGAATTTATACTTTTATAGATCTTTTTTAAATTACGATTTGAAAATTATAAATATGTGTTATAAATTGTATTATAAATTATAATTATAGATGGTATGTATTAGGGGTGATCACTTTGAATATAATGTTATCAGATTATCACAGGAAACTGCAAGTATATACCCTAATAATAAGTTAGAAATTTATTTTGGCAAATTTGGTCTAGTATAAGGTCACGCGATAACCCTTCAAAGTCTAACATTAGCAATTTTAAATACAATTATTTAATAAATTATATTGAATATAATATACTAAGTTAGAAAAATATATTATTAACAATAACAATTATAAATAATAATAAAGAGTAATACTTATTTGTTACAAACGAATGTGCGTATTAATCTTGACTTGTAGATGGTTTAGATTCGGGATTTTTACTTTGTATTGTTATCGATATTTTTCTTACATGTATAGATTTACTTCTTTCTGATCTAAAAGAAATTCTGCCTCAGCGACTGGCACTCGTACATTTCTTTTACATCGAAAATAGTATTTACAGAACATTTGCATGTACAAATGTCAAAAAGAATATTAAAATTTTCATAATGTAGTTGACGATAATTTTTGTGCCTAGAGCTCTTAAATAATTTGTTTACTATAACAATATAGCTTTTATGTAATGTATTAGTAGAGTAAATAGGTAAAGAAGCATTTGTCCATATATCGAGAATACGCTGAATGGTTTCATTCTTTGCCGATTTCGAATCATTTGTTTTTATGAAAATATAGTGATTATATACCTCAATATAGGTAGGTAGTTTAGTATATGACATACGTTGCATATTAAAGAATGTTGGTATACTTCTTCGTATCCTTAAATTCATATTACGTTTATTTGGAATAATGTAAAGATAATGTATTTTAAAATAATGTAAAGATAAGAAAATATAAAATTTGAAAATAAAACAATAACAAACGATATGCGCAATATTAGTAGCGTAGGATAAAAAGGGATATATTTTTTCGCGGGATTTTTTTGTATATTTGGACAGCATGTCGATGTCTCAATACTGAACCAAAAAAATTTTGTTTAAATATATATTATTATTTTTCAAATATCTATTAGATACAATCTATGTATGTCCATCTATGTAACCTTAAATCACCCCTAATGTGCATTGTACAATGTAATAAATAAATATATTTTAATTCAACACTATTTTTTTATTAAACTATAAATATATTGCTAGATATGAAAATGTTTTCCATATACCAAAACACAATATTATATTGGTACTGATTTATTATCATAAAATACATAAATACTATTATTTTCTATCTATTTATAATTTAGTCGCTAGTCAATTAATAAAAACTATTTCATGTTATAATAAATATACTTATATCATTCAAGGATATATATTTATAATAAAATCGTTATATTCAACAAAAGTAATACATTTTGTATTAATTTGTATTCAGTTAGTATAAACACATATAAAATTCCTATTATAACCATAATATATAATATAATATAACCATATTAATAAATACTTAATTATGTTTTATATATATTTTGGTTGCCAAGGGATCAATTAAATTGGGATTTAAATATTTTTTCCACGTACGATTTAAAGTACCCATTAGGAACATATATTAATATATTAAATTTATTTTAATTTATAATACTAATAACTAGTGATAATCTTTCACAGGTAATTTTAATTTTATCTTGTATTTAAAGAGTTATACTCAAAATTTACTAATTGTAAAATTCTGGAACATACTCTAATATATATATAATTTATTTTTTAATTGTATACTTTTATTAATCATTATTAATATTTATTAATTTATAACTAATACATTTATTATATATTTATTGATTACAGATAATTTTTAAATTTACAAATGATATTCATGTATATAAGATAAAATAAATACACTTCAATATAAAACTAAAAATATATATTTAAATATTTGAACAAATATTATGATTCATATTAAAAGCAGATATACAAATCAACCAATTCTATTAATCAAACAATTATGATAAGAGATTAAAGGGCTTATCTAATTTGTATGGATTTTCACCTTGTCATTTTCAGTTTTTTAACTGATTAAATTTATTATACATTTTTTGATTTATTCAAATTATTTAAATTATCTTTATCTCGTCTATGCAAAAAATTTGTCTTGTATATTTTTGTATATAAAAGATATTACAAATATTTGTTTGCTATCAATTCAAAGTTCTTCCTTCAGTTTGCCTTAGTTGTACAGTAATGTGGCATGGCCTAATACATATTTTCCATATTTAATATATATATGTAAATATATAAACATAATTAACTCGTTATACATACATATTTTATATATGTTATATTTTATTATTTACAAGTATAAACTATTTAATGTCGGTGTTCTGAAAACGACACTATGCTTGTTGGCATATGAAGGAGTGGTTATCATATAACATATATAATGTTATATGTGGAACACAAGGAGCGGTTATCATATAACATATATAATGTTATATGTGGAATACTATATTTGAATAAAGAATAAACTCCTGATTTCGTGACATGAATCCGTCAAAGTACTTACCCTTCTAATCATAATGGACTCATTTTATAACTTTGAAAGATTGATTCGATTTGAACTATATATTGTATATGTATTTATGTTGCTGGGTCATAAAATGAAATGGATAATTGGAAGTCCAGAAAAAAAGTTTAATTAATTCTCTAGTTCGTAATAATATCAACTGATAGCTCTTGGTGCTGTTATCTATAATATGATATACCTAATCCATTATATAATTTGAGAAATTTAGGGATCCAAAATTTGATATAATAAAAATAGCTATTGATAGTTGCAACCACTATTTTTATAATTCTGTTTATTATTTATCATTATTTAACTAGGTTTGTTTATATTAAATAACCTTTTAATATACACATAATTTATTAAGAAAAACAATGCACAATTAAATAATATCAAGGAAAATGTGCTCAAATAAATAAATGAAATAAATAAATATTTTTCCGATATAATTATTTTCCGGTAACTATTTAAGATTTAGATTCCTAAAATATTTCGAACAAATGGCGAACCTTTTCACAAAAATTCTAAAATGGTATTCACTAACGTGTGTAATAAATATAGGCTTGTGATTAATACATGCAATACATATTAGTATTGAATTTATATAAAATATCAAAACTAATAATTTTATATGCATATATGTATTAACAATTGATATAACATAATTTAGATGGACATTATACCCTATCTTTATATGAATGCTGACAAAATACTTGTTTAAATTGATATTTAAATTGATATTTGTAAAATCAATTTAATATAAATTGATTTTACAAATCTAAATTAAAAATAATAATTATATATGATGGTTTTTTTTATTTCTTGTTTACCCAGCAAGATAATTTCATTTTTTGGATAACATTATTTCTTTTATATTATTTTGTATCCATTTATTCAATTGTATTACATTTCCAGATGAATCTCAATAATAGCTTGCTTATAATTAAAAGCTTCATAAGAATACGTGATTTTATAATGAAATGAAATACATTGTAGTATATAAATCAAAAGAGATGAATGAAAACAATTTTGCCGCAGATTATATCGACGATCTGTGTGTAAAAGCTACTCAACAGGTTGATAAACTTATTCTATGTATGACGACACCTATGTATGACAACACCTATGTATGACAACACCTATGTATGACAACACCTATGTATGATAACACCTATGTATGATAACACCTATGTACGACAACACCTATGTACGACAACACCTATGTACGACAACACCTATGTACGACAACACCTATGTATGATAACACCTATGTATGATAACACCTATGTACGACAACACCTATGTACGACAACACCTATGTATGACAACACCTATGTATGACAACACCTATGTATGACAACACCTATGTATGACAACACCTATGTACGACAACACCTATGTACGACAACACCTATGTTTGACAACACCTATGTATGACAACACCTATGTATGATAACACCTATGTACGACAACACCTATGTACGACAACACCTATGTATGACAACACCTATGTATGACAAAACCTATGTATGACAACATCTATGTACGACTAAACCTATGTATGATAACACCTATGTATGATAACACCTATGTACGACAACACCTATGTATGACAACACCTATGTATGACAACACCTATGTATGACAACACCTATGTATGACAACACCTATGTATGACAACACCTATGTATGACAACACCTATGTATGACAACACCTATGTATGACAACACCTATGTATGACAACACCTATGTACGACAACACCTATGTACGACAACACCTATGTACGATAACACCTATGTACGACAACACCTATGTATGACAACACATATGTATGACAACACATATGTATGACAACACCTATGTATGACAACACCTATGTATGACAACACCTATGTATGACAACACCTATTTATGACAGCACCTATGTATGACAATTGTAGGGTTGTAAACTCTCATTAAGATTGCAGAAATTGACATCTCTTAAGATCAAATCTTATTACCAACCACTTCTTAAGCGTAACATTGCTAATCACATCTCTTAAGACTGATATTAAGACATCCCTTAAGCCTAATATTACCAACCACTTCTATCACTACTTTTCTTAAGCGTAACATTGCTAATCACATCTCTTAAGACTGATATTAAGACATCTCTTAAGCCTAATATTACCAACCACTTCTCTCACTACTTTTCTTAAGCGTAACATTGCTAATCACATCTCTTAAGACTGATATTAAGACATCTCTTAAGCCTAATATTACCAACCACTTCTCTCACTACTTTTCTTAAGCGTAACATTGCTAATCACATCTCTTAAGACTGATATTAAGACATCTCTTAAGAATCTTAAGACATTCCTAAACACCATTAACCACTTCTCTTAAGATTGATATTGCTAATTATGTCCTTTAAGACGTCTTACATTGCTAACTACAACCCTTAATATATATATTATTAATAATTGCAACTCTTCCCTAGATCAATGACGAATACCCGAAACTGGATGACGTTCCATTCCCTGTTGAGCCTAGCTCTCACCCAACACCGAAACCCGATGCCCCCAGAGGTAATGCTTGGTTTACTGATACATTCAGTATTATAACACTTTTATGAACTGTACACATTCCGACATACACCGTACACAAACTGACATACACCGTACACAAACCGACATACACCGTACACAAACCGACGTACACCGTACACAAACCGACATACACCGTACACAAACTGACATACACCGTACACAAACCGACATACACCGTACACAAACCGATATACACCGTACACAAACTGACATACACCGTACACAAACTGACATACACCGTACACAAACCGACATACACCGTACACAAACCGACGTACACCATACATAATCCGACATACACCGTACACAAACCGACATACACCGTACACAAACTGACATACACCGTACACAAACCGACATACACCGTACACAAACCGACGTACACCATACATAATCCGACATACACCGTACACAAACTGACATACACCGTACACAAACTGACATACACCGTACACAAACCGACATACACCGTACACAAACCGACGTACACCATACATAATCCGACATACACCGTACACAAACCGACATACACCGTACACAAACCGACATACACCACATACATTTTTATTTACACCGCATACATTTTTACCTACATTGCATACAATGTTAACACAACGCATACATTCAGACAAGCATTATACAGCCCAGGTTCACTTATGCCAAGTATCTCACTATACACAATACACACTAAACCTATATACACAATATACCACGTACACAAATGCCGACCCACATTACGTAGACACACGCCACAACAACACACACCGAGTTGACAGCGGAGACCAGCCTCTTGACCAGCCTCTTGACCAGCCTCTTGACCAGCCTCTTGACCAGCCTCTTGACCAGCCTCTTGACCAGCCTCTTGACCAGCCTCTTGACCAGCCTCTTGACCAACGCAATGCACTCGAGGACATGTCTTCAGGTGAGAAAAGCACACCGGGTAGTTGGGAACGAGGAGACACCGTACATCAAATGCAACCATTCTCCGCGGACTTGAGTTCCGCTATTTCCGGAGATTCCGACGATTGCGGCAGTAGAGCAAACTCTGCTTTCCTTGGCGAGCATTCCGACCACTCTTCTGACCGTAGTGACCACTCTTCTGGCCGTAGTGACCACTCTTCTGGCCGTAGTGACCACTCGTCTGGCCGTAGTGACCGCTCGTTTGGCCATAGTGACCGCTCGTTTGGCCATAGTGACCGCTCGTCTGGACGTAGTGACCGCTCGTTTGGCCATAATGACCGCTCGTCTGGACGTAGTGACCGCTCGTCTGGCCGTAGTGACCGCTCGTCTGGCCATAATGACCGCTCGTCTGGCAGTAGTGACCGCTCGTCTGGACGTAGTGACCGCTCGTTTGGCCGTAGTGACCGCTCGTCTGGCCGTAGTGACCGCTCGTGTGGCCGTAGTGACCGTAGTGACCACTCGTCTGGCAGTAGTGACCGCTCGTGTGGCCGTAGTGACCGCTCGTCTGGCAGTAGTGACCGCTCGTCTGGCCGTGGTAAACGCTGGTCTGGCAGTAGTGACCACTACTCTGGCCGTGGTAAACGCTGGTCTGGCAGTAGTGACCGCTCGTCTGGCCGTGGTAAACGCTGGTCTGGCAGTAGTGACCGCTACTCTGACCGTGGTAAACGCTGGTCTGGCAGTAGTGACCGCTACTCTGACCGTGGTAACCGCTGGTCTGGCAGTAGTGACCGCTACTCTGACCGTGGTAACCGCTGGTCTGGCAGTAGTGACCGCTCGTCTGGCCGTGGTAAACGCTGGTCTGGCAGTAGTGACCGCTACTCTGACCGTGGTAACCGCTGGTCTGGCAGTAGTGACCGCTCGTCTGGCCGTGGTAAACGCTGGTCTGGCAGTAGTGACCGCTCGCCTGGCCGTGGTAACCGCTGGTCTGGCAGTAGTGACCGCTACTCTGACCGTGGTAACCGCTGGTCTGGCAGTAGTGACCGCTCGTCTGGCCGTGGTAAACGCTGGTCTGGCAGTAGTGACCGCTACTCTGACCGTGGTAACCGCTGGTCTGAGAGTAGTGACCGCTCGTCTGGCCGTGGTAACCGCTGGTCTGGCAGTAGTGACCGCTCGTGTGGCAGTAGTGACCGCTCGTCTGGACGTAGTGACCGCTCGTTTGGCCGTAGTGACCGCTCGTCTGGCCATAATGACCGCTCGTCTGGCAGTAGTGACCGCTCGTCTGGCAGTAGTGACCGCTCGTCTGGACGTAGTGACCGCTCGTCTGGCCATAATGACCGCTCGTCTGGACGTAGTGACCGCTCGTCTGGCCATAATGACCGCTCGTCTGGACGTAGTGACCGCTCGTCTGGCCATAATGACCGCTCGTCTGGACGTAGTGACCGCTCGTCTGGCCATAATGACCGCTCGTCTGGCAGTAGTGACCGCTCGTCTGGCCATAATGACCGCTCGTCTGGCAGTAGTGACCGCTCGTCTGGCCATAATGACCGTTCGTTTGGCCGTAGTGACCGCCCGTCTGGCCGTAGTGACCGCTCGTTTGGCCGTAGTGACCGCGAATCCGTTAGCAGAGAATACTTGGACGTGGTTTCCGGTAATGCTTGTTGCCACCTCGTAAATATTATCGACGGTGGTTTTATTGCTGATAAAGAAAAAGGTGCTGATATTAATGATGTTAATAGTGAAATTAATGGAAGTGATTTTGAAGATAGTGATATTGTCAATAAAGATGAAAATAGTGATTGTAGTTTAATTGTTGAACGAACTGAAAGTTGTTGTCAAGAAAGCATTGACGTTCTTGATAATCATATAAACCTTGATATAAATTATAACAGTAAAAGTGTAAGAAATCTTGATAAAAGTAAGGAAGCTAAGTGTGTAAATAAAGAAGATGTTTCTAGTGATATAAAAAATGATGACAAAGGTAATTATATAAATAAGGAAGATTTAGCTATCGATGTAAATAAACATGACGGTGAAAACGAATATGACACTGGATTGACCGACGCAGATAATGAGTTTAGTGGCAATCGCTTCTCCAACAGTTCTTCCAAAACATCGTCTCGCAGTTCTCCTGAAAGTTACGGCGATTACAAATCACTGGATTGCTGCGATTTACGAAAACTCCGCGTCGATCGAGAGTCGCGCCTCAACGATTTCGGCGTATCGTCCTCGTCGTCGACGTCCTCGTCGTCGACGTCCTCGTCGTCGACGTCCTCGGTGTCGACGTCGTCGTCGTCGACGACGTCCTCGGTGTCGACGTCCTCGTCGTCGACGTCCTCGTCGTCGACGTCCTCGGTGTCGACGTCCTCGGTGTCGACGTCCCATTCTAGCGCGTACACCGCGGATACCGAATCCGACAGCGTTGTCAGCGGTTTCGCGTCCACCGGCGATTCGTCGACGCCGAGCGAAGACGACGCCTGTCCTACTTCCCACCGACACTCCCTGCTCGAACACGGTCGACGCGTCGTCATCGACGCACTCTATCGACACTTCGGACTACGCGACAACGCCGCCGTCGACGCCGACGCCGACGCCAGCGCCACCGGCGGCGGCGGCGGCCGCTGCGTGAATCGCGTCGCGTTTCGCCTGTCCAACGACAGGCGGCGCTACGTCGATCGCGCGCTGTACGCGATGTGCTCGTCGTCGTTGCCACGGCGACGCGTCACTTGGCACGGCGAGTTCGGAGCGCCGTTTAGCGACGCCGACGACTCGTTGACTGTGGCGGATACTCGAGACCTTTGGCTGGTAACGTTGTACGTCGGCGGAGAACGTTACCGTCGGCTGGTCGACTGCCTGGCGCCGTACCTCGGCGCCACCTGCTATCGGTTCTTTGCGAACTTTCGCGTGCTCGTCAAGGAGTATCGGCGGTCTACGGTACCGCGACACCTGGCGGCGGCCGGAGGAGGAGGAGGAGGAGGACAAGGAGGAAGAGGAGGAAGAGGAGGAGGAGGCGTTGAGGACGTGCAACCTTTGTGCGTGTTGCGAAGAAGAGGTGTGAATTTGCTGTCGTTCATGCCGCACTCTAGACAACTGAGTTAGCCCGGAGAGTTTTCAATGCCTAACAATATCATTGTATTGTTTATATAGTCGTATTATTATTTATTCTATTATTATGTAAATGTTATATAACGCAAATATTATTTCAATTATTTAGGTGTACTTTTTATATTTATATGAATGATGTCAAATTTATGACATATTTATAAAATGCTTATTATATTTTAGGTAAGAAAAATAAATTGGGAAATTTTACAGTAGGTCCGTTTTACTGTTATACCGTTATATTATTATTGTAAATTATACGCGAATCTATGTTTTTGTTTGTTTGCATAACCTTTGCTAAAGAAGTTGTTATAGGATGAGATTATATGAGATTATATTATATGAGATATGTTGTCACTTTAAAATGACTTCACTAATTGCGCTATAGTGAGATATGTTGTCACTTTAAAATGACTTCACTAATTGCAATATAGAAGAATCGGATTGATTCACGTCGGAAAAATTCAAACTATTCATTTATCTGATAAATATCTATTTTAAAATATATATCGCAAATACAGATATATATGGAATAACATTACTTATTATAAATATAACTCAATATACATTAGTGTTAATAATGTTCCTTTATACATATCATAATATATCACCATTTTAATGAAGATGAGGAGGACGACGAGGACGATGAGTGGATGAATGTTCTAAGTCACAAGAAGTTGAGAAAAAAGGTTATTACCGACGCTTTCAATTGCCAACATCTCATGCCAACTCGATAAAGATCTTCGTATATATATTACAATGTATCGCTCGACGATTCATTTCAATTTGTATCTCAAATATAAATCAATCGTATTGTCGCCCGGTGCCCATTCTATTATCATTGCGCGATCAGGTGATCCGCGAAGGTCGCGATGACGACCGACCCATAAAAGGTTCCGAAGTTGTGGTTGTCGTGACGACTCGACTCGCCGACGACCTGCAGATTGTGCAGCCACGCCACAACATTCGCTTTATACTCGGAGACGGAGACGTTGTCAACGGTTTACTTCTCCCGACTTCTCCCGACTTCACCAGACTTCTCCCGACTTCTCCCGACTTCTCCCGACTTCTCCCGACTTCTCCCGACTTCTCCCGACTTCTCCCGACTTCTCCCGACTTCTCCAGACTTCTCCCGACTTCTGTATAGTATTATATTTGATAAAATGTAGGGTGTTGTTGTACTATGTACTATGTACATTGTACACAGTACATTCATTGTACAGTGTACAATGAATGTACTGTGTACAATGTACATAGTACATAGTACATAGTACAACAACATCCTACACTTTATCAAATATAATACTATACAAATATTATTATTTAAATAAACAAAATTAAATAATCTATTTATATACATACTCAATTATATTATTCATCTATATAGTTAATATATGATATAGTAATATTCTCCTTGATTACAAATTGTAATAATAATATGAATGAATGATTGTTGAGGAGTATTGTACAGTGTACAATGTACACTGTACAATGAATGCTGCAGCAGTACAATGTATGAAACTTGTTGATTTTACATTATTTATGACATTTTAACATTTTGTGGTATTGTATACCATCCATTGCTATATATAATGCTCTTTAATATAATATTATATATACCATTCTCTATACAATATTCTATTTCATACTCTACTCTATACTCGACTCTATAAATAGGTACTACTAAATAATATACTATACTCTATACTATTCATATACTTAACACTATTCTCTATACTCTACTCTACTATACTATACTCTACTCTACTCTACTCTACTCTATACTTTGCTCTACTCTATAAATATTCTCTACTATACTTTTTACTATACTCTATACTATACTCTATACTCTATTCTCTATACTCTATACTCTATACTCTACTCTACTCTACTATACTCTACTCTATACTTTGCTCTACCTTATAAATATTCTCTACTATACTTTCTACTACACTCTATACCCTACTATATACTCTATTATATACTCTTATCTATATTATACACTATAATATACTATACTTTATATTATACTCTACTCTATGCTCTGATGTACTCCACACGCTATACTATACCCCATACCTTACTCTACCTTACTCTATCGCGCAGCTTTGGATTTGGTGGTATCGTTGATGAACGTAGGTGAAGTATGCGAGGCCTACTCCGATGCCAAGTACACGTACGGAGACCTAGGCAGGTCAGAGCTCTCTCCCAACGCATTTCTCCTGTGCGCAATTTGTATGGGTTCTCGGGTGTTTGTATATCTAGGAGCGCCGTTTACATATTAATGTATTTTATATAATTCAAACATTTAAAAATCTACTTTATAAATATTAATCACGTGCAGGTGATTTATTTAGGAGATTTTAGACATTTATAAGATATTTAAGTACATTTAAAGTACATTTAAGATATTATCAATTATACCAAATATAAAATTCCTAATTAGGGGAATATCTAGCTGTCAATTAAACTTTTTAATGACTTGTCTATCAAGAATTGTAAATATTATATTATATTTACTATAAATATATTTTAATTTGAAACTATTTATTACAAATGTATTGACAGTAGAATAATTACATATATTATTGATTGGGTCATCTGTCTAAAATATATATACGAGAAAATATGAATATATATATATATATATAGTGAATATATATATATATATATAGTAAATGTATTATCTTACTGATATAATTTTAACAATTACATATAATTATAATTATACATATGTCTGCATGTGCAATTTAATGATATTGACAATATATTATAAATTATAATTAAAAATTATTATCAAATTTGGATTAAATTATATAACCTAAATTTGATTATTTAATATAATTTAACATAAATAAGTAACCTATTATGATATATAGAATAAAAATTAGATTTTAGATAGTTAATATATTATCTAAATATATTATCTACATCTATTTCATAATTCTTTTTTTCCATACATATTAGGGAATTTTCCGTTTAATAAATGATAATGTATATTATTAGATATAAAAATTCATAATTAAAAATAAATAATAGACTTAAGATGAAGGTTAATATCATACAAGTAGAAATACAAAATATGAATATTTTATTATTTTGAGCATTAAAACACATAAAATATAAATATATACATTATTATTATTGACACACTCTAAATTCACCAACATATGAATATAAATTATTCATGAAATATAATAATATATTTAAATTTCACAGAAATCTTTTACATTGCATAGTAACTGTAATATACATTACAACGAACATATTCCAGGTCACGAACCCCATACAAATTGCGCACGGCAATACCACTCACCGACCATATCTCCTCTCCGCAGTCCCGCGATTCCCGCGAATGCCGCTCTAAACTACGAACTCGAGTTGGTGTCCTCTCGGCCCGGAGCGCTGTTCCTCACCGACAGCTCCGGCGAAGAACTCTACGGCCACGTCGAATTCAAGCGACTCCGCGGCAACTTCCTCTACACGCGCAAAGACAACCAGAACGCCATCAACTCCTATTCAAAGTTTTCCGTCGCGCCCCCTACCCTGTAGTGTGTGCGCAAAGTATTCGTCCAATCCAATGTCTACAGTCCATTAACGCAGATAGATAATTCGATATAATCCCTTAGCGGAGGTTAAATTTACACGAAATGCTTAGATCTCGGTTGCTAGCAATCTCGCGCAATAAACGACTGATTTCAACAGAGCCCTGGAACTCGTGGATCAAATTTCAACTAAAGAGGACTTCTCCGACGATATGATGTTACGTACGAATGTGAACGCGTCGAAACTGAAATGCTACAACAACATGGCCGCTGCCCAACTCAAGGTCACCCTTACTCTCGCCTACGTTAACCTCTTTCCCTTCTAACCATTTCCCTCCCCCCCCCTTTTTCTCATAGCCTATTCCTCCCATCTCATTTCAAATAAACTTGAAATCTTATCGATGCATTTAAATTTATAACTTATATCTAACGTATTGTATCTATATTGTATAATCGTGTATTTCATCGTCACGATGCTGCGTTTTAATGTTATCTCATTATTGTTGTAATATCTATTGCGCAACTTTAGATTGATGCTTTCGATGTCGCCCTCGATTCCTGTGAAAATGTATTGAAACTCGACGCAACAAATATCAAGGCACTTTTCAGAAAAGGCAAGGTTCCCGTCAAACCATTTCTTCATATTCAGCAAATCTATGCGATTATCAATACCCCAATGATAAATTTCTATTTCTATATAAAATATATTTTTATTTATTTTAAGATAATACATAATTATGTAATAGTTATAACATTTTAAAAATAAAATAATCTGGCCCTTTATTTCTTCTAATTAAATCCTTTTCCAGTGCTACGCAGGTAAAGGTCAACTAAAGGAGGCAATCGATCACCTGAAATATTGTCTGACTACGAATCCAGAGTCCAAAGTTAGTGCTGGCTACAGTAAGGTTGTCTACCTACCTAATAAGGAATATATGAGTTTTATGAAATTATTGAATTTATGAATTTAGAAGAATTATTTTTTCAAATTTATAATATTACAAAAGTTTATAAATGATAAACGTAATAAAATAAATGATCCAATATTATAAATAGTTACAATTCTGCAATTTACGAACAGTTGATTCACTCGGAGCTAGCTAAATACAGCCTAGAGTATAAGGACCATAAGCGACAGGCTAAGAAGGTCTACCAGAAGATGCTGGGCGATATCGCTAATAATACACCTGCTATGCTCTCATCGAAACATGTGACACCGTACAACATAAAGAAGGTACGTAAACGGCTGCTTTGTGAGTCCAGTCAATTGTGTGACTTGCGATTATTACATATTTATTATTTTCTCCGGTTGCAAGCTTGATGATATTTGTGAAATCTTCTATTTCGGCTCTAATTACAATATACATTATCACTGTCCACTATTAGTACGTAGTAGTAGTACTATCGTTAGTAGTATAATATGTGTATAAAAAACAGCTAACATTTTTTATTATATTCAATTAGTGATCTATCATTTTAATAAAATTATAAAATTTAAAAAAAATCAAATAAAAAGATGAATCCGATTCTTCAAGGAAAGACATCAGTTATAAGCGTATATATTTTAAACATAGGGGTTCATAGCTCAATACAAAATGTAATAAAAGATTCAATTCATGCAATCATGTCAGAATTCTTGACTTACTTACAGTAAACATATAAATGAGTATAACTTTTATAATATATATTCATTCTAGAATTGCATATTTATCATATTAAAATATAGAGCTTATATAAAAAAATTGTATTTGTACATTAATTATACAATATTCTGAATATATACAAAGTTATTAATTATATAAAAAGAAAAGGTAATTAATATTGATATAATATAATATGATAGGTTATCAGTATCTACATATTTGTGAATTAACTCTAATAATACATATGATGTTACATCTATAATTAGTAGAGAGATAGTTGAGAATATCATTATACTGAGAAAATGACTACAATTATTATATACTTAAAATAATAAGGTTTATAATAGGTGTATTGTAAATGTATAAAATGTACTTCACACACATATATATATATACAGCAAATAGAGAAATGTACCTCAGCATAATTCCTATTTACTTTTGCAGTTTAATGGTTCCATTGTAATTTCAAAATAACTTATATAGTATACATTAATCTGCAAAAACTAATCTATAAAATAGAAGGTATGCTGGATATACTGTAATGGATATAAAGTAAAGTTAAAACACAAATATAAACGAGGCATAAATAGGTATAATTTAATATAAATATAAAATTAAATAGGTATAATATATGATAATTAGATAGAAATTGTATTTTGCGAACGCAATAATAATTTAGACAAAGAAAATGATGTCATTTCATTTGTAATGCTATTATTGATTATAGGAATCACATGACAATATGTATATGCTATTGATAGTTAAATAATTCTATAATAGACAATTAGGTTTTTTAAATTCGGAAATCCTTTATACATAATTTATTATAATCAAAATTATTAATTAGATTTGCCAATAATTTATTACTCCTTATAAATATGTCAATTTCCATTTATATTTCTTTTTTTATCTCCAATTTCACAATATAACTTATAAATAAATCTAAATTAAATAAGAAAAAACATTATTAAATAATTTAAAGATTTATTATTTGACGACTGTGTCTTTCCCATTGTTCCGAAAATTATGGATTTGATTTCATTCAATAAAATTTGTATACGTTTCTACAGATATGTGGAATTGTAACAATAGCCGTTGTTCTAATCGGCATGTTGATTTCTGTATTTTACAATTGAACGGCTGGATGATATTTACTGTGAACGCTAAGGGTCTCTCTTGAGGTCCCAAACACAACTCTGCAATCACCGGCAATCACCAGCAATCACCATGGCAATCACTACACAAGCTTGAATATACAACGGAGAATAATAACATTTATAATGCACATTCCTATATTAATAATTCATTGGCCAATTCATGTGTCTTATGCTACCATTTACTCAAAGCATTTCACATATATTTTTGAATAATACTATTTAAATAAAATATGATAATAATATATATAGTATGTATATATAGTGTGAATATTCCATATAATATTTTGTATTATGGTTCAAAAGTTTTATCTATATATACCTTTACCTATATTTATATCCGAGATATCCTGTCGCTTATCCATTCTATATCCTAATAACATATGGGTGATTAACACCCGCATTGCGGATTTTGATAAATAGTGATCATGAAATAAAACAATAATGTCCACTCAAATTCTAATAATATAATATATATGTTTATATAAAAACCAAGGCAATTATATATATTAATATCATATCCCCAATGTATGTAATTAAATAATTTCATTACAATACATTTCATCATCGGATATCTTGGTTTATATACCCAATTATTAATTGGAATAATTTCGATATATCTTTTTATTTACTTAGAAATTAGTTATTTATTAATATATATTTGTAAATATTTAAATTGGTAAGGTGGTAGAAGTATCAAATTTAAAGAATTGTATTTAAAATATGTTACGTTTAAAACATATTTCTAACATGTATAATTTATTGCAAAAATAGTTATTTTTTGCTGATAAACATTGATATCCTTAAATTATTATTACAAAATATTATTGATCGTATATTGTAGCTTCCTTATTATATTACAATTTAGTTAGTCAAATTAATTAATTATTTAATAGTTGTAGTATTTAAAATCTACAATTCTTTTATTTTATATAATTCAACCTCTAAGAAAGCTTAAGTTATATTGCAAGGCCTACAAAAGTGACCAGGTACTAAACGGATGTATTGTGTTATATATAAATTTAGATATGTCGAAGTACCCATCAAATTTTCAGAGAATCTAATTTTTTTTCCTCACTGCAAAATATCTTTTATGTTAATCAATAATTGTTCTAATGAACGAAAGTGTCTTATAAAACTATTATCAATCTAATTGTCGGGTGGCGATCGAACAATATTATATTGTAAACATATTCTGGTGAAATGAAATGATTGACTCTTGTAGATCATCTATAAATGATATAAAAACACCCACTTTACTTCATAAGTTGTCGCGTAATCACATAGCTGGTGTGTGTAGCTGTTATGACTTGATGTAGGTTTTCAGTGGTAGTTGTAATATACGAATTAAAACTGTATCCAATAACCGAAATGCGAGCCATACAATACATTCACTCGTATGGCAGATCTAAATAAAATCTACGTAAGCTGAGTATACTTAGTCGATTATAACCTTATAAGGACCTTATTTGGTGCATTCTTCTATTCATATACAATCCTATCCAGTCGTATGATATACGGTAAATATAATCACTATGGAGCACAATGTTGTAAAGTTGTAAAGGCTTTGTAAAGTCTATAGCCATTAATAACAATTGTAAGACCAGATTATTACAATAAGTAGGTAAGATTTTCGACAAGTTTTAATTATAAAAAATAATGCAAACTGTGCTTGATAAATATTCACTTTGATATAAAATAAGTTGTTAGTAAATATGAAATAATCTGACATCTATTTATTCAGTTACTTAAGAGACAAATAGCAGATGATGGTTTTAGAGTATAAGTCTTGATTATCGGTTAATTATGTCTTCTATCATAATTTGAATTCACTGCACTGAACTATTTTGATTTATATATTATTCCACTAATATATATATATATATATATATATATATAATATTATATATATATAATATTATTATATTTGTGTTTAATTTTTATAAAGTTAGCTACTTGAAATTTTCAATATTGATTATAGTAATTTTGCATTAGCATATGCAGTTATTATTAATATTAAAAATAAATTAATATATTATTCATACATTTAATTATAGAATCACTAATTAATAGTATACATAATAATCTATTCATTTATTGAATTAATTATAATTTTATAATTACATTTTTTTTCATTCAAATTACATCTAAAATAATTAAAAATAATTTGAAAAAAGATAAAATATAAAAATACTGATTTGCCCAGAGTACAAAAATCGATAACAAAGTCTATAATCAAATCCAAAAGTCTTAAATGTAAATATCAAAGAGATAAGTCAACTAAATATCCCTTTATGATATCAAACTTAAATAATAATAAAACTATTGAATAAGATCAAATAAAAATAATTCATGAGTTATAAATTGTAATACTCGATAAGAAATCGTAGTCATAATAATACAAAATTGAGCCAATGATCAATGATTAAGATAACAATGAATACTAATGTAAGGATGAAATGTATAACACTGAGATACAGATCAATCAAGAAGAAATCTATTAGACATTGTAATTCCAATAATGCTAAATCAAATTATGAAGGAATACAAAATTATAAATTTTAAAACGAAGAGAAATTGTAAATAAAACAATTTAACATCGAGTAGAACAAAATCTAAAGTTATACATTTACCAACTAAGATAACTAATGTATCTAAAGCACCAACTCTAGATCAAATGCCTTTGTGAAAAAAACTATGATTAATACATCAAAAAGTAAACA
>OZ038312.1:33907959-33947358 GCA_964035775.1 Osedax frankpressi | reverse complement strand
CAAATATGAATGTATGCACATGCCATACATATTTAATAACAATATTTATGATAATACTTTTATAATAATTAAATTCTCACATTGTTCTCATCATTACCAACATAACAAACAATATCACTAATATTCTACTCTACCACACTAATTCACATCGACACTATTATTAGTATATATACTCAGATATCGCAAACAATTGACCCCACGAAATAATATCGACCCCGTAGGTGCGACATAGACTTGGCAGATAAACAAGGCAATACGGCGCTTATCCTAGCGGTCAACTTCGGCAATTTGACCGCAGTGGCGGAACTACTGAGACTAGGCGCCTACGTGCTGACCACCGACAGGCTGGGCGCCAGTGCTTTACACTACAGTACCTACGCTTCTCCCCGTTTGGACGACATCTCCAGACTACTCATCTCCGCCGGGTTTGTAACACTGCATCGCTTTAATCAATTTCGCACCATTACATAATTAATTAAACCTCGTTTTATTCGGATCACGTAATCACAAAATAATTAATGTTATTTAATAATATATAATATACAATAATATTATATTATAATGTATCCTTAACAATGATACATATAATATATAAAGCAGATTTATTTGATATAGTTGAGAGTCTAATTTTATTATTACGATATCATATTTTAATAATAATGTAACTCCTTATATTGCATATTTTCTTTACTCTATGTTTGAATTGATATGGTTATCATATGTATGATGTTACGATGTCATCCTTTCCTGTAAATAACACAGACAGACATACATATAAATATATATATTTATATATATATATATATATAAATATATATATATATATATATATATATATATATATATATATATATATATTCTACACTTAATGTGAATCATTAAGTTGTATTAAATATTTATTATGACTAACCTAACAATACATCATTGACTCTTTCATTATTACCACACTTTGTAATTACCTAACTCTATATACCATAATTAATAATTATTAAATATTAATTATATATAATAACTATAAAATGTATAAATATGTATAAATAATACCGATGTTTTTAAGAACAATTCTTTTTAAAATGATAATTTGATGTATCTATTTATATCCATTATACTTGTTAAAGCTATTGTGATTAATCATTGTACCAAGTTTAGAATTAAAAAAAATAACCCTTATATTGAATGTCTTTCTTAATTTACGATCTTTTGTTCGTGAAAATTAATACTTTTGTTAATGTAGTATTAATAATTTTAGACCACAGTTAGTTTTATAGAATTGTAAAAGTAGACTAGGGAATTAGGAATTAGATATTTGGAAATACATGTAATATATTACATGTATTATATATATATATATATATATATATATATATATAATGAATAATTATACATATTTGCATCTTATATAATGTCTATTTTTAAATAATGTTATTGTATGTATTATGATACAATGTAAATATTATAGTTATGAATTTATTATAATACAACGTAATCCTATTTTATATATCTCATAAAACAGTATTTTTTATTTATATGATTTATTAGCAACATTCAATATTATTATTTTATTAAAAAGCGAATTATTGATAACTAATATTTTAGATAATTTATTAAATTAAATAAGATATCCAACTACAACACGGATTTAGAATGTGTTGTCATTTTGTTAATATTTTTAATAAAGTTAATAAATGTAATAAATAAGTTTTAAAATGGATACTAAGCATATGTTAATTATTACGATAAAAAGTGAAGTACAATATTCATCGTGCATTTGAAATATGATGTAAAATGTATTTATTTTATTTGTCTAAAATTATGAATATAGAAGTTGATATATAGCTTTGAACTATATATACTAGCAATTATCTATAGGCTATACCACTTATAGCTCTATAGGCATATGGCATACAATAACACTGATATAAACTATAATTAAGAATATATTATCAAATGTGAGCAATCATTTAAAATGATTAGGATTTAATGTTTAATTATATCTGTAAATAAAGAAATTTATATTAAAGGAACATAATTAATTTATATTACATATGATACTAGAAATAATGAATTTTATTGTTATTATATAATTATTAATATATAGATGTCTTTCGAATGGCCGTACGTTTTTCGGCGTGGGAACGCCACTTTCAAATCTCTTACACCAAAAGAATACGGATCTGGTGAAGTATCTGATTCGATCGGGATACGATATAAGAAATGACTACGATGTTATAGGTACGTTTGAGAATCAAATAGTTTTACATTTTAAGTATTCATACCATTGCATCTATTGATTATTGAGTATATATAAAATATAATTATACTCATTCATTATCTAAATTTAACAATTAAATATTTGTTTACATCTGCATATAGATTATACAGTATATACTAATATGTTATACAATATACTATAATAGGAGTTGTTAAACCTACTATAGTATAATAACAATCCCATTTGTTTATTCTGATATTTAGTAAAATGACATGGTCAATGTATGTATAGAAACATATGTACCTTTGTTGAATATATATATTTATTTTTATTCATCATTATCTGGTATTTATTTTGAGTATTTGATAACTTAATTTTATTGAAATATTTTATAGGTGTATATTAGTAAGATGATAGTCAATTTAATTATCTGTGGTTAAAATATCAAATAGGTAATATATTAATAATTTGTAATTATATCAATGACTTACTTATTAATATAAATAAAGTGGATAAATACTACATGGGTATATACATATATGTACATATATATACATATATATACTTATATGTATATACATATGTTATTTAATACGTCTTAGCAACTCTTAGAAGCTATATGTTATTATATATGTAGATAGTGAGTACATATATAATTTATAATAATTATATTAAATATACGCATTACATAGATGCACATTTATTATAATTCATATTTCATATACGGCATATCTAAATTATTGCATTTACTATCAATACATTTTTGTATTCGATATTTTCTTATTGGAAGTCCACTTCATTCCATTTTCAATTATATGTAATACAATAAAGTTGAAATCTAGTGTTATTTGTAAGATTATATTTCTAATTATAGATTTCTGGTTTTTAATGCATTTAATTATTTTTTTATAATCTTTTTTTAGGAATATTTAACTATAAAAACTATAATTATTATAGAAATTCTGATATTATTATCATTATAATCACTACATTTTATAAATGATTTAAAATTTAAAGTACGTTTAATAGCATTACATCCTTGTCTTCTTTTATTAATAGGAATATTTGGATATCTTCATTTCTATAGTTATATACTCCAAACCTTACCTACCACAAAAGTACGTATATATACCATACGCCTATTTAAATTTATGTGCATTGTTGTTGACATACATTTTCTATTTGAATGTGAATTAAATTGATACTAGAATGTAATTATAGTATGTGAGTGAGTTTTTCAGTAGGATTTTAATACGATTTACTAATAATTGCTTAATAACGCTGGCGGTCATTAACCTATATTAATATTTATTTAGATAATTATAAGTAAGCAAGATAGATTTACTCGGTAGAATATGGTGATTGTCATTATAAAAACATATCGTATACTATTTAAATAGATCACCCCTAGATTCGAAATTATCAAAGGTAAAGTCCCTAACTTACAATTTTCAACGGACAAATAATAATCGTATAAATCATCCTGTAGACATGTTCCACGAACATGTCTACATGATTATTCATGATTCAAAGATATCTAATAATCCCCATTACATGCATGTAATTCTATTGATTTAACATGACATATCAAACGATTTTTATGAAAAATATACCTTATAATGTATATTGCTGATATTAAATAATTCAATAAACTCAATAATTAGAAAAGTTGTTATATAGTTGTTATATAGAAATATAGTTATCATTAAAAATACCTATTGTAATTTAAATTTGCTAGTTGATAGATATATTAAATATAGTAAATCTTGTATTCGGTATTATAGAAAAACATAAAATATATATTTTATAAATATACTAAACAATCACTGTATTTCATTGATATATAACGAATATAAGAAAACAAACGGGGTAATTATAATGTGCTAAGTATATATACTTACCATGTGTATACTATGTTATATCTATGTTGAATATCAATAATAATACTGTTATCAAATATTCATAAAACACATAGGATGTATATATAATTTAATATATATAATTCGTACATTTTATACATATAATAACTATAATCAGATACAATATGTCTATGATATTTAAATATAAATTAAGTTTAAGTTTAGTTAAAATCATAAAAGATTGAACAAACAAATATTTTGATGTTTGTGATTTGCTAACATTTTCTTATAATATAACAATACACACTCCAGAGACCTTCATTTGCTCAAATGTAGACCACCAACTTACCGAATACTTGATGAAAATCGGACATCATCCGAAATCGCTATTTTTTCTATGCAAATCAACGGTGATAGACAGACTACTATCAGTTAAGAATGGCAATAGAGGACATCTCAAGGATAAGATATACCGACTACCTATACCTGAAATAATAATGAGAGATGTCATGATTGCTTAAAAATCTATTTGACGATTATTTTATATACAAATATCTCTAATAAAGATATTGATTTTTATATCATTTATAATTAGTTCCATTAATTGTAATAATTAAATGAAATTATATTAGTATTCATATCTATTTCCCCGTATTTTCCATGTTATTTTATTATATAATAGTTAAATTCATTATTAACTAGTAGATTTAAATCTAATCAATTTATAATTAGTATTCAAGGTAATTTTAAAATTATTAGTATATTATTACCATATTGATTATAAATAAATTTACGTAATCGATATATATAATATAATATATATATATATATAATGTGATATGTCGCATAATATAAGAATAGCTTAATTAAATATAATAATTAATTAACTTAAATAATATATTTTGGATAACATATATTTTAATAGAATATGGTTTAAATATTTAATAATTTAATAATATTAAATATATTGAGTTTATATAAATTATTTGTATTATTGATGTCCATATGGTGTATACACTTCATAGTTATTTACTTTATAAAACACAGCACCATGAAAGATAATAATACAATAGTATTACACATTTATTAATAATAAAGTAATCAAATGATATAATTAAAATATAATATTAAAAGTATTTGGTTAAGAATAAAGAAACAGGAGTGTAAAGAGAGTACAACAACACTGAAACAATGAACATGAGAAATAAGATAACTATTGTTAGTAATAAGGAAATAAAGCTTTATGGCTAAATACTATTATTATTCGCGTTGAAAATGTTATAATATCTCTGATTCAATTGATTTTAAGATTTCCACATAATATTATAGATATTCACTACTTATTTTCGTTTCCATTGTTCCATTTATAAAGTTTGGGAACATTTCTTTCTACTGCTTAGAATATATTTCTGTACTTAGAAGTTCAAGTATGAAATCGTATTTGAACATCTCTGTTTACTCATTTCACTTGTTCAGAAATATCATTTATAATACGAATACGTATTATTTATACTCTGTTAACTTATCTTACAGAAGTTTACAGTAATTATTATATAATATGCATATGAGATCAAATGTAATGTCATTTCTTTGTATTAATAGCATTATCTAAATATCTTATATATATATAGATTCAATTAACTTTTTTATCGGCAGATCATCTATTATTATATTATAATATGTTTTGGTAGTATATGATAGTTAAAAATATATTTACATTATTCTATTAACATACATTATACTGTTAATATTTTTCAGGATAACATCATATTTAAAAAAATTATAATTGTGTTTGTAATTTTTCATTATTGGGGAAAATATTCATTCTATATTTTGAAAATTGAAGTCCTGTAATATATCGAATAGTAATTACTATAATAAAATAATTTATTAATTTGGACATATATTAAAATGTATTATTAATAAAAGCATTTTATTATGACATACTATATCAATGATATAGGTATTATTATTATTAATGATATCTGGCTTTAATTTGTCATCAGAAATATAACTAGCATCATATTTTATTGACGAATCAAGGAAGGTTGTGATGCTTTATTTAATGCTATGATTTATTATTGTAATTATGTCGTATAAAATAGGACATATGTTTAATACACGCATCGATATTTCTTCTTTTGTAAAACATCGTCTGCATTTAATATCTGAATTTTATAATTTATGTATTAAAAGTATAGGACAATTCGAGGTAATATTAAATAGTAGCTATCAGAATTCCTAATAATTGTTCATGCTCCCTTATAATCACTTGATACATTGTTCTCTCCCTCCTAGCCTAAATAATCTATTTTCAATCATACCATTGCAGATATATATACTCAGGCATGTTTATGTGTTTAACTTTAAATAGACATTTTACACTATTTTTCATCTACTCTCTAGATTTGTATTTAGTTTCAGGAATGATATTTTGCTTCAGTCGATATACTATCATTGCGTTCCAATATATATATATACTATCATCGCCATCATGTTGTCATTATTCTGTTTTACACTCAAGTAATCTCTTATTCTTCACATTCAATACATACTCAACTCATCTTAGTATTGTTTGCTTATATAATGTGTCTAGATTATGAAGTAGGGACGGTTGAAATGGAGTTTGCCAGTTGATTTTGTCTATCCAGTAATTGTTAATATGGTGAATTGATTTCGTTACTGGTAGTTGTGATGTTAGAACTAAATATTTTACCTAATTGGAATTGGGTTGAGGATATTGAATAGGTACAATATAGGGAAGTTAGTCGTTACTACATTTGATATCGGATTAAAGATGAATAAGATTGGTATTTAGATAAGACTATTAATGAGATTATAGTGAAGATGGATTGTGTTGATATTTAATTTGATAATCAAAGGAATATGTAATTCTTCTTTTATTTAGTTTAGTTTATAACTAGAGTTCCATTTGGATCACATATCTATTTTTATTTGTGATATTTGATGAATCTTTAAATTTCAAAGCATTTGGTAATCCATATTCGAATACAGGTTTTACTTGTAAAAGTTCAATCTCTACTATAGAATCATATAGACTTAGCAGATTTAGAAAATACAGAACCCCCATTAATCATTCATCCGGAACGTAGGTACACGTATGAATAGTCATTTATGATTATCTCAAATTAACCTATATCAATATAATTATGCTTGGGGATTATAATTATAATTATGATGAAAAAATAAGAACAAAATAACATGTGGACTATGTAATAACAATATATTTTGTTGTGTATATTTGTTATTATGAAAATATGCAAATATCGTCAGCTGCTAATATGACGTAGAAAAATCACTTTTTAACTATGAAGTTAAATGTAATTCAAAACGTCATACTGAGGTCGCATTATGAATACCAAATTATAATAAAATTTTATCAATATATTGAGTACATATTGCCTGCTCCAACAGTATCAGCCAAATGACATTGACATAGTTATAGATTATATCTTTTTCGTTTAAACACTTTACGAATCTTTGCCACGATAACAAAAACATAATAGCATACATAGCCTACGAAACCGAGACTTATATGTAGATATACATTTTACGGCGTAGACAGCCGAGAACAGAATTTCATTTCGATCGCGAACTTGAGATAACCTGTTTATACATAAAAGCAAAATAGCCCCCGGCAGCTCCCATAGTGTCTGCAGGGGTTATCATTTGGCATAACGGGTTGTTTCACCGCTAGTAGAGGACGAGATACCATCTACACGAAGTTATTAAAAACAATCGGATTTTATTGGTTTCTCGATATTACGAATTCAATGAATGTTGTATACATTGGGTAGCGAGGCGGCATGCCACGAATACCTATACCATAATATAAGTATATTTATGGTATGATTAGTTTATTTATATTAGATATGCGTATACAATGTTATGAAGATTTACGTACAATCGACGAATTTAATTCAATAGTTTAGTTATCGCATATTTAAAAGCGGGATAGTTTTCGTATATATCAATAAGAGTAATCCAGTAATAATATTAATTATATATGTTAAAAAAAATGTTATAATAGCAGAATTAGATAAGAAAAAAAACAATAATATTAATGTATATATGGCGGATATGGTGATGGATCGATAGCTAGATGGATACTACTACCATTTTAGAAAGCAGTTTTTTGAAAGATATTGATATTACAAAAAATAGCAAATTAATTCATTATTATTTCATCATATTTGTGTTATTATTTTTTATTTTTCTAGTCTAATATTAACATTTTACCGTATCATAAAATATATATAATTAATAATTAATAACATTACTTGATTTCTACATAACAGAGAATAATATCACTATTAAAATTTGTGTTTTAAAAAACTATTCAATTTAATTCAATGCATAATTGGATTGACGGATGCATGGATGGATAGATATATCACACTTATTAATGAATACCAATAATTATAAAACTGATTCAGAAGCTATTAGTAACTCTATAAATAACATTAATGTAGATATTACGTAATATCAACACGATCTATGATAAACACCATAAACAAAACTAAGAATATTAATATATTAATATTCATTAATAATTAATAATTAATGTTAATTAATATCAATAATGAAGATATTAATAATGAGTTTAATTTATTATAATAAATATAGAAAAATCAAATTAGGATATTATTTTCATATATAACCTAATAAAGTTCCTTATCAAGTCAATTATTAATATTGAATTTGGAGATTTTTTTTTACATATTTCTTATATAAAAGATTATATATTAATAAAAAAAACTGCAGTGATTTATAGTACTAATTAAATTACTTAATTAGTCAATGACTGACTATAGGTAATTACATCACATGATTTTGACATAACAATGTTGATATAATCATAGAATACCTTAGTAACTATAATATCGATATAATTACTATTACAGAAACATAGCTTAGTAATAATGATGAATATCTAATTAATGAGATAACCTCAGGCTCAAACATTTATACGTTATGTAATCAAATAAGTTCACCCTTCGGAGGAACTATAGTTATATATAGCTATATATAGCTATATATCGCTATATATAGCGATACTAATACAATACTATTAAACTAATATCTACTAGTTCTATATTGCTATCTAATTGCCAATAATTATAACCTTTAATTCAAATTATCCACTTATCAAAAATAGATTTAATATTATTTACAGCTGTCCAAGAACAGCCACAAATGTATACAATAATGAATTAATTGACCTATTATCTCAAATTGACTTATACTAATCTACTTATACTTGGCGAATTTAAATATGAGTATGATAAGTAATTGTATATTCATAGTAGTTTAAAACATACTATAGTATCGCAAAATAAATAATAAATATATAAATCGTAAATATATTCAAAATTAACCTTATCACTCATACGGCATATGACCTTACCGACATACGTAACATTCATATACTTGATCTAGTCTTGATATCTGAATCGTATATTATTACTATAATAAATATTAATAAGTTAAGACTCATAACTGACCACTACTGTATAATCTATATTGATATTAATTTAACCAATCTCTAAAATCAATTTAAATTAATTTATTTTTAGTAAACAATTGACTAATTTACTATCTAACACCATCAGCGTAACGTTGATGTAAACCCCATTAACCAAAGTATTTACAGACAAAAAATACAGTATAGAAATATAGATATTATCTATTTTTAATAATAGTATTTTTTCATACGGGAAATAGTTCAACTCATTTTTATTAGACATATCGAGTGCTTTCGATACCACCTTTCACAAAATATCTTAGAAATACTTGAGGATAAATGCGGGTACTATTGGCTCAGAGTTACCGACATTATAAATTACCATCAGATCTTATACAAATAATATTAAATGCGACGAATATTACAATATTTGAAATAAGGTATGATGCAAGGTTCTGTGATAGGCCCAAGACTTTAAAAAAAATTGGTTAGATCCATTACTCTCTATTGTATCTGAATTATATAACATATTAATTTCTATATGCATACAGGTGATATTATAATTTACCAGATATTATTAACACTTACTGATAAATACAACTTTCCTTTGATTAACCATGTAAATGAAATACGAAAATAACAAATTACTCAATATTAATAAGACTCAACTAATACATTTTTCAAGGTATGCTGATTATATTCCCTATTTTTATATAAATAAAGTAACTTAAAATTCAGTGATTATGATAATGCTTTGGTATAATTATAAATCACCATTTACTGTTGAGTTACCACATATCTTGTACTATTAAAAATACTTTTTATCATCTGTCTAAGATTTTAAAAAATGAAAATATTTACCATATTTATATTAATTGTTACATATATTTATACTATTGTTTGAAAAAATATTTATTAAAAAGATTAAACAAATTGATTAGAAAAGTAGAAATACCTAATGTATGATTTATAATTTTAAGAAAACTGATCATAATAGCAAAACGAAACGAACCATAATTATAAGTTTAATAGATATTTGGAATGATTCTGCATATAGAATTATATTTAAAAATCATGTTGCAGTATATTTTATATCACATCGGTATTTATATAATATAATGTAAGTAACGGTAAAGAGTATTTACCTTTACATAACTTAAGGCCCGGCAGTTATGATGAAATGATGTCTTACTAATTCAATGTTGAGAATTAGGGAAAAGGAGATTTAGTGTTTCTTACATAATATGCATTTATTAGAATACATAATATTAATTAATACCCTTATATTTGCGAACGTGTAATTCAGTTATTATTTTTAAGAATGCTTTGAAAAAACACATACTTAATCAATTGTGTAATATGTATTATTATCTTTTCTGATCACATATGTATTATTATTATTACTATTAACGTTATCATGAACTACTAAAATAACGTTCTATATAAAATATCATATTAATGTATATATTTGTATTTAATCCAAAGCACACAAGCGAACAATACACCATTGGTCAATTCGTATATAAATCTCCATACTCTTCCACTTGATTACTTTAGAAGTTGACTTGAGCGTTTTTACACGGCAATACTCTGGTCTCAAAATGTAGATCTGGTCCATAAATATGCGATCTGGTCCCTAATCTAAGACCTCCTTTTAATTTGTGGAGGATGGACTTTATATGCAATAACGTATGTATATTTATGCAATACCTTTATACGGATTTCTTACTGAGGTTTTACAAATATTGACTTGGTGGAGGTAAACAAACAATCATGTGACTACCATATTAAAATAATAATTTCCTTTAAAATGGTATATATATATAACATATATATATATATATATATATATATATATATATATATATATATTAATATATATATATATATACATATATGTTATATATATCATATTAATATATATATATATATATATATATATATTTCATTTTAATATTTAAATCCATTTCACTGAATAGTGTAAGGTATATTTCCAAATTTCCACAATAATCTATATCCAATAGTGTGATTTCTAACCAAATTTCGATGCCACTACCACCTCGTAATTACTTCCTTGAAAAAGTACTATTTGAATACAGAGTATCACCGTGACAAGTACTCTATAGTATTTTAAAATATACTTTTAATTAATAATTACATGTTAATGACAAAGGAATATAAACAAATTAATTCGTAGTATTAAATTAATTTCGGTTAGTAAATATCTAAAAATTTATAATTTATAATTGGAATTTTTAATATATATATATATCAATTTGTTTATAATAGTTAATAATACTAATTTATATACACATTAAATATGCGACTACGGCCTATATATCTATTATATAGTATATGTATATACTTAGATAATGTAACCAAGGTTCACTCTAGTTATGATTATACTATATTTAAATGCTATACTAAATTATATTTAATTAAGTACTGAATTAACAACATTTTATTTTATATATTGTTGTTAAATAAAAGTGAAATTACAATTCAAATTAATATTTTCTAAAATATATTTGTGTAAGTTGGAAGTATAAATGGTCAGTTGATATTGACCCAATGTTGATTGATATTGAGTTGTACCATATTTTAGTTTACATTATAATATAATGGATTCTAATATAATACATTACGATATAATACATTATAATATTATATATTAGAATATAATACATTATAATATAATATATTATAATATAGTACATTATATTATTATACATTATAATATAATACATTGTAGTATTATACAATATAATATACATTATAATACTATATACTGATGGAATCTTATCAATTACTATACGATATTAATTCATTAATCAAAAATAAGTATACAATACATCTAGTATACTTTCTAAAAGTATATTAGAATTAATGGAATCTGTAATAATTTATTAAAAGATTATCACAATTTAATAATAAGTAAATATTATCAAATGTAAGACTTAATACATCGTACGTATTTTATAAGATATATTCTATATATATATATATATATATATATATATATATATATATAACCATGTAAATGTTGTGTATATATGTTTCAGTTTATATGATTTTATGTATTTCTAAATATATGTACCATGTAGTATAAATCTAGTTAAATAATCATGCCATGTATACATTACATGCACGTATATATATATACTGTGTGTTGTTTGAATAATGTATTTATATGTTTACCTTGCTTTCACGTTTAGTTCAATTACGGAGGCGTCTATTAATATCCACCTTCACGATTATTGGATACGTAAAGGAGATAATGAGTAGATACAAATATATACCTACCACCTATCACCGAATGGTGTTATTAATAGTAGCACACACACACACACACACACACACACATACACACACACACACAAACACACACACACACAAACACACACACACACTCACACACACATACATAAAGACATACATACGCACACACAATCACACACACATAAACACACTCACACATAACACACACATGCTCACATATATACATACAAACACACACATACACATAAAATCATACACGCATACATACATACACATACACACACATACACACGTGCGCACACATACAAACACACACACATATACACACACACACATATATATATATATATATATATATATATATATATAAAGATTAGTATTTAGATACAAACAATTGTATATACGTATACTTTTATATATATAATTATATAATTTTATAATTATTTAATGTTCAGAATACTGATTAACCCAGGAACATGTAAATACACATACACACACATATATATATATATATATATATATATATATATATATGAATAACTATAGATATAATATAGTATTCAATTATAAAAATGTATTACTTTCGTTTCTAAATTTATTTACCAAATGTATTTATTTAATAAAAAGTATGTTCTAACTGTTATAAAACGTATATAGGATAATTACTAATATATGTACTACAATACCAGTAAACAACGTTATGTAATAATAAAAATATCTTAGTTGCTGGGTATATAAAGTGATGTAGAGTGATGTAATAAATATAAAAATTATAAATAAACTCTACCCAGCACCTGAACCACTCATGAACCAAATAAAATATAAATTCTTATATAATTATTTAAAATAAATCAGAATTATAATAAAATTTAAATAAAATTAAAATACATTTTCGCTTTCATCATTTTCGTCCTTGAAAGAATTCATAATAAACTCATTAAATCAAATTGCAAAAGCTATATTTCATATTACCTACATTACCGATTGTATATTATTATAATATGAATAGATATATCTAATGTAATTTAATTATATAATAATGTAAACTATGACCATAGTAATAGTAGTTACACCATTACTTATCTATATCAGCACATGCAATTGCATAGTCAAATAATATGAGATATACTATATATATATACACACACACACACACATATATATATATATATATATATATATATATATATATATATATATATATATATATATATATATATATATATATGTATATCATATGTTTAATCATTATCTCATATGCGTGTATTTGTGATATATTACTATCGCTGTCGTTTGGGTAATCTGAGAGTTTGTGTGCATGTTCAATTTTGTTCCCGAAACCAATGAACTATGACCCTTGAAATACGCCCACTATCTCCGCGAAACCTGTCGATTTAACTCACGTCCATTATCAATGCTGCAAGATAGCAGTTCCGCCATTATCCAACATAACGAGTAAAAGGTAAAAAGGAGTTCCTTAAAAAATAAACTAAACATTATCTAATCTTTCTGAGCAGATCACGATAATACCGATAATCCCATAAGAACTTGCTACACGAATCCTATGTAATTATATATAAATAGATATTCACGCACTGTGTATTCAATAACATTGTTTCGAAATTACAAATGTATATGTGGAAGTTAAACAAATATTATATTGAATATTATATTAAATATATATATATATATATATATATATATATATATATATATATATATATTTACCAAGCTGTTAGCATGAATGGCGAGGTCCTGCATTTAACCAGGGTTACAATAAAACCCACGAATTAATATAGTACATAGATTGATTCAAGTTTATGAAAGTTGCGAAGAGCTTGACTAGTACGTGGAATCCAAATACTTTCGTAGAATAAACATCTGTTTCTATGTTAATTAATCTGGAAATATAATAATATCAATCGATGACGTCGGTATAGTATCGTTTTAAACCGTTATATCCACTAGCATGAGAGTTAAATGTCTGAAAACAGATGGTCACAGAAAGTTCTGGTCTATATATTACATAATGTACTCTACGAACAAAGATAACCTAGATACAATATAGTTACAATAATTATAAATCAAAGTGACAATAAATCTGAAATTAAAAAATTGATTACCGGAAATGTTATTTTGACTCCTGCTTATAAATATCAACTTTTAGTTTGTAAACAAGTAGATTTCATCTAGAAGCAATCGACATGACGAGTTTTATTATTAATTAGTCATTTATTTTATAAAAAATAGTATACTATTTTTATATTTACTGTTTATTTTTATCTGATCTGTCGCTCGTGTCTATGAAGAGGATATAGCCTATACTCATTAACCACGTATGGTAACAATGCATTGTTTATTGGAGTTTCACAAAATATGTTAAATATATGTATATATAATTTATAATATATATGAATTAAATAAAATAATAAATGAAATTTATTTTTCAAAGAATGAAAGCCAATAAAGAATGAAAACAAATACTTAATATATGTGCGTGAATTTACTATATATATATATATATATATATATAACATATTAGTAATTTGATAACTGCATGCTAGATGTCTGTATATTAGACTGTTCTCGTACCATGCATATATTAATTAGGTGTGTGATTTTTATATTTTACACGTTACTACGAACGGCCTATTTTACAGTTAACATAACAGGCCAGAAGTGATCCAAATCGTTACCAGGGACAACTAAAGGATAACAAATCATTGTCGAAAACAACTGCAATTGCGGACACGGATTGTCGAGCTATACAATACAATATAATATTGCAGTTCATTATCTCCAGGATGACATATCACACCTAGATATCTACTTTTCCAGACCTCGACTATTCTCCGCACGCACCAGTTTCGACTACCATCGTCACCCTTTCCACCTCTCTACGCCAACCCCATCCACCACCATAGTCCGGCCCCCAATTCCCACGTCGCCATGCACCGACAAAAGGCCGTATCGCGTGCGTACGTCGTCTTCCTGATGCTTCTGTGCGTGTTGGTCATCGTCGCTCTCGCGTCGCTAATCACCGGGTGGCGCGTCTTGCCTTCGCCGACTACGGGAACTCTGTCTTTACCGTCGGATGGCGATATTGGACGGTGCCTCGGCGAGTTCGACGACGACTACCTGGCGGAGGAGGCGGACGTCGTCGACTCGGCCGGCACAACGCGCCGACTGTCCTCTAGAGCCGCGAGTTGCGGGCGTTCGGCCGCGCTGTTCGACAAGCTGCGCGCGTGTTCTGATGGCGGGCGTCGTCGGCGGCGATTGGTGAACGAAGCTCGCGCCGCCGAGACTTGTTGGTTCGCGGAACCTCCGGTGGAGTGCGGGCGCGGCAACGCTAAGCCCCGCCTCCTATCGTACTCCGGGGTCGCAAAGGTCGCGGATACGTCGGCTTCGCTGCGGTCCCGCCAACTCGTACCGAACCTCGTACACTTCGTACGTTTTGGCAACATGTCTTTTGATTTTCAACAGTACGTCACGTTTCTCTCGGTACAGAAATTCCAAAAACCCGACGCGATCTTCATTCACGGCGATATACTTCCAAGAGAAAGGTTAGTTATGTCACAACGATATGTAGCAATAGTTATATAGCCGGGTTGACATAGTACCGAGGTAATGGTCTCTGGATGTATCGCTAGATTTACGAGGATATGTTCTACAACTATATACATACATACATACACACATACACACATATATATATATATATATATATATATATATATATATATATCTTTATTGAGAGTATACTAACAGAGTATATTTACCATTGTTATATAGCTATTGTTAAAAAACATTTAAATATTAATATCGATATAATTACAGCGAGTATTGGTGGAATAAAACAATAGAGGATGTAAACAACATCTACCATGTTTATCGGCCGAAACCGCTTACAATATTTGCAAAACAGATTAGTTTCATCGAACACGCAGCTGATTTCGCAAGACTTCAAATTCTCATCGGTTACTAAAATAGAACAATATTGCGTTTGTGAACAGATTTTTAGTATTTGATTTGATTTTAATTGATTATAATAATTACAACAAAAACAATGGTATACACGTAAATTATATATATATATATATATATATATATATATATATATATACATACACGTAAACATACATAAGTCACACACGCACATATACATTTGTACATATGTCCGTACATACACACATACACAAAAGACACATATACGACACCTAATAAAACCATACTTGACACAGCCCAAATAACAACTTACCAAATACTATGTAACAATCTCACTACTGCACAAACATCACAAAGAACTGAAATGGAATATTTCATACACCAACACTAACCGTCACCCCTTCCTCTACACCTCGGACCTATTCAATTACACCAATTCACTGTCACGCATCCTCTCTAACTACCCCGACGTACTGTAGCAGGCAGAATTATGAGCAACCTATTTACACCACCTCACCTACGCACACCGTAGTACCTACACCGTTAAAAACTAGGATACATGAGCATTAAAGATTAGGGTGATGACCACGTCCTCATAACAATACCCTAATTAGAGTGCATATGAATAAAACGAATTGTACCCTAAAATATAGCTCCCTGTACCTTCATTTTTTTAATACGATGTATCCCACATGTACTAAATAAAATGTATTCGTGTACCCCTGTATACAAAGCGTATTCATGTAACCGTAATAAAACGTAGTCATGTACCTTAACTAAACGTAGTCATGTACCCTAATACAAATAGTTATTTGTACCTTAACTAAACGTAGTCATGTACCCTAATACAAATAGTTATTTGTACCTTAACTAAACGTAGTCATGTACCCTAATACAAATAGTTCTTTGTACCTTAACTAAACGTAGTCATGTACCCTAATACAAATAGTTATTTGTACCTTAACTAAACGTAGTCATGTACTCTAATACAAATAGTTCTTTGTATCTTAATTTATATTTCATATTGTAGACGTAAAATATCCTACGTAATGAATAATAATAATAAATAATAATCCATAAAATTGTATACATTTATTATTTAATATATATATATAAATGTATAACATATTGATACAACATGAAGAAAATGACTTAATATCCTTAATTTAAAAAGCCCTTGAAATAGAAAATGAAATATAAGTGTTATTATAATGTATTGTTAAATAACGCAGAAATAAGAAAGTTTATCACAAATAACATCATTTATGTAATATTATATTACTATCAAAATATCATCCAATAAACAAAACTAGTTATTTAAATTAAAGTTTACAATTCAATCAATCTCTTGTATTCTTGTATTATATAATGCATGGTCATCTTAGTAGAAATATATTATTATAGAAACATTATTTTAATTTATTTATTATATCCGTATACGTATTTTATACTATACACATTGCATATAATATTAGGGTATAGGCTATCAATATAACAGTTTCCATCGACGTGTACCCTAAAAAAATACAGGTGTAATCTAAAAATGAATCAACGTGTATCCTAATTTAGTATACTAATCTTGTACCCATCAGGGTACATTATATAAAGTAAGCATTTTGTCTTCTGGACGAATACACTTCATTATTTAACTACGTTTATCTTTGAAATTAGTATCGGATCATTACGAACTATTTTTGAATTTGAACGTTTACCCTCGTTCCAAATGTTATCGTCTCACATCCAAACAATTTATGTCAATTGGATTGTTATTAATACATAAATGCAAAAACACAAATAAACACACGCATACATAGAAATAAACACACGCATACATAGAACTAAACACACGCATACATAGAACTAAATACACCCATACATAGAAATAAACACACACACACATATAATTAAACACACCCATACATAGAAATAAACACACGCACATATAGAAATAAACACACACACACACACACACACACATATATAACTAAACACACCCATACATAGAAATAAATACACGCACATATAGAAATAAACACACACACACATATATATAGCCATAAAGACAAATACACAATTAAATTCTACCGCCACATTATCAATACCCAAAAATAGATATGAAATAACTTTATAAATGATTGTAATCTTTGTTAGAAAGGAAATTAAATAATGAATGCATAACTGACATAGATACCTTTGCCAACTTCTTCAAAGTTAATACGATTTATTATAACATAATAAATAACAAATATAATAACAACAAATTAAGACTGAATTACCTGATAGAATTAAAAACAACATACACTACTACCTCAAAACGACTACCTTATATAACCCCATAAATATTATATTATATATCATATATCTATTTTGCTTTTATAAAATCACTTTTATAAATCATTTACATCGTTTTCAAACTTGATTTATTAACAAATGATGTAAATGTATTTTATATAATAATAAAATATAAAAATTAAAATTTTTTATTTTTCAAAACCGTGGCCTTAAGTATACATGTATTTATCCATTTCAATTATGAAACATTGCAAATTATTCTCTCTATATTGAACAATTATAAAACCTTAAAAATATTAAATTTCCATTTAATTTTATAATTTTCTGTTGAAATAATTATGTGATGATATGAGATAAAAAACTGTAATATTTTAAACAAATATGTATTTTTCTCATATTCTTTTGTTATTATGTTAATTTCGGTAATAACCTTAACACCGAATTAAGGCCCTAACGAAAATCTATAGTTACAAATAACAGATATATGGAGATCAATAAATTTATAAAATACAAATTGCAGAAATTATTTATAATATCATTTGTTGATAAATCAACATGGTTATCATTGCCCATTAGCCAATGACATTAAACATTACTTTATTATAACTAAATTAGTCATTTCTATCGATCATCTAATTTACATCTACCATATATAAATTATTACATTAAACAATGTATTGGAATACTCATGTATTAAGTATACTGTATATGTAACTTAATAGAATATATTTACAACGAAACTATGCATTTCATTAGTTGTTAATTATTTATTTTAAAAAAAGAAAAGATTATAAATTCGAGTAATTTGATGATGTACGATTTTTGTAAAATAAAGGAAATTTTAACCTTAAACAATCCACAACAAAATTATTTCTGATAAGCTCCATAATATATATTTTAATAAATACTACGATGTACACTGTACAATTATATATACAGTATACAATGTACAGTGTACATTGTATACTGTATATATAATGACACTCAAAACATCATACCCTAAACTGTGTTCACATAAATGCTTAAGAAATACTTATCGTTAAATCGATTCTAAGATAAGAAATTTCTAATCTATTGAATGCATTATTCTAATTAGATTGCCAATATATATATATATATATATATATATATATATATATATATATATATATTCATCATACAATAACTCAATACATTCTTTGATTCAGTTTTTTAAATATTGTTGTATAATATCATATCTTAATATGTATGAACTATATCTAACATATATTATGTGATATTTTAAAATTATAATATATTCAACTTTTCAAATTATGTAATGCCAATTACGTAACTAATTACACAATGACCTATTTACTAATTTATATTACGTAACTATGCATGCATCTCCTTTACTTATCATATCGACATCATATTACCATATTAAACAAGCGTACATTATCACCGCGCTAATTAATAACTCCGAATACAATACCGATACGTTACCGAATTCACTTCATTCAGAATATGGCGGCATCTACCTAGACCACGATGTGATACTCGTCAAGTCCATGGACCCCCTTCGACGGTACGATGTGACCTTGGGCCGCGAGATGCCGTCCCTGCTGGCCAACGGGGTGATTTTGGCCCGTTCGAATGCTCAGTTTCTGCGCATCTGGTTGCAGACCTACCGTAATTACGACTCGAAGTCATGGAGTGGTCATTCGACTCACATACCACACAGGTGAGGGGTGTGCTGGAATACAATTGTTATGGCTCTGTAGTAGCCACGCCATATAGATACTTCACAAATACCTATTAAGCTACTGTAAAATCCCGCCTATACGTTTACCGTACCAATTGTTACGTACCTGACACATATCCTCCTCTCACTCTCCTCTCACCCCCTCTCATCTTTCTCTCACTTCTCTCATCCTTCTCTCACTCTCCTATCACTATCCTCTCATTATACTCTCACCTTCCTCTCACCCTCTTCTCGCATCCCTCACATCCTATTCTGACCCTATTATTACCCTCCTCTCACTCTCCTATCACCCTCTTCTCACCTTCCTCTAACCCTCCTCTAATCCTCCTCTCATTCTCCTCTCACTCTCCTCTCACCCTCTTATCACATTCCTCTCACCCTATTCTGACCCTATTCTTACCCTCCTCTCACTCTAGTATCACCTTCTTCTCACCTTCCTCTAACCCTCCTCTAATCCTCCTCTCACCCTCCTCTTACCTTCCTCTCACCCTCCTCTCACCCTCCTCTCAATCTCCTCTCACCATCTTCTCACTCTCCTCTCATCATTCTCTCACTATCCTCTCACCAACTTCTCTCACCCTATTATTAATCTCCTCTTACACTCCTCTCAATATCCTCTCATCCTCCTTTCACCCTCCTTTTACCCTCTTTTCACCATCCTATTATCCTCCACTCACCCTCTTTTCACCCTCCTCTTACCCTTCTCTCACCTGCCTCTCATTCTCCTCTCACCCTCCTCTCCTCCTCTTTTCACCATCCTATTATCCTCTACTAACCCTCTTCTCACCCTCCTCTTACCCTTCTCTCACATGCCTCTAATTCTCCTCTCACCCTCCTCTCCTCCTCTTTTCACCATCCTATTATCCTCCACTCACCCTCTTCTCACCCTCCTCTTACCCTTCTCTCACCTGCCTCTAATTCTCCTCTCACCCTCCTCTCCTCCTCTTTTCACCATCCTATTATCCTCCACTCACCCTCTTCTCATCCTCCTCTTACCCTTCTCTCACATGCCTCTAATTCTCCTCTTTTCACCATCCTATTATCATCCACTCACCCTCTTCTCATCCTCCTCTTACCCTTCTCTCACCTGCCTCTAATTCTCCTCTCACCCTCCTCTCATCCTCTTTTAACCTCTCTTACTCTACTTTCACCCTCTTCTCACCTTCCTATCACCCTCCGCTCATCCTCCTCTCATCCTCCTCTTATCTTCCTCCCACCCTCCTCCCACCCTCTCACTATCCTCTCACTCACGCCGTCTCACTCACGCCCCGTCTCATAGCCTCGCCATCATATTCCCGCACCTCCTGCACATCGAAGAGCGGAGTCTGGTTCGCCCGAACTGGTCTGAACTCCAGCAGTTGTACTACGCTGTGTATCCTCAATGGCGTCTGCGAAACTACTGCGTACACCTGTACTTGCAAGAACGACATCCGGGACGGGTGCCCGCGAACCCCGAGCAACTGAATTCGTTGCGTAACACCGTAGCCGAGGTCATGAACCACGTTCTATACGAGTAGCCTATATCGGGCGAGTGTCGATGATTATTACGCTTACGTGGTACAAATCCTTAAGGTCCTGCAAATCCTTCAACGCCAGCCCTTAATATCAGAAGGAGGATGACCTCAAATATATATTATGCACTCACATTTTAATTTTAAAAACTAACAAAATAAAAACATAATTGAATCATTAGATAAGTTCGATATTATTATCTATGGAAATTGCAATTCTATTTCTGGAATATTTTAATTTATATTTGTATCATTCGTGATCATTACTTTTTTATTCAAATATATTTTTATACTGCGGTTAATTATTTTAATTTTATTAACACACCATATATACATATACACACACACAAACATACACACACATATATATATATATATATATATATATATACATAAATATATATATATATATATATATATATATAAAAGAAAGTAACTTATAAGTATACTTGTAAATGTATTAAACTGATGGCAAAATTATGCTCTAATGCATTCTATACCTTTGCATATATAAACATAAATGCATATGTGAATTTGGGTGTCTAGTGTATTTAAGGGTGTACGCCGTACACTGTACGCCGTACAATGTACACCGTACAGTGTACGGTGTGCACTGTACGTGTGTTCACACTCTTGTGGCATTATGCCTTTCTATTCACACTATAGTGTAAATTGTTGTATTTAAGCGACTCTATCTTTTGCAGATCTCATACAACGATTTGGTAAATAAATATGTTATATGATTCATATTTATTAATTTACTAGCTCAGTATGATTATACCTATAATATCGAATTTGCATTTAGGAACCCATATTTGAACATCACATGTAAAAGATATACACGCAACGTAATATATGAAAACAGAGTAGACAATTATCCACATGTAATTATAATAAGATAAAATCTAAAATGTATTTACAGTGTAATTAAATAACATTTGATCTCTTTTTGACAATAAGATATGAGTTATATAACCAAATAATATCATCTATTATATAATTATATATATATATATATATATATATATATATATGTATACACTTATATATACAAACTTATATATTCACAATTATATATAAATATATATACTTATATATATTTTATATACGTATATGTATATTATTCTATATCAACATATTGACTATTTTGTCATATCACTTATAATTATAATTTGTATAATAATTTAATAATATATTATCTAATCTACATTTCAATTGAGACAAATTATGATTATAAATTATAAAAAGTTTGCTTGGTTTTTAAAATAAATATTTTCACTACTTTAAATTGAATTAATACATACTCTATAGAGCACACACACACACACACACACACACACATATATATATATATATATATATATATATATAAACATGCTTATTATAATTTTGGGTATATTATGGGTAATTTTGGTATTATAATGTATAACTTAGTGTATTATTTTCTATTATTGGCTTGACTTTTGTGAACTTATTAGAAAATAATATTTTATGGAATATAATATAACATTAAAATATATGTTATTTTTATAATACATTTAATTCATTATTGTTAATTATATTATTAAGATAATTAGTTAGCTTTACGCAATATAAATATTTTAAATAGTTAACATATTAAATAATTAATTATAACTTGGATTATTTGATTGGTGTAACGGTAATATATTTCTCAATTACACTAATTGCAATGGAAAACATCTTATTTGATGATGAATCAACAATCCTAAATCATCAATCCGATACGTCCAACCATAATAATACAAATCTATTATAAATTAAATAGTGTTGTTGTTTTACTGTAAAATATATATTGTATGATTGTAAATGTAAATTGTAATATCTACATATTATTATTAAATATATACTTAAAATATATAAATGTATATTATAACTGTTTTGGTATGAATATATCAATGAAAATATATCTAATTCTGAATATATAATCATGAATTCTAATATTAACAATAATAAATGATTATTACAAAAATAAAAATCTCTTTAGATTTAAATAATAATTTTATATAAAGTATTCATGCAAAGTTCTCTAAATTTAAGAGTTCTTAAAAATGAGACACATATTTGGTAGTAATATCCGTTAGTGTCTTAACAAAATGATTTCGCTTGCAATTAAAACTTTCAATCATCTACAAACTCTCTTGAAACACTATTAGCTTAATAATTAGTATGATTTTAATCAACTCTATAGTTAATTAGTTTGCTATATCTGTATGCATAATATTTATTTTGATATAGACGAAATGTCGTACAATCGCATACTATTATCAAATGAATAGTTAGTACATAAAGTTTACGAATCATGTCGACGAAGTAAATTCAATTGATCATTACTCGTCATGAATGAACTACACAAGAACATAAATATATCAATGCTTATTATGTGCTATACATACGTGTATGTAAATATACATACACAAGAGGTATACTTCTTTAAAACACAAGAACTAACGCAATACTATACTATCATAGACAAACTAATTTCATTTCATATGAACTACGAAAGAGAATATTTCTATTGAGAAATGTAGTTGTTTGATTTAAATATTTAGTGTTTCTTCATAACATGTTATGATATTTCATTGATGAGATCACCATCTTTGAATAATAAATATGATTCATATTAAATATATTATTTAAATTCATTTGATAAACATAAATGATATGGATGCAATATTTATACAGTATCTTACACATGTATGTAGTATATAATAATATAAATATATCTATCTATAAGAGCTAATGAATTAATAAATTACAATTGCATACGTCGTAATTACTAATTGGTCAACCAATGGACAATATGCATATTTGTTATCATGATTAATAATATATTAACTTATAAAGTTAATGAATTTTATTAATAGTAAAATCTATATTCTTATATATTATGTACGAACGATATTTAAATTTGTAAAGTATAAATTAAACTAGAATTAATAATACTGATAGTTGTAATCTTGGGTATATATATACATTTTATATATATTATATATATTATATATATATATATATTATATATATATAATGTTGGCTAAGTAGGGTATTATTGTTAATCAATTAAACTAGTAAATTATAAGATGCGGAACCTCGTCATCATGAGCATAACAAATTGAGTAAAACAGATAAATAGTTGATAATATAAAAAAGTTGTGATAAAATATTAAAACCACAAAATAATATAAATTTGCAAAAAGATTAATAAAGATTACAATTTTCCAAAAAAATATGATAGAAGCTCTTCAGATCCTTCGGTGGATTTAGTTATACTTACTCTTTTCAATTCATTCCAAATTCTTTTGGGTATCCCTAACTCTTTTTTTAGAATATAATTATTTTTTGATCAAGAACCAAGATAACCTATTACGTAGGGAATGACAAATCCTAAATCGAAATATTTTTTATTTTCCTGGAATTAGCATTATTAACATTTTCTTGATAATCAAATGCTACATTGATATCGATGTTTTTCGCCCTCGCGAAAATAGAAGATTAATCGCTAAGGTTCCAACTTCTCTATTAGTATAGAAAAAGTATGTTGCATTGTTATCAGTAGTAGTTGTGGTCAGTCTCAGAAAGCTTACCCTCTTGCCAATTGATAATAGAGATGATTTTAACACTCGATCTGAACTAAGATTATGTAATAGAGATGGCATAAGATGGCTTAGAAGTACTTTAATTTTTTGCCAAGGAGCTAAAGCTGAATCGGTAACCATGTCTAACTTTTAGTCAAATCGGAAGTTATATTGAAAATGAATTTAACTCCCAGATGCATACACAGGTACATTTCATTTTCTTATTTTTCTAGAGCAGGAATAATTTCTGAAACTAATTTGTATATAACCTTACTATGTTGACAACTAAAAAAGCTTAATGATACATTTATTTGGATAACATTTTAATCCAATACTCGCGGTTACTCTATAAATTACTTCGATAATTTCGTTAATCTGTTTAGGACTTTCGGACATGATAGCACTTCTATCGGCATACGTAGTTATTTGTACCTTGCTCCCGAGTAGATTAATTCCATAAAATTCTTTAACTTTTATAATTATAGATTCAGATTCTAGATTGGTTATAATAGGGGACAGGCTAACATTTGATTGTGGTGAAAAATTTAAAAATTTAAGGTCTACATTGATTCGCTATTGTAATCGTTGAGAATTACTTTTATTCTCTCGGGAATAGGTAGACTTTCAGTTGAGAGAGTTTTGAATACGGAATAGAATTAAAATCATTGCTGAGGTCCAGCTAATAAATAAACAGATTTGATTTTTTTTAGCTTCTAGTATTGCCATTAAACATTTTTATTTTAGGAATAGCTTATCTGTGTTTATTGGTTTATCATTTATAAAGAATGTATGTATTATTCGCATTGCTTTATTTTATATATTTATTATTTTTTATATATTTCTTCTGTATGTATTAACCCATGTTAGTATACCATAGTTAAATGTGGATACAACACTATTGTAACATATTAATAATGATATTTAGTTAATAAACTTGGCTATTTTACCCGGTATATATATAGATTAGCAGATTTTATTTTTTGCATATGATATATGAGATTTCTAATTTAATTTCTCATCTATATGTCATTCTAAAAACTTGTATTAATTTACTTGTTTAATTACATTATTATTTAATTTTATTGTCATGACATGTTATGACATGACATGCATGTTAGTGTTAGATTTAAAGGCAAATCTATTTTGTTTTTCCATTATTTATTTAAAGTGTATTATAGTTTAATCAGGTATACTATTTTTTTTAACATTTGTATCTGATATAGTTATCGTATTATCATTCGCATATATTGTCACGTTAATAGTATTTGAACTGTTAAGCTTTAAAAAAGTATCCATATTGTTAATACATACCATTAAATGGAGGTCACCATTAAATGGAGGTCACCAACATAAATCCCTGAGAAACCGCATTTTGCTTACGTAATATATTTGATATATTATTATAAAAATTGACAGATTGAAAACGGTTATATAAATAGGAAATTTATAAGTTTAAGTTAATTCCACGAATGAAATATTATCTATAGAGTTTGCAGAATTAGTAAAATGAAGTTTGTAGATTTATTTGATAGATAAGTAGTATAATTATTAGTTGAGTCTATGGTTTGTAATATTATTTCACCGATGTTATAAAACAGTTGTCAAAGGATTTACTTATTAATTTTTGATTATTTGTCGTTTTACCATCAATAATGAGTTATATAAAATACATTTTAAGATGATAACTTATATGTTTATATTAATATATAATATAAATCTAAAAATACCATACATATTATCTATTTGGAATAACAAAATCTTATCGCCATTATATATATATATATATATTAACCAAAATTATTATATATTATTCAAAATAATTATCAATTGATAATTATTTTTTGATATAATTTATATAAAATATTTTATGTTTTAAAAATGTAATACCTATATATTCTATAGTTACTAACCAATATAATCAATATATTAACAATAATCCGATATACAATAGAAAAACATAGTATAATTACTTTAATAATTTTAGTAAATAAATAATAAAATAAAGATTAATATTTATTCAGTATAATATCTAAATATATTTAACCAGCATATAAGATAATATTTATATATTAACATATATGTTAAAATAAACATAAAATAAATACTTTAAATTAACCAAATTAACTAATGTAGATTTTAAAATTATGATAGCATATGCATATATTTAAACTATCTACATCTAATCACATTTAAACACGAGAGAGTTTTGAATTAATTCTCGAAATCAATTATCACATTTCATTATGATTAAAAATTGTTTCTAGAGAATCGATGGATTGAAATCAGATGACTAGACATTATGAACCACTAGGGAAGGAATGCAATAGTTGTCGGAATTTATATAATAATTATATATATATATATATATATTTTATTGTATATTATATATATATATATATATATATATATATCCTATTATATAATTGAAGATTTTAATAATATAATTAGCCTTAAGTAAATCTTAAAATGTTCTATTTTCATACAAAACTTTTGAATTCAGCATATAATCAGGTTTAAGCAATCATTAAACATATGATTATTATTTACATTAAATATTTAATTTTTGTATATTTAAACTAATAACTATTAGAAAAATACTCCAGCAAATTATTGAAAGTAATATTTGAAAGTATGTCATGTAAAGCTATATTGATAAATCTATACGATCACATTTTCAAATAAGCAGATATTTTTCGTGATAATTTAAATTATATTTACTTCATTTAAATTATATTTACTTCATTTAAATTATATTTACTTCATTTAAATTATATTTACTTCATTTAAATTATATTTACTTTATTTAAATTATATTTACTTCATTTAAATTATATTTACTTCATTTAAATTATATTTACTTCATTTAAACTATATTTACTTCATTTAAATTATATTTACTTCATTTAAATTATATTTACTTCATTTAAATTATATTTACTTCATTTAAATTATATTTAATTCATTTAAATTATATTTACTACATATATGTTCAAATTGTATTGGAATTTAATGTATGCTTTAATTAGTTCTATAATGTGTATTAGGCGGTACAAATATAAAATATAAACGACTTTGGTATCGTAATCTCTAATATGTAGACTATAGGATTACAAAAATAGTGTTACAATAATATATTGATGTGGTTTTTGTTAAAACAAGAATATAGTAACATCAATTATATATTATATAATATACTATAAATATAATATCATCCGGAATGAAAGTAACTTACAGAATGTAAACAATCATAAAATACAATCATAGTTATACTTTATTTAATTATATTTAAGAAATATATATATATATATATAATATTATATATATATATATATGTAAATAAATAAAAGATAAGAATATTTCAGGTTCAAAATAGAACATTAATTGGCTAATTTTTGCTAATTAATTTGGCTAATTTTTCTAAAATATCCTTTATTTAGTTTCAATATTAATGTATTATATGCTATTCGACCACTTATTAATTTGTATATATATAATTATAGATAATATATATATATATATATATATATATATATATAAATATTGGACTGAGTATTAATTTTCGGATCTATCACTGAATATATAAATTAAGTAAATAAGTGAGAAATTATCTAAACTAATCAATTTCTTATTATAATTAAAAAATAATCTATTGCTTGAATAGTCTTTAATTATCATGTTGCAATATGATAAAATGTATTTAAAGTTTGTAGATAAGTAGGATATCTGTAGAATGTTACAACTTAATAATAATTCTTTAGAATTTATATTCCAAAAATTACAAAGTTGCTGAAATTCCCAATAAGCAACTTGATTACACTAATTTCAGTTGAAAGAAGGAATGCTGTCATTTAATAACGAAGTATTAATAACGATTTTCGTCTATATTTACTATTCTATATAACTGGTTGTAAGGATATCGAAGAGTATATATCCATTACTATAGTAGTTACTATCGATATATCCGAGGAAAACTGGTATAATAAATGTCGTATTTTCAATCTCCGACAAAACCATAAAATCCATGAGACTCTCAATTAATAAAATGATATAAAAACTATTAAATCTCACCTTTCATAAAAAAGTTTAATATTCTATTATACTAAAAAGATAATGCCTTACCAAAAAAAGTTCTTTTTAAATTAATGAAAATATTAATATAATTTATATTGATATAATACCATTTTTAAATAACAATTCCAATATCTTATTAGAATTTAATTATGCGTATAATACACATTTTATTTTTTAAAAAATTCTTCTTATGTAATAATACTATTGAGTAATCATATTTGTAAAATGACTAACAAAGTAATGTCACCTTCTACTGTAGTTGAACAAATCTTAATGTCGATTTTTATTTTACAAAATCCTACAAAATGCAAATAAAATAAAATAAGCATATATATATATATATATAATAAATATATAATGGCAAAATTAATAATTTTAACGTATTAATTAACGAATAATATAGGATATGTAATGTTTGAAATTTTAATAAATATTTTTTATATGTATTTGTCAGCTGTTTATGTATTAATTAATTAATTAATTAATAATTGAATTTCATTAAATAGAATGAAAACAATTGTAAATATTTATATTAAGGGTTGATGTAAAGTTAAGTAATATATATTAAATTATTTATTATATGCATAGAATGTAATATATATATATATATATATATATATATATATATATATATATGTATATATATATATATATATATATATATATACAAATATATATATATGTATATACAATTGTTATTTAATAAGAATGATTATGATTTATGATATGATAACCAACACATAAAGCTGTTTCAGAGTGAATTGTCATTATGTAATAATGGTAATCTTTGTGATCTTTGTGAATCATGATAAATCTGATATTTTCTAAAAAACATAAAATATTAATCGATGTCCTTCAAATGTTATAACTTCACATGCATATATATATATATATATATATATATATATATATATATATATATATATATATGTGTGTGTGTGGGTGTATAGGTGTGCGCGCGAGTGTGTGTGTGTGCGATGTGTGTGTATATGTGTTTGTGTGTGGATGCATGGCTCACTGCGACATCATAGATATACACAAATATACTTCAGTCTATATACTTAAGTAGTTCTTAAGTAGCGAAGATGTGTAGATATTTGTTAAATAAACAAAAACCTTAAAAGCATAAATATCAATATAAGATAATCAAGAGAGTAAACAAAAGACTCAGAGATCCCGCAAACAGATTGTTTAACTTGATTAGATACCCTGGCATTCGTAAATGGAGTTAACGCATTGTTATAGCATTGTTGTTAATGCATTGTTATAGCAGTTTATACTAATTCAAGATGTGTTTGGTAATTCGCAGACTTTCCTCCTACAGAGTATCGCTTGCAATTACGAATATACGTTGACGAAGTATTCGCCGCTTCGTAAAGCGTCTAGGTGTCCCTAATAGTCCCACCTCAAGGTCACGCGATGACTTTCTTCCGAGCACCAGACGACAATCCATCGTTACACTGTATTAAATCGAGAAACACGAGATCATGTTCTCCAATCTACTCTATATTCATAACATATTTTTTTACGAACATACAATATGATAATTAGTATGTTTAAGCTTATGATATATTATTATTATTATTATTATTATTAATATATTTATTGGGTTGATAAAAAGATAACCTGATAAATCCAAAGGTTTTCATAGAAAATTAATAAAATATAGCAATAATTTATATATATTATATAATATTAATATGAATTTATATAAATATATATATATATATATATATATATATATATATATATATATATATATATATGTTAGATGAATATGCCTTTCTATATATATATATATATATATATATATATATATAAATATATAGAAAGTATATTGTATTGTATACATTGGTTGGATTTTTTTTATTCCAGGATATTTGATGATGTGAAACATATATATATCAATAGATAACACAACACCTCATAGAAGTTGTTAAGATTATTGTAAAGATATTCTAGTTGGTTAGCTCTATTTGGTCATTTAACCTCTGACCTAATTATTGAGTCTACAAATTTACAGCCTACAGCGATTAATAAGCAATTATTGTTAATGTAAGTAATATATGTGTGTTTAGATTCATAGAATTATAAAGTAGTTATAAAGCATATTATACTCTGTTTATATGTAGGTCCTGAAATGCTAGTTAATATGTAGTTAAGATATTCTATAATTACGAAATAATGCATTATTTATATTATATATATACATATATATATATATATATATATATATATACATATATATATATATATATATATATATATATATATATATATATAATATCATAATATATAACAGTAATACGATATTATTTACAATGGTTTGGGGATAATTCCAGATATCGGACCCTAAAGTCAAACATCAATATATTTTTATTAATACATTCACATGGTTTTTTTGTATTTATTAATATTATATAAATATATCATATAAAGAGAATATGCTCACAATTAAATATATTCACTATTAAATATTACGAGTATTATTACAAAATTGTTATTATTTAAAAATGGAAGGGTTCATTGTTCTTTTAATAATATGTTTATTTGGCTACTATTATTTTGTATTGTCTACATAATTTATTATGTAATACAAATATAATGATTAGATATGATTTATTACTACAAGATAATATATAAAATATAACACAAGTGCTTGCAACAGAATTATCAAAACGTTATAATGTAAATAAAATTGCACAAACACATACGCATGTATATTTAGGTGTTACCTTGCTAACTAGTGTATTTACCTTCCTTAACTAGTGTATCTGCCTTCATTAAATAGTGTATTTACCTTCCTTAACTAGTGTATTTACATTCCTTAACTAGTGTATTTACTACCGTGTATTTACGAACTATTTGTAATTCGTTATTTCGTTATTAATTTATATGTTCGAAATCTTTATACACGTCGGTCTGATTTCGAAATTAAGCATAACCGCAATATGTCCGGATAACTGTTATTTTCGTAGACCTTTATATATAACAATGGATTCACTTAAATTATAGATTAAAGTTACGTATCGTTACGTATCAAGGTTTAATTAGTTGTATTTCGATAAGTTTAGTTTTTGAAAGGCATTGGTTTTCAATAAAATTTATTTATAAATTTTTGTATATGTATACATACATATATATATATATATATATATATATATATATATATATATGTATATATATATATATATATATATATATATATATATATGTATATATATATATAGGTTAAGTGAATAGAGAAGCTGTAATTTACACTTCGTGATTTTTTCTTTATGAAAACTCATTAGACGGTAAAAAGTGATAATTTAGCAAAAATAAAATATCCCTAAATTTGTGGAATTACTTACAATTTAATTATTAAACAGTAATTTTATCACATAAAAAGAAATTTATTATAGTGAAATTATTTGGTTACATCCACCTAGGGGATGTGGTATTACATTATTTTTATATAAACATATAATTATATTATTAGAATTAGAATTGATATAATTTTTTTATTTTACATTATTGATCAAAAACCATAACATTTTCTATACAATATAATGATTTAAAAAATACCTTTATTATTATGGTGGGGATAATAATTACCCGTATGTTACCATGATATAGAAGAAATATACGACCATATGTTATATTAATAATATTGAATATATGGAATTGTATACATAACATGTAATATTGCACAATGTGCAATGCACATACAAAATTAATAATTTAATAAATATGTACGGGATATTATTATATTAATAAATATGTACATATTATATAATAAATAATTAACTAATTTGATCAATATATATAAATGAATAATTTGATTTATTGATTGAATACATTTATTAGATGGTAAAAAAATAACATATTAGCTAATTTCGAAAGTATAAGACAACATTATTGAAAATAAAGCTTGGATAGCGCTAATGATAAAACATATATAAATACAAATTATGGTAATACATATTATATAATATAAATAATAAAAAGAAAGGCTATTGATGTAATCAGTAGGTCAATTATTCCAGTTGTTAGTAGACGTATATCAAATAGACCTTCTATCTGGAGAATATATTGATGTTGAATGTCATAGGGCTAAATCAAATTAGTGTCAGTATTTCTAAGTTATAGTTATTTCTGTTGTAAAGTTAGTAAACGGCGAAGTAAGTAGGGTTTATATAAAGGGGATGATTATAAATATATACCTTTACTATAATCTTTTGAAAAAACACAATCGGGCATTACATAGAAGTATTTAATATTTGTTATATCAGATATATATAATTAATATTATATATTTAAAATGTATTCTTGAAAAGTATTTTTTTTTAATTTAATATAATATGTTGTAGATTGATTTATTAATATATATATATATATATATATATATATATATATATATAAATATTAAGTAAAAAGATTGTAGTTTGTAATAGATTTTTCTAAAAACGTGTATGAAAATATATTAAATACATTAAATACAATAATGGTTTATAATAATAGTAGATTATATTAATACTGCAGTTTATATAATTTGATGTTAATACATACATTTGGAAGCATTTGTCCAATATACCACTATATAGTATGCTGTGCTCGGTGTATCCCTATAACTTAAGTATATGTGATATATCGATTCAACATAATTCCTAAGTCATAAACATAAATATTCTGTTTAGATAGCATTTGAACACGTTACTATGTTTAGCTATTTAACGGGCTTACGTTTTAACTGATTTCTATTTCTATTTCTATTTACTAATTATTATATATTACGCACCCATAATGCTATGGGATTTATGTGCAATGCATATTATATGATAATCGATTTAAGATGGCGTGTAATTAAATAATAAAAGTTTCAAATACATTATAAATATACGTATTTAATGGTAAGTTATTATTTTTAAATAATCTAACCAACTGCTGAATATAAAGAGATTGTTCATTGAAATCATACTATCCGAACGAACAATTACAATGACTTGCTTACACAAATTAGAGGTATAACTGATGGCAGTATCTCCATTTGCTATTTATTGTCTTGCTAATGGCCTTTATTGTCTTGCTAAGGGCTATGAAAGCTCTATTTTTGAAATCGAAAAATATATTAAATTATAAAAATTACTATAATACATTTTCTAATTGAATTTGGTTTCCTATTGAATATTGTGTTCAATATTGATAGAAAATACCATGATGTATATTAAATTTGCGGTATAAATATTGAGTAAATAAAATTGCTTACGTAAATTTGATACTTTTTGAATTCATTGAAAAGTAATTAAAACATAAAATCACACTAAATTTATATATTTAATAATTTTAATTATACTTTACATAATTTTTAAAAATTATAAAGTATAATAATCAAATGTTTATAATATATTTTAAAAAGATAAGAATGATGAATATATTAATCCAAAGTATATTAATTTAAATACATCTTCTATGCAATACAAAACAATTATATTAGGATATATTTATAAATATAAATACATATTCTATTTATAGAACTTGCATTTTTATTTATATTTATTAGTTAACAACTCAATTCTAATAATTTCCAAATCTATATTTTTTCTATCTATTTTCATTATAACAATTGAAATTACAGACGATTTCGTATACAGTATAATGGCATGGCACTCTTGTTATGAATATTAGTTTCAAGTCAAACCAAGTTTGGCTGTATATAAATATACCCAACAAATCAGAAGATATAACTATTATACAATAGCGCAAAACTCCAGGAAACAATCCAGGTCATTTTAGTTATTATGTTATATAATAAAAGTGAAAATATATTTTATTTACTTAAATAATAAATGTAATAAAATATATTTTTAATTAAAAAATAAACATATGTTTATTTTTTAATACACAATAAAGGTATAATATTGCATAATAGTTATATCAACTGGTTTCTTGGGTAGCGATTGTTATTTTAATTGAATTGTATTGTGCCACTTGCCTAATATTCGTATTATTAGTTATCTATAAAACAATATGCATTGTATAAGATAATATTACAGTAATCCATTAACTTGAGACCTTTTAATTAACAAGTTATAAATTATAATCCTAATATTGAAATAAATTATTATATAACATACTTTGGCAAGGCCGTGGGTCTCGCGGCGTGGGAGTCGAGATCATCTGATAAAATATTACATGACAAGTATTGCATAAGAATTATTGCATACTGAAAAAATGGTGAAATGCGTTCCATGATTTAATGATACAGTCTGATAGAGTACATTATAAATATATTATATGTTATATTATATAATAAATATGTCTAATACATATATTTAATTATATTACGGATAATGAAAACATCATGTTTTTTATCTCGGAATCCTCTTTCTTGCATAATCAGATACTTTATCATAAATATTACATCATACATATAAATACAAATATTTATTTACACAGATAATTACTTTATATTTACTATTATTATTATTATTATTATTACTATAGTAAAATTATATAATGTTATTCTTAAATAATGAATCAAATGTCTACAATTGTTCTTGTACTACAGATATTTAAAAAATGTAAATCAGAAAATTCAGGTTTTCATTTTTCATATAAAAATACTAATTTCTATATGAAATCAAAGCAATCTGCAAAATACTAACTCATCGAATCTTGAATCAATTTGGTACATTATTTAGTATTATTATACATTAACTATTATATGATAATTATGATAATTAGCTATATTCTAATATCCTTTGCACTACCAAAATCAAATAAATGATTTGTTCTTCCGTCTGAATAATATACAATATAGAGAATTCAATAACCATGGTTACATTTGTTCTCTTAAGAATAACATTAGAATTCTTAATTTGATTCAGTGTTTGTTTCTAAAATCTGTAATATTAAATCTGAATTTTAAAACATCCGCATTACCTTTTATTTACCTTTCACGTTCCTAGATCAGTAGGCTTACATAAATTAATATAAATCTGCCAACATCGAACATTTAATTATTTAGTTACTTACACATCTAAATACTAAATACGTAGTTACTTGTATATCTAAATACTAAATACGTAGTTACTGTATATCTAAATACTAAATACGTAGTTACTGTATATCTAAATACTTAGTTACTTGCATATCTAAATACTAAATACTTAGTTATTTAGTTACTGGTCAACCGACTTGGAATAAACAACCAGCAAAGATACTATAAATCTGTATTAGTATCGTATTTTTTCGTAAAGTAATAACATTTTTACTTTCAAATCATAAATTATTCTTATTTATAAATTAGCTCTACTGATTTTATTATACTTTATATTCCTAGGCTACTTTTCTTTCCGAATAACAACATTTCACTGAGTTATTATTTTTACTATTATTATTTGTATTTGTATTTGTATTTGTATTTGAATTTGTATTTGTCATTGTATTTGTCATTGTACTTGTACTTGTACTTGTACTTGTTCTTGTATTTGTACTTATACTTGTACTTGTACTTGTACGTGTACTTGTACTTATACTTGTACTTGTATTTGTACTTGTATTTGTATTTATATTGGTACTTGTACTTGTAATTGTATTTGTACTTGTTTTTGTACTTGTACTTGTAATTGTATTTGTTCTTGTACTTATTCTTGTACTTGTATTTGTAATTAAATTTGTACTTGTACTTGTATTTGTATTTATACTTGGTCTTGTTCTTTTATTTGTTCTTATACTTGCATTTGTACTTGTACTTTTATTTATATTTGTACTTGCACTTGTATTTGTATTTGTATTTGTATTTGTATTTGTATTTGTATTTATATTTGTATTTGTATTTGTATTTGTATTTGTATTTGTATTTGTATTTGTATTTGTATTTGTATTTGTATTTGTATTTGTATTTGTATTTATTTTGTAATATTTGTAATGCTACATGCCTATAGTTTTATGATATATGTAATTGTTCAGTAGTATAACAATGCATACTACAAATAGAGAATGCATTATAATATGTTTAATAAATATAATACATTATTGATTATTATATATAATTTATACTTATTCCTAAATTCTACGAAATTTCTTGTACTCATTTATTCTCGCCAGATCCGACCGACGAACGGCTTCCGTCCGTAGTATGGTGCCATTTACTACGCAGTCTATTTATACAATGGAGTGAAATGAACACGACATTGTCGCGAGTGGATTGCACCTCTCCCCGCGCGCACCACCGATACACGAGTCGAACGCTTACACTATGGCGTTGAACTACGCGGGTTCAATGGAGATCCGACGCCATCCCGAGCAGTCAATGAACGTAACCTATCCGTCAATGGCGTAACGGTGTCGTTACGTAACGTTTGTTACGCATTGTTAATCGTACGCGGTGCGTCTCGCGTAGTAGTCGACCGCGGAGAATGTTTTGATAGATGTCTCGACTTTTTCTGCCCACTTCGCTTTCGATAGCGTTCGCTCGATACCGCAAAGTCGAGGACACGCCTCCCCGACACGCCTCCCATCTTTTCGAATCGCCGGCATACCGTTCTTCCATTCGGTGGCAGCCTTCGCGGAATAACCGACGGAGAACGGACCGTTTTCATTTATAAAGTTGCACTCGACGACGCCGTACTCGACATATCGACACCTGGATTATTGAACAGCGTGACTTTTGACCCCGCACCAGAGTGTACGACGGAGACGCCTCGCGATAGAGAACAATAACGCCGGTTAGCTGAACATATGTATTGTCTATAGATGTGTCTATAGACATTGTCGATTAAATGTACGCCAATAGATGTGTCTATAGATGTATCTATAGACATTGTCGATTAAATGTACGCCAATAGATGTGTCTATAGACATTGTCGATTAAATGTACGCCAATAGATGTATCTATAGATGTATCTATAGACATTGTCTATTAAATGTACGCCAATAGATGTGTCTATAGATGTGTCTATAGACACTGCAAATGAAATGTACGCCTAGACACGCACACCAATACTAGCCAACACTTGCGCACACGTAAGCTAACGTACGCACACCCGCACATCGCTCGCACACCCGCACATCGCCCGCACATCGCTCGCACAGTCGACCATGGCACGTACCCAAGTGTAATATATGACTTTGTATTCATCTGCGCTGTAGCAAATCTATACAATAATTTTACAACGTCAAGGTTTGTATGTAAATGTTCAATCCGCAATGCTTTGAAAACATTTCTCAATTTAATAGTATCTCGAAAAGATCATAAATAATAACTGTGATACCCTCGGAATACTTTAGAATAAAGGAGATATATTTGGCTACAATATATATATATACATATATAATATACAGAACATATACACATACACGTGTGAGTGTTTACATAAATGAGCCGAGGTAATAAAACTGAAAATAAACACAAGTCAGTTAAATTAGACTTCCTTCGCGACGTTA
>OZ038312.1:33900459-33902959 GCA_964035775.1 Osedax frankpressi | reverse complement strand
TAACGGGAGAGCGAGTGCCGACGTGCCTGGATTAAAATTTACCCTGTTTCAAATAATGATATTATATATATATATAATGTGTATATGTGTGTGTGTGTGTGTGGGTGTGTGTGGGTGTATTTGTGGGTATGTGAGGGTGTGTGTGTGAGTGTGAATATGTAATACATACCGTGTATATATCGATGCATGAATGGGTGTCTGGTTGACTGGGTAACTGGGTGAGTGAGTAAAGAAGAGAGAGAGAGAGAGAGAGAGAGAGAGAGAGAGAGAGAGAGAGAGAGAGAGAGAGAGAGATGGGAGGTCTATGAAAAAGTGTTCCAAACTTAACTTAAGCATTAGTGGTAGTGATCATATCGTCATTGATTCAACATCAAAAGGCTAGTTCATCAGTTGCGTAATCATCTCCCTCTCCCTCTACCTTTCCCTCTCCCCCTATCCCTTTCTCCCTATCTACCCCTCCTCTCTCCCCCTCTCCCTCTCTCTCTCTCTCTCTCTCTCTCTCTCTCCTCTCTCTCTCTCTCTCTCTCTCTCTCTCTCTCTCTCTCTCTGTGTGTGTGTTAGGTTAAATTCTTCCAGTCGATGCATGGTAGCCATTGGGTTGAGAGTAACTCGTCAGAACTCCGTCGGTGAGTTTTACGATATTAGCTGACATTAGAACAATTCCTTTATATTAATATCAAGCGATGACGTCATGAGAAAAATGGAAACCAGTAAGGGAGTGATATATAGCCCTCTCTACTCGCTATGTATTCACATACGACTATAGTGTTCATGAATGGCCGTTCTTATGTTTTCCATTCGATGGTAGCACTGCTATCTCTCCACTACATATCGTCCTTATCCCTTTAATACTTTAACACGGACCCACCACTTATATAACTGTATTTTTAATCTTAAGCAAACGTGTTCATTATAACAGGATATAGTCTCTGAATATATATATATATATATATATATATATATATATATATATATATATATATATTGATAGTTATTCAATCATATACTATGCACGGTATATATTTCTAAGTTTCTAAGTGATACCGTTAATTTGATAACAATGCCCCTATTATACGGGTAATTTAATAAAATATTCTTATTGATATTCTCTATACATCATAAAATGAATACCAAACAATAGCTTGAAGTGAAATGAACGACACTTTATATATTATAATGGATTTTAAGGATTGTAATCTACTAAAATAGTCTTATATGAGATTCAAATCGCTTTTAATTCCAATTTCAAAAGTGAAATATTTAATTTGAAATATCGGCATTTAGTTTTAAAATATCGTCATTTATTTTATGAGGTTATTATGTATATGGATCACATATCAATTGGTGATTATAATGAAGTGATATTGGCATTTAGTATCGACATATAAAAGTGAATAGGAATTGGTGGTCATTATGCAATAGCAAAGAGTTGTCATATAATCGTGTGAATGTTATCCAAAGAACATTTTAATATTATATATGTCATCTCTTATAATATATATATATATATACATTTATATATTAGTATATATTTGAATATAAAACATGGAATGTTTTCTCTAATGTGAAGCTGTAATGAAAACAAAGAACAATTCATAATAAAAACTATTAATCATATTAATTGTAATTGCGTTATATAACAAAACTTAAAATCTCTTATTTGTTGGATATACAAATATATAAATAGGGAAACATATCAAAATAGTTATTATTTAATAATATACATTACTAATAGTGTTAATTAAATAAGTTTGTCACTATTAGTGATATACTTAATATAAGTAAAACTAAATATATATAAATATATATATATATACATATATATATATGTGTGTGTGTGTTTGTGTTTATGTGTAAGTGTGTGTGTGGGTGTGTGTGTATGTGTGTGTATGTATGTGTGTGTGTGTGTATGTGTGTGGGTGTATGTGTGTGTGCATGTGTGTATGTGTGTGGGTGTATATGTGTTTGTGTGTGTATGTGTGTGGGTGTGTGTGTATGTGTGTATGTGTGTGGGTGTGTGTGCATGTGTGTGGGTGTGTGTGTGTGTGTGTGTGGGTGTATGTGTGTGTGTGTGTGTGTGTGTGGGTGTGGGTGTATGTGTGTGTATGTGTGTGGTTGTGTAGGTGTGTGTGTGTGTATGTGTGTGTAGTGTGTGTGTGTGTGGGTGTGTGGGTGTGTGAGCATGTGTGTGGGTGTGTGTGTGTGTGTGTGTGTGTGCATGTGGGTGTGTGTGTGTGGGTGTGGGTGTGTGTGCATGTGGGTGTGTGTGGTGTGTGTGTGTGTGTGTGTGTGGGTGTGTGTGTATGTGGGTGTGTGTGCATGTGGGTGTGTGTGTGTGGGTGTGGGTGTGTGTGTGTGTGTGTATGTGTGTATATGATTGAGATCACTACTCTGATATGGGTACATTCCTCGTCCTCTGTAGCGTGTTCCCTGTACGCGTTTATATAATATGATAGACTAATAATCGTGAAAGGCTTACAGTGGTACAATTAGTATTACG
>OZ038312.1:33883777-33896277 GCA_964035775.1 Osedax frankpressi | reverse complement strand
TGGCCAGAGTACGGATCGTCAACAGGCATGCCATGAAAAGACGAGACGTAAAACTATTCTCATGCTGATGTTGGTGGTGATAGCCTTCACAATCTGTTGGCTACCTCTAAACTTACTTCACGTGATTACAGGTAAGTACGCGAAAATATCGCAATTCAATAAGATACACACTTCTATATTGTTACGATCTTATACGATCTAAATGACTTATATAATTCCATATATTCAGCGATTTGTAATATAATATATTATTTAGGAATAGAAGGCAAGCAAAATCATAGATCTCGCTTTTTGTAAAACGAGTAACTTTTACCCGTATGAATAAATAATAAATACATAATATATAAACTATATCTGAGTGTTTATTTTAGTCATTATAAATCACTATAATTCTAATTTATCAATTATTGACTGCATATCTGGCATTCTCTTCATTGCGATGAAACTAAGGATATGCATTACACCCCTTTATTTATATTCAGTGGAACTGTAGTAATGTGATCACCGTAATATCTACACCTATTGCAACTATAAACAAACAATAAATAAGACATGCGTTGCATCCAGATATTATATACAATCCGCTTACGACTTTTTAAATAGATAATTATTTATATTTAAAACTACTAAATATAAAATAACTAGTCAATGAATTCAAAATGCTATGCTTGCTAAAGATAAATACATAAATAATACAAAATTTGATCATGTTTGAGAATGTTTTCAACCTCTTAAATTCTGAGACATTCTTTAGCATATTTTTCTAGATGACTAACGATTGTTTATCTTTGAACTTAAAATTTGCCTATAACGTCTTGGTATTTGAAATACGACTTGTTCAAGATTTGTTTATTTAAACCAGAACAAATCGTTAAATTCGGTTATTCGTGATATTTCAGTAAGAAGTTTATTGTTCCTAAATATAGTTATTATTATTAATACTAATATAGTAAATCTAAGTGTAAATATGTATAAATATAAGTTAATTTTCACATAAGTTTATTATAATAAATACAATATTACATCATAGTAAAACCTATTTAGATAGAACATTGCACTTGCATTATAAATACATATATAGAGAGATAGAGGGGTTGATATATATATATAAGGTGGGGGTAGAGGGAGAGAGGGATGGAGAGAGGGGTGGAGAGGAAATAGGAGAGATGGGAAATTATAATATGCATACTCGAATATTTAAAATTTCACATATGGATTTCATTTATCGAAATAAAAACAAAACTCGTATATTTGTATATGTATTTTTACGCTAATCACCCGAAAGAAAATGATCTTTACTGCTCAGTACTATGTAGATACATGGTATATAACATATGCAAATCAAACATAAAAGTATAAATATAAACTTACTACTATACGATGATCTAGAATTTAGGTGGTGGTTTTAATTAAATATTAATATCTATTATTTGAAATGAATAGAGGGAAAATCATTTCAAGTTTATTTATAAATTTATAATATAAAATTATATTAAATAACACAAATAATTTTGTGAAAAATGTTCTCATTTCGATTTAAAAATCTAAAATATTCCCCTGTAATAATATATTTACAGGTTCTATACACATGGCCTCCTTTGGCTTTGGTAATGATACGTATACTATATAATAATTGTTATATTATATTATATATTATTTTATATATTACTTAAATTATAAATTATATTCCAGAAAAAATAAACTTAAATACTACACACATACGTGTTTCTTAAAATAGTGATATAATTATTAAGAAAAATAACCCAACAATTAGTAACAATACCCAAGTAAACAGGTAATTTCATTGTTCGCATTTCTTATGTTCTTTTATATTATTTTTTATTTTTGTAGACACATCAAAATATTTTTCAAACCTATTTTGTCTCCCTATTTGCAAAATCAGTTATAAAATAAAATGTATCGAATTGCATATTAATATTAATTACAATAGTAATATTGTAACTTAATATTTAATAAATGCAAATAACTTGGATATTAATATTAATTACAATAGTAATATTGTAACCTAATATTTAATAAATGCAATTAAAATCTCTAAGATCAATTATGGTTTGTATATATGAGTGGTATATCAAAGAGATGTTCAACATCTATAAACGTAACTACTGATATGTATGTTGCATTTTTAGCAGTCTTAATGTTAAGAGCTCAATATTCTGAGTTATTGTTATAGTGGTCTGTCGATATTTGTATAATTAGACAATAATAGATCTACTACATTTCATGTTTCTAATGGTCCTTAGACATGTCCTAAGATAGTGAAGTATAACTCTCATATTTTCTATACAATGTATATACTGATCGAGTAATCGTGTCCTTGAACGCGATTAAGACGGTTTCTGTTTAAATAGAAATATTTATAATAATAGTTGCTAGCATGTAATCTCACTTCACTGAAAGGAGACCTCAACAATAACTAGAGTATTGCAATGTTTTGGGAAAAACGACTAGGTTATCTTTAATCCATCAATATATATTATGTTACCAATCCATTCAAACTATATGCACTTTGCCCTGCCATATCAGAGTATTAAATTACATTTAGATGATGTGTTGATTAAGACGTCTACTAGGAATAATTTACTCTGTCATTGGATTTTCGAAGCACTATGCGATGTTCATACAATATCTGATAATTATGTTATTCATTAGCATATCGCTTCAAACTACATATATCGTAATCTGGAAAATATACTGTTTTCATATCTAGATTCAACAATTTATTTAAATAATTTATGATTATTTGATAAAAAATACTTTTGAACGCTGTAAATGGTTTATAATAATCGTTTTCGAATTATTCATAATTACAAGAAAATGAGGGGATTCTCTATTATTCTAGAGTAATAATTATTATTTAGTATAATTGAGAATTATATTATAAATAATATAAAATCATTGTATCCTATCTATTAGATAAGCCATCGTAGCCATGACGATATTATTTGTCACATTTTAGATATCAAAATGGTTATACAAATTGTTAATACAACTTTCTCTCCCAATGATTGAGCTCCACGTATATTTAAATTCATCGTTCGTGTTATTGTTCTTAGAATTCGTAACGTTTAACTTTCGGTTTATAAGACTCGTCATATATTTTCATATTCATATTCTCCTGATCTAAATAAATAATAATAATAAAAAGTTAATTATATTTAAATTAATTATCATGAGCAATTATAAAATATTAGTATTAATATTTTATGTATTAATATTCTTCTTCTTATTATCACACATATTATAGAAATATATATGTGTGAGGTTATATAAAATATTATTATATTTTCACCTAAAACTGTAACACATAATATAAATTAATATCTTCGTATTTAAACTATTTCGATTAACAATGAAAATAAAGTATATTTATTATGATATTATGATATTATATAATATATTATATAGTTCATGGTATTTAAATGACATAAATACACTGAATAAAAACTAACTAAAAATAAAAACTATATATATAGTTACCATATATAACATGTAATTAATATTCAGTTTACTATTATTAAATACTTCTATTTTTAGATACCGTTTTTCTATAACGTTTTTATTTGCGATATCTTTTTGTAATTCTCTCTGTTAACTACTTATAAATAATATAAAAAGCGACCGTTAATATAAACGTAAATTACCTATCACATGTACACTGTACAGTGTACACTGTACAATGTACATTATACAGTGTATATTGTACACTGTACACTATGTATGCACCATTTAGTTTAAATAATTTTTAACATTGTGATATATGATACTAACCAATGATGAATTCGGATAGATTAGAAAACTGTTTTTCATTTTTATTAATATAATAAATATAATTATTTATAGTATTTTTTACCATTACGCATGACTTCAAAGTATATCGAAACTTAACATGCAAACTATTTATATTCCATTATAAATATACTAACCAAATAACTTAATTAGCTACATATATTTAAAAAATAGTCATTTTGTTTCGTTCTCATTAATTAATACTCCAAACCGAAGTGATATGAAGATCTTGTAACGAAAATCTTGTAATTAACAAAACTACGATTAGTAGTCATGGAAATTGAGTGAATTTTGCGTTAATTATATATAATAAGACATATATTTGACTTTACAATCCTAGAATACTTTTCTTTCGACAACATCTCACTTAGATATTATTATTATTGTTGTTGTTGTTATTGTTATTGTTGTTGTTGTTGTTGTTGTCATTGCTATTTACATCGATGTTGGTGTTGTAGATGTTGATGGCGGTGTTGATGTTGTTGTTTCTGTTGTATTTGTTGTTGTATTTGTTGTTGTTTTGGTTTTTTTTATTTTTTTTTATTTATGTTTTTGTTTTTAGAATTGGAATTGTATTATTATTATTATTTATTTTTTATAATATTCATTATTAATTGTATTATTATTTGTAATATTATTTGTATTACTATTTTATTATTATTTTTATTATTATTTTATTATTATTTTTATTAATATTATTATTTTATATTAGCAGTAGTTATATTATTATTATTATTTCATTTTATTTAAGTTATGAAAACTTTAACTTAAGGTATACATGTTGTCAAAGGTTTACAATATCACTATCACTGTCACATGTTGTCAAAGGCTTACAATATATAATCAAACTTTTGATGTAGATATGAACAATATAAGAACATGTATATTATATGGAACGTAAATATCAATAAATAACATATTGGGACAAAATAATAACACGAATAAAAAATTATGTTGACAATCAGAACCTCCGATATCATATACAAATAAATTATATATGATTCCATTGAAATTAATATTAAGATTAAATGTAGGAGGAGTATATAGTCTCGTATTATGATCACTTGTGCTACTATTACTTTCTAGTTGATCTAAAACATTTATTTTTGTCAATATTGAATAGGTTATTTATTAACTTACATACTAGAATTGTGTCGGAATTTAATTTCCAAAGTATAAGGGAATTTAAAAAACGTAAGCCTATCAAGATAATATTTAATCGTAAAGTAACATCTCGTAAAATAGAGTCTTATAGTGAAGTATCTTCAATTCTTTCACATAAATCAAAGTACATGTTTTAATTCCTGTATTCGATTATGAATAACTGTATTAGACAATAGGTCAATATTAAGTCATAGATTATTTAATAAGTATTGATACATTACTAATGTTAAAACACATAAATATAATGTTGATAGTATTTGCATTTTTACATTACTTATATATATATTTATATTATATATATATATATTATATATTCTTAACGAAATAAAATAATTGACAAAAGTATTATACTCAAAGCAATAAATACAGTAAAAACTGTCGTTTTTCTGATCGTTATTTGTTAAAATTTAAAGATGAATTTCTCATAATTTTTTTGCAAATTGAAAATGATAGCTTTTTGGCGTATTGTCCTTTGAATTTTTATAAAGAAAGTTAAATTAAAATAGTTATTTGCAATATTTTAAAAAATTAATATTTTAACATTAATATTCTAACTCTTATTATATACGGAAAAGTGCTTATTTAAAAAGTATAGTTTGGTTTTATTAAAAACATACAATTTAGTTATATTCACGTCTCATATTTGGGATGTCATTCTTGGAGTATATGAAATTCGTGTTTATCTAAGAAATATTTTTTATAATATCATAATATCTATATTGTAAAGTACATTTATAAAATGTTACATTAAGATTACATTATTCTTAATTATTGAATTATTAAAGTTAATTAAGTTAAATACATTATATCATATACAATTTTAAAAAATGAATACGATAAAACTATATTGATTATAATAATATATAAATTATTTATTAAATAAAAAATAAAATGTATATCGTTACTATGAAATATTATAATCAGTAATTAACTAAATAAATATATAATAGCCCTTTATTTATCTATAAAGCAATATAGTAACTATTTACATTGTATTGCTTTAGTTTAGTCTGCCACATTCCATATAAATATTTGTATATTGAATATTAAATTTATTTCCCGATGTCCATAATTATATTATATATTATGATATTATATCAATTCAAATGAAACAATAATGAATTCAATATAATAATAAATAATGCATCACATGGGAAGGTGAAAGTTAATTATCCCAGTATTTTATTTACGCTTGTAAATTGAACATCTTCTATGGCGATGGAAAAAGTAAACAGGGCTTAATTCATAATCGTTTTCCATGGAAATCGAATTCCGAGCGGAAAATCTCGCAAGATGACTCATGAGGCCCTTTTCGGTATTTACACTTTATGGCTCACTGCACAGCCTATAGTGCTTTTTATCTGCATAGTGGTCACGATTATTAATAGTTAATGCAATACTTGTATACTTGGTAGACGATTTGGAATTCAACAATGAGATTGCAGATTTTCCAGTAATATCGATTGCCATTATAAACTTCACATGTAAACATAATTTAATTACGATTATTTAAAGAATGGATTAGTGTAAACGTAATTGTATTATTAATCATCAATAAAAAGTGAATTATGTATCTTATAAATCATTAATATCATTAATGAATATAAGAAAGAGTAAATTGTTTAAAACGGAACCTTGGGGGACTCGGAAAATTATATTTGTATAAAAAAGTAACAATTTATGACATTTACTTATTTACGATTAGTGAGAAAGTTAAAATCCAACATTTTTAGCTGCAATATATTCTTCCTTTATGCACTGAAAATATCCTTAGATAATCATACCTAGCAAAACATTACTGACAAATATATAAATAATGGGTTTTATATAAACTACACATGAAAAATGATTAATTATTAATATGTATTTTTGGAATTATGACCATACTTTAAGAACTGCACTTATTTAAAAAATCTTTTACTGAGATAAACTAAAGGTTCATATTAGTTAAACATATCAATATGATATATATATATATATATATATATATATATAATAATTACATGGCCAGTTGTTATGTCATATTCTTGATATATACTAAATAATGAACTTATATATTTATTTATATTTGCAGAAATGATATCGGTCTAGTATGCAATGTTATGATTAATAGTAACATACATTAGATATATAATGTCATTATATAAATATAAATATATATATTATTAATCAGAAATAAAATATTTATCTAGATCTAAATGAATCTAGATGAAATATTCTAAGATTGTATTCTCACCTCCTATAGGAAGTGCATATAGTATATATACATCATACACTATTAACATAGTGAATATAGCATATACGATCTAAATAACCTGCATAGCCTACACATCTTTCAATACCTATATTATTACCAAGCCTACACAGCCTATACGTTCTACATCAACTACACCTCATATACAGCCTGCACCTCCTACACTCCCTACACTATATACACCGCCTATACATACTACACCGCCTACACCTCATACACCTCCTACACCGCCTACACCGCCTACACCGCCTACAGCGTCTACACCTCCTACACCTCCTACACCGCCTATACAACTTACACCACCTACACCGCCTACACCGCCTACACCGCCTACACCGCCTACACCGCCTACACCGCCTACACCGCCTACAGCGCCTACACCTCCTACACCTCCTACACCGCCTATACAACTTACACCACCTACACCGCCTACACCGCCTACACAGACTACACCGCCTACACCTCCTACACCTCCTACACCGCCTACACCACCTACACCTCCTACACCTCCTACACCGCCTACACCGCCTACACCGCCTACACCGCCTACACCGCCTACACCACATATACCGCCTACACCGCCTACACCGCCTACACATCCTACACCGCCTACAGCGCCTATACCGCCTACAGCGCCTACACCTCCTACACCTCCTACACCGCCTATACAACTTACACCACCTACACCGCCTACACCGCCTACACCTCCTACACCACCTACACCGCCTACACTGCCTACACCGCCTACACCGCCTACACCGCCTACACCGCCTACACCGCCTACACCGCCTACACCGCCTACACCGCCTACACCGCCTACACCTCCTACACCTCCTATACCTCCTACACCTCCTACACCGCCTACACCGCCTACACCGCCTACACCGCCTACACCGCCTACACCGCCTACACCGCCTACACCGCCTACACCACCTACACCGCCTACACCTCCTACACCTCCTACACCGCCTACACCTCCTACACCTCCTACACCTCCTATACCGCCTACAACGTCTACACCGTCTATACCTTCTACAATTCCTACACCGCCTACACCTCCTACACCGCCTACACCTCCTACACCGCCTACACCTCCTATACCGCCTACAACGTCTACACCGTCTATACCTTCTACAATTCCTACACCTCCTACACCTCTTACACCTCTCACACCGCCTACACCTCATACACCATCTACACCTCCTACACCTCCTACACCTCATACACCTCCTACACCTCCTACACCGCCTACACCGCCTACACATTTCTTATCCTTCTTAACATTACCACCTAAACATACAGATTTCACAGATGTCAAATACAACAGCACGGCTCTAATCGTATGTCATCTTATCGCTATGACAAGTGTATGTCTGAATCCTGTCATCTACTTCTGGTTGAACGAAAGCTTCCGGAAACAGGTTAACCTAACTGCAAGTATAAACAAATTTATATAGTATATACTTGGGTGCAAAGTACCGCATGAAAAGTACCTAGGTATCTAGTACAGAGTATCTAGTGCAGAGTATCTAGTGCAGAGTATCTAGTGCAGAGTATCTAGTACAGAGTATCTAGTGCAGAGTATCTAGTGCAGAGTATCTAGTGCAGAGTATCTAGTACAGAGTATCTAGTGCAGATAATGAGTAGAGAGGTTAGTAAAATATAACAAATTCAGTGTTTTAAGTTCAGAGATATCAATTCACTACTCAATTACATTAATTATACAATACATCTAGTACAACGAGTGAATAGTAATTGTTCTTTTTTCTATTTATAAATATGCACAAATAGACTAACCGAGTATTATGTAACGCTTAACTACGCCACCAGGTGGCCACGCAGTTATGTTGCTGCTGGCGTACCGACAGCACTTACTCGAGTACTCCGTACCATGCGGGGTCAAAGGGCATCGCTGGCCACTACCACGAACGAATTCCGCTGGACGAAAAGAAAAAGGTTTACAGCGTCTCGTCCACTATACAAGTGATTGATCTAGGCACTTTGGTTGAGTATTTAGTCAATTTGATTACGTAACAGCGACATTTGTGAATATATTAGTTAATAATATATGGTATTAATGTGGATAAATGAATTCCTTGAAAACTCTATTCAAGTGTTATATTCATTCTGTATGTTCTTGTATTATTGAAAACAATCCGACGACAGTAGATCGTAGATGCACCTTTATTGTGAACTCATCTTATTGTTAAAAACTGCAAGCTGTTTAGTTAAAGAGATAATGCGTTGAAAGGTCGTATTTAAGAGTGTTTCGAGGATGGCTAAATATTCTCGTATGTACTATTTCTAGAGTTATCCGATTTGAGGGGAATACCATGCATTTAATATTCCACTTATAATGTATTACTACATAGTTAATTAAATATAATAATTCCCTTAATCGAATAACAATTATATGATCGTAAAACATTTTATTAGTCGGTAAGCTCAAATTGCTCTTAGATTTAAAATAAACTCGGGAGAATTCTATTTCAACTCGTAAGTACCTGGATGTAAACCACTTCCCTTAGGCTGCCGGAAACGGTCGCATATGGTTGGGAGGAAGAGGCGTGGTCGACAGACCCACGGGTGCGGTCAACGCATCCAATAGTCGGGATCGTAACGTCGGCATCGTCCGCGACGGTGGAGTCGGCGATAGACAAATGAACACATCGGCAACACTGGTCAGCAACGCGGTCAACGACTCTCAAGGCCGTCGTCGGTCCAGTCTATTGGACGCGGTGCTCACGTACACACCGGTGTGCGTAAGGGAGCCGGCGGCGGACGACGAAGAAATGACGACGCCCGCTAAAGTGGCACCGGCCACCGAAACGCCCGCAAAGGTATCGCCCGCAACGGGAACGCCCGCCACCGAGACGCCCGCCACATCGTAACCGTACGCGCTACGCATGCACACGCGAGAACATATGCACACTGATGCACGTGCATACACATAAAAACACGTATATATACACCTGCGTAACAATCACAATATCGCGAGCATACACACATACATACGCATAAACACATACACAAACGCGCGCACATACACACATACACACACACACATATATACACTAAATACGCATTCATATTCACACTCACATATTACATCATATTTCTGGAATTTTCGATAACCAAATCCGGAAGTACTATTATATAACCGCCTACGGAAATTCTCCCACTCGACTTATTGTCTTATTCTGCAAATGGAGAAATGTAAACAAAACAAAACAATTAACGTCATAATTATATAATATATTTAAAATGAAATAAATTCTTTATGAAAATATGTGAATAACATGATTAAACAATATCAAAACCTGCTTTGATTTCTGGGTATTACTCCGTCTTCTTTTATATTCTCGTACAGGGGTTTTACACCACTACCAACCCCTGATTCCGTCCCGTCTCCCCCCCCCCCACCCGCCCCTCGGAATCTGCTATATTATGCAATAAACTGACTGCCGATACCACCGCAGCTGTCGCTCGATACATACATCTCTATTGCCATATGGATTGCGTAATCCAACTACGCATGACACCAGCCCCGATCACATGTTCCATTACGTCATCCATTCGTGCGCATAATATATGATCGTGCTTTTTAATAAAACATATATCTTTTTAATAATAAATATGAATACATCTATATGTATTAATTAATTTCGCCCTATTAATGAACTATAATGAATTATATATAATATAGTATATATACTTACACATAGGAACATCAAACTAGAAGAGTAGGTGGACTATTCTCTACATATTAAAAATATGTGATCTTTCTAAAAAAACTGTTATAAATATAATTTATATAAATATAAATATATGTACCGAGGCTACTAAAATAGATGTGTAGTTATTCAAGCAATCTTCGAGTATTGTTTACGATATCAATTAGTTAATTATTATTAAATGAAATTAAAATTCTTAAGTATTGAATTAAGTTATTTTTTTGCTCTTAATTTCATCTTTCTGGAATACATTTCTTAAAGTCTATATAATTGATTTCAGATTCATATATATCATGTTATGCATATCATATCGCTGCCTTCAATAATTTATTCGCCGTACATCTTATGTTATTATGAGGTTATATTTTTTTTATATTTTCTTCTTTATTATGAGGTTATATTTACATAGGTAAAGGTTTTCTGGAAGTATTTTTTAAACTTTGCAAATTATTCTGCAATAATATTATCTGCATTAATGATATGGTTATTTATTTTTTAATATCATCATATACCATATTTTTCCTAATTATATCACTTTTAGTATTTCACTATCATTAAATCTTGTTCAGTCCACAACACCATACAAAAAATAATGTTATATAACATTCAAATGTAAAACGACATTACATTCAATTTTTTAACGTAATGAATTTCCTGAAAAGTTAGAAATACTTTTTCATCCGTAATCGAGGATTTATCCATTCCTTTGTTCTCTCCATATATGATAGAATTCCAAACCAACTCGATTACTCTTCAAAATTCGAAGTGCAGTTATGCATCAATATTTTCTATTTAAAGATGCAATACATTCACAGAAAATATTCAACAAAGAATCATCAACAAATTCTCCTAACTATTTCTTAGTTCATAAACTACTTCAACTGTTTGGCAAGTTGTAGAGTTCCGATTATCTGACCGCAAACAAAAATTATAATACTTCTTCTTAAATACTATAAAGAATTGAATTACATTTAACTTTAACCTAATTGTACAAACAAATATTTCTTTTGTAGATGTAATTAACTGTTAACAATTGATTTCCGTTACTTATTAGCGGAGTTAAATGTAAAGTCCAACAAGATTTCAATGTTATATGATGTACTCTATAATTTATTTTGTTCTAATATTGTATCTATATTGATGTCTAAAACTTAACTTTATTCCTAATAAATATAACGGAATTCAATATATATGTATATTAATTTTAATATAATATTAATTATACGTATGATCATATATAATTATTTTCTGTACAACAATATCAATTCAATAGAACATGCTTTTTTTCAGTATATATTCCTTTGTGTCATTACAATCATGTTTATTATTAGTATATAAATATACTAATATATAGTGTAGGATTATATTTGAAGTAGTATTGATATATTACTATTTTTAAGTAATATAAAATCACGCATATTAAATAATTTAATTTAATTTATTTATAAATGCATAATGAATCACAATTTATTTCATTGATTTAATACCGGAGCATATTATTATAATATGTTATATTATGATTAATAAATTAAATTAAT
>OZ038312.1:33873777-33878777 GCA_964035775.1 Osedax frankpressi | reverse complement strand
AATAAGTCACTTAATAAGTCACTTAATAAGTCACTTAATAAGTCACTTAATAAGTCACTTAATAAGTCACTTAATAAGTCACTTAATAAGTCACTTAATAAGTCACTTAATAAGTCACTTAATAAGTCACTTAATAAGTCACTTAATAAGTCACTTAATAAGTCACTTAATAAGTCACTTAATAAGTCACTTAATAAGTCACTTAATAAGTCACTTAATAAGTCACTTAATAAGTCACTTAATAAGTCACTTAATAAGTCACTTAATAAGTCACTTAATAATTCACTTAATAAGTCACTTAATAAGTCACTTAATAAGTCACTTAATAAGTCACTTAATAAGTCACTTAATAAGTCACTTAATAAGTCACTTAATAAGTCACTTAATAAGTCACTTAATAAGTCACTTAATAAGTCACTTAATAAGTCACTTAATAAGTCACTTAATAAGTCACTTAATAAGTCACTTAATAAGTCACTTAATAAGTCACTTAATAAGTCACTTAATAAGTCACTTAATAAGTCACTTAATAAGTCACTTAATAAGTCACTTAATAAGTCACTTAATAAGTCACTTAATAAGTCACTTAATAAGTCACTTAATAAGTCACTTAATAAGTCACTTAATAAGTCACTTAATAAGTCACTTAATAAGTCACTTAATAAGTCACTTAATAAGTCACTTAATAAGTCACTTAATAAGTCACTTAATAAGTCACTTAATAAGTCACTTAATAAGTCACTTAAATAGTCACTTAATAAGTCACTTAATAAGTCACTTAATAAGTCACTTAATAAGTCACTTAATAAGTCACTTAATAAGTCACTTAATAAGTCACTTAATAAGTCACTTAATAAGTCACTTAATAAGGCACTTAATAAGTCACTTAATAAGGCACTTAATAAGTCACTTAATAAGTCACTTAATAAGTCACTTAATAAGTCACTTAATAAGTCACTTAATAAGTCACTTAATAAGTCACTTAATAAGTCACTTAATAAGTCACTTAATAAGTCACTTAATAAGTCACTTAATAAGTCACTTAATAAGTCACTTAATAAGTCACTTAATAAGTCACTTAATAAGTCACTTAATAAGTCACTTGATAAGTCACTTAATAAGTCACTTAATAAGTCACTTAATAAGTCACTTAATAAGTCACTTAATAAGTCACTTAATAAGTCACTTAATAAGTCACTTAATTAGTCACTTAATAAGTCACTTAATAAGTCACTTAATAAGTCACTTAATAAGTCACTTAATAAGTCACTTAATAAGTCACTTAATAAGTCACTTAATAAGTCACTTAATAAGTCACTTAATAAGTCACTTAATAAGTCACTTAATAAGTCACTTAATAAGTCACTTAATAAGTCACTTAATAAGTCACTTAATAAGTCACTTAATAAGTCACTTAATAAGTCACTTAATAAGTCACTTAATAAGTCACTTAATAAGTCACTTAATAAGTCACTTAATAAGTCACTTAATAAGTCACTTAATAAGTCACTTAATAAGTCACTTAATAAGTCACTTAATAAGTCACTTAATAAGTCACTTAATAAGTCACTTAATAAGTCACTTAATAAGTCACTTAATAAGTCACTTAATAAGTCACTTAATAAGTCACTTAATAAGTCACTTAATAATTCACTTAATAATTCACTTAATAAGTCACTTAATAAGATATATTTTTATTTTAATTATATCCAGCTTAGAATTATTTGACATTTATTTTTGTATCTCGTGACAATTTATTTTTTATAATAATATTAATTGATAAGCATTAAGTCTCCAGCTCCTTTTTATTATAAGTATATATAAGATATACTTATTATAATATTATTATTATGTGAATAATTCATAATTTCTAACAATGCATAATATAAAATTACCTGGATTGTTTGCTGTAATGTCAGGACTAAAATATATAGATGATATAAAATATTTGAAATACAAATCTTAGATAAAACAATATATGTTCTATTGTTAATTTAGAATATATTTACTATTAGTTATATATATGTGTATATATATATTCACTTTATATTCATTATAGGATATATATATATATATATATATATATATATATATAGTTTTGGCTAGAAAGGTATGATTAATGAATAATTAAACTAGTATGTTACGGGATATCGTCATCATAGAAGTGAGCATAAAACAATAAAACTAACGTAAAGGGAATAACAATTAATATAGAATAAAAGTCTTATAAATTGGATGTATATAATTATCATATAAGGCACATGTTAAATACAAACACTATTGGAATAAAAACATTTAAAAAATAAAATGGTGACCAAAAACAGTTAAATAAATAATATCAGACAAATCAAGAAATGTCAATTATTAATAATAATATAATAATAACATAATATATTAAATAACAATTATAATAATAATAATAATAATACTTAATAATAATAATAACAAATAATAATAATTATTAAATAATCTTTATTGTAGACTTTGAAGATGCTCTCATCAATTTGACTAAGATCTTATTACATAACTACAAGATGTCTCTAACTGTATCATTATAAATAGGCTACGCGTCAAGTGATCTTATAATTAATTGTAGAACTTCTCCATATTGTTTATATAGTTGACTTAACTTATAAGTACAGATTCTATTGGATAATTCTATAGACACATATATATTTCTAATATCATCAATGATTAACTATGATCTCCCTTATCAATAATAATATAAGGGACGAGATTGCCAATGTTTGGAGTAACAATATAATCTTGTTATAGCAAGACAATTATATTAATTAATGGATCTTATTGTGTATTTCACCTCAAAATATGATTCATAGAAGTTTCATTGAATTGTTCGCATGTACGACATAGTTTGTCAGTAGATCAATACATTATTTTTGATAACGGCTTATTAAACCAACTGGGGCTAGATAAAGTAGATCTTGTTGAAGTATGGGTCGAGATTATGTTATTGGTTGGATGGAGCTTTAACATATAACCACTATACCAATATATGACAGATTTGTAAGTTTACAGGACCAACTTTTCCTTATAGATATCCTTATTGATCTAACTATAACCCTACTATAGCGGGATGTATCCTACCATAGCAGGTTATATCCTACTATAATAGCATATATCCTACCATAGCGAATTGACCAAACTACAGTAGGCTATACCTTATTATAATAGGATAAGGCCTCTATGGTAGCATAATTTCCCTACTATATCAGCTTATACCCTATAGTAGTAGGCTATACTTTACTATAGCAGGATATACCCTAATTTTTTATTTTTCTTATATAACAAAAGAAAAGTATAGTTGTTATATATTGCCTTCAGTACTATACAAGCAATAATGCAAGATCGTTGTGTTTTAGAGTTATTATAATATATTACAACATATGTACTATTTTTCAAATAATTATATAACAATTTAGAAATAGCGAGATATCCAGATGTCATCTATAACGAGATTTGAAATGTTTGGAGACCAGGGATTACGTAATCGGATTTCAAATCAGTCCTAAATATGGGTGATAAGAATCTTACGGAAATTACAGCGATGTCAAGGTCTATTAAATGTATAATATTGTCGCGTGTAGCTAAATTCTAAGTTATATATAACTAGCAACAAATGAAAATTAAAGATGCAATGTATGACTATAATTGTTCAATGAGTTGTTCATTTTCAATAATTATTAATTATTTAAATTACTTCTGATTGAAATAATGATTTTTTTTACCAAATCAAAGTGAGTTTAAATTGTTTTCAAATTTTGGAATTAGATATTAAATATTATAAATTAATAATGTATGAGCAAACTATACATATGATAGTTTATGTACTATCCAACAGAAAACCTATCTTTACCATTCTTTGAATATTTTGCTATTTCCATCTGTGTAAATAACGCGAGGTTAAAGTTTACGTTGCATTGCATATCCGCAATATTGCATGTTATGCAATGTAGTCTATATATATATATATATATATATATATATATATATATATATATATATAACGGAGACAATATTATAAGTGTAAGGTACATATTGTTAGATTAATATTAATTATATATTATTTAATATCATGCGTATCACCTTATCATTCAAATAATGAACATTATTATGAATAATTTAATTTGAATAAAATATGTTAGTATTAAATTATGTATTTTTTTATTATCAATAATATCTAAATTTATCTATATGTTTATAATTAATAATCACAATTAATTTAATTAGCTTTAATCTATTAATTCACAATATATATATATATATATATATATATATATATATATACATATATATATGTATATATATATATATATACATATATATATATATATATATATATATATATATATACATATGTGTGTGTGTGTGTGTGTATATATATATATATATATATATATATATATATATAAATATATATATATATCAATTATTACTAATTATAATATGTAAAGAAATATCAACAAATTCATAATAATTTTAAATATACGTTACTTGTTAAAAGGGTGGTTGATGATGTTAGTATTAGTGGGGACAAACATATAAGTTATATATTGATACATATTTATGATTGAGCTAATCATGTAAGTTATATAGTTATCCAATCTTCTAAAATATTTAATTATAAATAAAATATATGCATATGTGACGATTTTATTATTTAACCTATCAATATTACAATGAATTCACCAATCAAAGCAAAGCAGCGATTTAATATTATTAATTTCATAACAGAACATTTCATTGGTTACTTTTGGGTGGCAATTTAAAATATAAATTACATAAATTGACGTAACTTCATTTGAAACAATTTAATCACATTGAAGACACACTATTGTATGTATATCCAAGTATAAATTTAACTTAAAACTAATTATATATATATTGATACTCTAAAATAAATATAATCTAAAGCTACTTTAATTCTAAACATTATAAACATTGTTTAACATAATTTATTTAAAATATATATTTAAGAAAAA
>OZ038312.1:33773583-33873577 GCA_964035775.1 Osedax frankpressi | reverse complement strand
CGGAAATACAGATCAATGTTAGAACTTAATAATCGATGTGTTAAGCTTATTATATCATTTATTGTGTTTATATAGTGATACCGACTGTATTACCTACTTCAATATTTATGATTTCTTTCCGAGCACAGTTACTCGAGATTTTCATATTAAATATCTATTAGTCTATTTTTGTATATTATTTTAGTTTGTAGAATTTCAACATTACCTATACAGTTTACACTCCGTGTATTATCTTCGTAAGACTTTACACTCGTGTTTAACATCATTCACTTATCATTAATTATATTATGTTCGTGTAAAGATTAAAATATGTTTAAATAATTTGAATCAACATTTTAAATTTCAATTGCAGGGGAATATAATTTATAAAACAAGAAGAATTGTCGTTTTATAAAATAATCGTATTATAAAAAAGCAAAATTGGAAGAATAGATGTGTTCATTATGATTTTCTAAAGTCATTTTATTCAATCTGAATATATTCAACTTTTATTTTGGTATTTTGTATACATTGTTTACTTTTATAAAATTAAACACAAATAAAAATATTTATCAATTCGTTTACCTATTATTCGGCAGTTATAACCTTGGTTTAGATATATTATATACTATATAGTTAATAATAATATTAGTATATGAATTATGAAAATATAATGCAACCTTATTATGATTCAATTTGTTTTCTTGTAACAAACTAAAGAGTTGTTATTAATAGTAATCTCTTATGCGATAAAGTGATCTACTAATATAGAAACCCAGAGAGAATAACTTAAAATACGAAAAATATAACAACGATTAATTCTATTAGAATATAAAATTGTATTAATATGTATAAATCAATATCTATATGATATAGCATTGGATACCAAATAACCTTGTTGTTATTTTAGGATATATGACAGAATAACTAGCTATATTTCATCTCGTCATAGTATTTTGACCAAAGATAAGATGAAAATCAAGTTGGCGGTTCTTTTGTCTACGATAACACTTACCGCCGTATCGTTTATATTTATAAAAGCCTGGAAATCACAGATTCCTGTCAATAGAGTTGATGAAAGTTACATAAGATTGCATTCAACTTCAATCTTCTTTATTACGATAACTCTTGTAATATTTTACATTACGTAATATTGTACGAAACACTAAGTTCAAAAACTCGTCATAATGTTAGAAGTCCACACATGAAATCTTATAGAATATTCTATTATTATACTATCTTATAGAATATGCATATGTGTAATGATTCAAATCATAACTTAGTATAATAGGCCAACATATGTTACCACACGTATTTCACTATATCGTTGACTGCACGCTGGGCTATTGGGATACTATGTCGAAAAATTGTAAACATATTAAGTAATGTATGTTATAGTTAATATTAATCAATATTAATAAGACGTCGACGATATTTGCATTGGATCAAAATAAAAACAAAATCGGAAAAATAATAACTGAAATATAGCGATTGGTAAACCGACAGAATACGCGGAATGTTTGAATATAAATAATATATTTAATATCAACAATTTACTATGGTAGATAAAGTACACGTATATATACGGATATATTCACACAAATATCGTGATCGTAAAAATATCACAAATATTGTTCAACGGGGAAAGGCTCTATTCAGTTCATGTACATTTGCCGTGCTGCTTTGGAAAGGAGAATATTAGTTACGGATTGCAATGACATTAAAAATATGAAATGAATTTCTAACTTATGAGCATTCTAATCTATATATAGATTCCAATTGAAATGTGTTGTAACTCGGTTTAGTTTACTGATCAAACATTGTCAAACATGTGTAAAATTATTAGTATATAATTTCAGTATTAATTTTATAAATAAATTACGATTAGTTAGAGTTGAATATTTTGTTTTAAGCTTTTGATTTAGATTTAAATTCAATATTTTATATACTTAGGTAGAAAATATTGATAGCTCCAATGGTAAAGAGTAAGTAACATAACATGTACAAGTATATGTAAGTCAATAGACTGAGTATATAGATATTTCTATATCAATTCTAACTAGACTTAATTAGTTATATTTTCATAAAAATAATTCAATAATGTAATTCCTATATTACATAAATATTATAAAAATCTCATATAGTACATTATTAATTAAATTTGTAAATATAACATTTGGAACTATCATATGAAATAACAATGCCTAATGAATTATAAACTATTTCTTGAATATATCCTATATATGTAAATTTTCAATTTGTATATATTATTTTATGTCTATTTAAAATGTAATCCGATCTTATCTACACAACTTTAAATTAATATCATAAATTAATAAATTATTACATATCCTTATTTTTATAATATATTTATATAATTAAAATAATGTTATTAAAATTCACCTTATACTAATAATTTAGGTATCGATAAGTAGATACCGGAATTAAAGTTATATAAAATATGTTAATATATTACATTAAGTGTATGAATTAAATACATTTGTTACATAACAAAAGATTTGAATAACTCGTGAGATACAAAGAGATCACATCAAATAAAATTTGATTTTTCGAATTGCAAACTTTTAAAATAATATTTGTTCTATTTGTAGGCACATTAAAGTATTTTACCCAACTTTGTTGTGTTTGCCGAGTTAGATTGGAAAGAATCTTAATCTCATTTTGTAAAGATAAGAACTTAAGTTAATAAGCCAAATCTTAAAGTATGGCTTATAACTTATAATACGATATTAGGTGCGTGTGTGTTCTCATATATGAGTGTATTTGTGGGTGGTGGTGTGTGTGCGGTGGTATACGAGTGTACGTGGGTGAGTGTACGTGTGTATGTATATATATATATATATATATATATATATTCTATACTCCGTGGTATTCATCTAAATATTAACCGGCCTAGTTGTTTCACAGGACAAACGAGGTCTTCCATCCATTTGATCTATGAACGGCTGCGGCATTGGCGATGCTTCAGCAATCGATAGTCTATTTTTCATTGCGACATTTTGTTTACGATTATTGGAGAGATGCGTCACGCACAAATAATAGATATTGCGAGAGATCTGAGACACTGCTTCGCTGTATCTGGAGAGCCGAGTGGTGGCATTGGAAAAGGGTGTTATTAGATGTTGGCGAACAATAGTTATGTGAACGTGGATATGCCATCGGATGTGGCACCTAATCGAATGAGAGTTTAATTACGTGTACATACATGAGTCATATTATCATAAAGAAAGATAAACGCTGTACATATATATATATATATATATATATATATATATATATATATATGTATATATATATATATATATATATATACCCTTTAGAGGTTCTAAGAATTGAAATCAATTATTCATTAAATCAAGTATGATAATATTCCTTAGTGACTGACCACTTCATAGTTCTTACGAAATTCTTCCTTTATTTACATCAGTTCATATCAATAACTGGGCACGACAAACCTCTATTTACTCTATTTACGCTTTCCGATAATTTAGAATAAATATAGAACAAATCATAGGAAATCTTATCTGAATTATTAGAACTTAATAATGTTTTATCATTATAACCGATAAAAGATTATTAAATATTATTATTATACTTTCAATATTACAAAAACAAAATAAATTCTAATTGCATAACTGTTACCGTGTTTCAATACAGTTAATGGATAGTGCGTATAGAGTTTATCTTATATCTACATACCCATGGAAATATAATGACGACTGACTATTGATAACGATCAATAACTACCTATAACTACCGATAATTACCAATAACTACAAATTACTATTACTATCAACGCGTAGTGTCTCTAAATGATAGGTATTCACCTCGATTGACCTTCACCGACCTTAGGTAAAGGAGTTCGAGAAGCAGTACCGTTGAAGCGGTCACTATGCCAACCAATAGCAACAGGAACACTTCGTAGAAGTAGTCCATCGAAGCCGGGTGACCCGCGTCATTTGATTCAGACGATGAGTCATTGCTGCGCCCACCACCCCGCCCGCCAGAACAGAAAAGAGATGGTTGGTTTGTGTTTACAATATTCTGGATAATTCCAGTTTCACCGTATCGATGAATTCTGGTTGGTGTGCGTTAGGGTGGAGTTAGGTGCGATCTAGTGTAGGGTTTAGATGAGAATTATGTGAATTAGCGTGTAGTTATAACGTAGTAATAGTGAAGTTATAATGGGTTTTATAATGGGGTATATTAGGGTTAGAGTATGGCTATAATTTGGTTATAGTGAGGTTATATTGGGTTTTAGAGTGAAGTTAGATTAGGGATAGTATGAGGTTATAATGGGATTATATTGATGTAAGAGTAGTATTTAAAGTCATTTTTAGAGTAGGGTTTAAAGGGGATCTATAGCTGGGTTTAGAGTTGAGTTAGAGTAAGATCATAGTGGAGATTAGTGTACGGTTTAGAGTAGGGTTAGAATTATATTAGATGGATTAGAGATGGATTTAGAATAGGAATACATTGGTGTTAGTTGAGTATATAGTAGTGTTATAGTGGGGATAGTTTATACACTATTGTATACGCACAAACGAAGCAGTATATATATATATATATATATATATATATATATATATATATATATATATATATGTGTGTGTGTATATAAATGTATATATAAAAATAAATATATAAATATAAATAAATATAAATGTAATGATGTAATGATGTAATGAAAGCCTAAAAACCTATCTGATAAGACGTCAAGTAATCGGATACCGGAGCATGTGTAGTTTTTCTGTAGGGCCCAGGCTACATCAGTGGGGAAGTACTCGGCCCCTGTCATCGTGAGTTTACAGTCCCCAATACCCTGGAACCATCCCTGTTCGGCTAGCATGACGTACTGGGCTGTATGTATTTAGAGTGTAAGTGGACAGGGGCGAATGGGGGCGAAGGAGGCGTGTGCAAGGGATGTGTAAGGAATAGTACTGTATCATATCCTGTATGTTCTCATGGGAACTTTTAATATTTATATATGTTAAGAAAAAATAAAAATGATATTTTTCAATAATATTTAATAAATTTATAATAAACATAAATCAATTTAAAACGGCATAATAATTTTAAGTATCAGTCATATCGTATTGACAGTCATAAGTACTTGATATGTTAATATTGATATGACTTAGTATGGGATTACATTTTATAATATATATTATGTGAAATCACATCTCTGTAAATACTTCAGAATTACTAACTGTCTTTAGACAAATTAATATTAATATTTAATATTTAAATGTAAATTTTCAAAATCCATTTCGGTTAGTTTCAAAAAGATGGTTATGACACTGAAAATCCCACACCGTATACCGTACATCGCATATCGTATACCGCATACCGTACACCGTACACCGTACACCATAAACCGTACACCGAACACCGCACACCGTACACCGCACACCGCACACTGTACACCGTACACCGTACACCGTACACCGCACACCGCGCACATCACATCTCCAGATAACACACCACTAACTAACGGTCATCTCTGACTCCCTCCAAACCCTCTTTGAAATTATTCACCACCTTCATACCCGCGTAGACCTTCTGTAATGCAGCGTCCTTCGATTCCTATACATTCGAGTGCATTGTGTTAGTTAATTAGGTCAACTGTAACTGTAACTGTAAACCGTAGTTCATTTACACTACTGGTTATCAGATGTACAGATATCTGTACACGCCTTACCTCAAATCACAATGGCGGAATACACAAAATGATATAATGTGCTTATAATAAACATATTTACTATTACAATAGTGATGTCAGGGTATTAAGGTAGTTATGTGAAGGTATGCGAGGTATGGGTAGGGGTGTGAGACTAAGGGTAAGGTAATAGTGATGTCAGGGTATTAAGGTAGTTATGTGAAGGTAAGTACACTTCTAAACTCAAGTACTATAGCATTATGATATCAGTGGAGTATAGCCTGGAAACTTTACTCGGAAACGGCGCCTGGATCTAGGGACACAGTAACCGCGCGATACACGACCTTGAGTCGTGTTACCATCGTGGTTCCTCCCACCACGTACCACTTGAACCTAGTTTGCGATACCATCTCTGCCAATGTCTTGAAAGGCAACTTCGTGGTCTGTCGGAAGGGACGATGGCTAGGCGTGGCGTAGAGGTCGGTGTAAGGTCATGGAAAGTCGTGGTGGGCGAGGTAACGTATATGTTTGAGGGGTAGATGGGTGTAGAGAGAGACGTATCGATAAGGAGAATATAGAGAGAGAGAATGATGGGGAAAGGGTGGGCGTGTCGGAGGGTGGGCGTGTCGAGAAGAGTGACTTGGGAGGGAGAAAAGAAATGCTATGGGAAATATCGAGAGAATGTATCGGAGCGAGCAGACTTACAAGGATAGAGAATGGCGTGACATAGACAGGGGGTGGCCTATATAAGGGTGAGGCTGAGGTCAATATAATAAATGAAATTACAAAAAAGCGTGCATTGTTTCCTGCATTATTTTCTAGTTTTCCGAATTGTAGTCTATCCATTATTATAGTGCGTGCCCCGTACATGTACACCGTACACCGTACACCGTACACCGTACACCGTACACCGTACACCGTACACTGTACACCTTATAATGCATACCGTACACCGTACACCGTACACCGTACACCGTACACCGTACACCGTACACCGTACACTGTACACCTTATAATGCATACCGTACACCGTACACCGTACACCGTACACCGTACACCGTACACCGTACACCGTACACCGTACACCGTACACTGTAAACCTTATAATGCATACCGTACTCAACATAGTTCAACAATAGTCACTGTAATTCCACTGCATACGTCATTCCTCTTTCCGTCATTATTTCCATTATAATCGTAACTCAAATGAATACTTCAAATGTCATTCGATTCATTATCCCAAGAGAGAAAAGTTTGACACAAAACCGTTCTATTCGAGGGTCTGCGAAGGCGTTATTACACAATACCTTGACGGCGAGGAATGCAACCAGGTTACTGGTGTACGATGATGTAATGCACAGAGAACCAATCATGTAGGAACCGAAAATGATGCGTCCGGCAGTTGAGGTTGGGAACAAAACAGAACCTGGGAAGAATATAGATGTCTTAATATAGATTTCTTAATATAGATTTCTTAATATAGATTTCTTAATGTAGATTTCTTAATATAGATTTCTTAATATAGATTTCTTAATATATATTTCTTAATATAGATTTCTTAATATAGATTTCTTGATATAGATTTCTTAATATAGATTTCTTAATATATATTTCTTAATATATATTTCTTAATAATAAAATATAATTTTCTATGTATAAGTATAATTAGAATAACATATATTTCGAATATTAATAAGCCTGAGATATAGCCTCTGTTCACTTTGTGCCTGTTACACAGGTAGCTATGAATTCCTATGCAGATACAATACGGTAGAGGGTATGCTATTCAGTGGTGTATCATGTGTTGGTGTTTGCAGATATGGTTGTTATGTGTATGCATGGCGTATGTGTAGGCGTGGCGTATGCGTAGGCGTGGCGTATGCGTAGGCGTGGCGTATGTGTAGGCGTAGGCGTGGCGCATGTGTAGGCGTGGCGTATGTGTGGGTGTGCCATATGTGTAGGCGTGGCGTATGTATAGGCGTGGCGTATGTGTAGGTGTAGCGTATGTGTAGGCGTGGCGTATGTGTAGGCGTGGCGTATACGCTATAACGTAGATCATCGTGGGGGGTATGGATGTTGCGAACCCTGCATGAAGGTCACGGCGAAGATGGACCACATCGAAGTTGTGAACTCGTCGAAATGCGATGTACCCTGTGGACGGAGTTCATTATAGATCTACGATGTATAAATACAATACATCAATTTACATGGCTTTAAATTCTCTTTATCATCGAATTTTGTAAAATAGTATGAAGAAAATGATACGGATTCATTCTTAACAAGTTTACTGACAATTTTACATTCAGACTCTACGCGAATAAGGTGACATCGAGGTGGAGAACGTGTTGGGTTCAAAGGTTATCGCGCAATATGTTATGTAATATAAATACATAAGAAAGTAAATTAAATCATCTGATGTAAAGTTCATAAATATTATTCAATCTAATACAAATAATATGTATCGTAGCGGCTTACATCATACATCATTATATTACGTAATACGATTATATCATTGTTTTTTATTATCACGTGGGCATGCTGATATCATTTATTTAATGCACGCCCATTGCGTGTGTCAATCTATATAATAACTTTATTATTGCATTACACTTTACTTGTTTTATTACTTTACTTATGAATTAAATACGATTAATTAGTTTAAACAACTTTTTATTTAGTAGTGTTAGTAACTACAGTGTATATATGTATATATATATATATATATATATATATATATATCATATATATATATATATATATATATATATATATATATATATTAAAATTTAATTAATTTTTTTAATTTATTTAATTTAAAAAATATATTTTATAATATCGATTACATTTAGCAGTTCTATCTTTAGTATGTATCGCTGTATGGATATGATACAACCCTATTGGAATACACCATACCGTGATATAATGTCACACCAGGATGTGACGTCACCGACTCACCATCCGAGCTCGACAGTAGATCTTCTCGACTAGCGCGACACTGACGGATACCATCACGGAGCTGATTGCCAATGCATACCAAACGTTGTCGGACAACGGACGAGTGAACGCTCTGTTATTCGACGAGCTAACCTGGTGCGCGTAGCGGATGCGTGGTTTGACGAGGGGCGTGGTTATACATAGGGCGTGGTTATACATAGGGCGTGGTTAGCAATAATTCACAGAGGAATGGCGAATGCTCTGACATTTGCATGGTTTTTCTTATGCTAAGAGTACGTATGGTTAATCACGTACGTGTACATTGCGGATGTACATTGTACATCCATAATTAAAATGTACATTGTACAACTAGTATGGTTAAAAGGTAAAGACAAAAGGCGAATAGAAAATCAGGTGGCGTGGTCAATAAATATTAGTAGAAAGCGTGACCAGTCGGACAGAAAGAATAGTTAATAGGAACTAGGTAAGAGTTACGTAACTCGGATGAGTCTAGTAAATGCAATATTATTGGTCGAGGTCACCTAAGTTAAATGTGCATGGTTACTATTGATTAGATAAGAATGCAATAAATAAATGAAAGTAATAAATGAAACTCGTCTGAAACAATCATATATAATTGTATGTAGTATTATATATATTCTTATGCACAGTCATATACATGGTTGTATGTATAGGCGTATGAGTTGATAGGTACTATGAATTAAAGTTAGTTATTAAGTTATTAATTTATTAAGTTATTAAGTTATTAAGTTATTAAGTTATTAAGTTATTAAGATATTAAGTTATCAAGTTATTAAGCTATTAAGTTATTATGTTATTAAGATATTAAGTTATTAAGTTATTAAGTTAGTGAGTTATTAAGTTATTAAGTTAGCAAGTTATTAATTTATTAAATTATTAAGTTATTAAGTTATTAAGTTATTAAGTTATTAAGTTATTAAGTTAATACATTATTAAGTTATTAAGTTATTAAGTTATTAAGTTAATACATTATTAAGTTATTAAGTTATTAAGTTATTAAGTTAATACATTATTAAGTTATTAAGTTATTAAGTTATTAAGTTATTAAGTTATTAAGTTATTAAGTTATTAAGTTATTAAGTTATTAAGTTATTAAGTTATTAAGTTATTAAGTTATTAAATTATTAAGTTATTAAGTTATTGAGTTATTAAGTTATTAAGTTATTAAGTTATTAAGTTATTAAGTTATTAAGTTATTAAGTTATTAAGTTATTAAGTTATTAAGTTATTAAATTATTAAGTTATTAAGTTATTGAGTTATTAAGTTATTAAGTTATTAAGTTATTAAGTTATTAAGTTAATAAGTTATTAAGATATTAAGTAATTAAGTTATTAAGTTATTAAGTTATTAAGTTATTAAGTTATTAAGTTATTAAGTTAGTGAGTTAGTGAGTTATTAAGTCATTAAGTTATTAAGTTATTAAGTTATTAAATTATTAAGTTAGTGAGTTATTAAGTTATTAAGTTAGCAAGTTATTAAGTTATTAAGTTATTAAGTTATTGAGTTATTAAGTTATTAAGTTATTAAGTTATTAAGTTATTAAGTTATTAAGTTAATAAGTTAGTAAGATATTAAGTTATTAAGTTATTAAGTTATTAAGTTATTAAGTTATTAAGTTAGTGAGTTATTAAGTTATTAAGTTATTAATTTAGTGAGTTATTAAGTTATTAAGTTAGCAAGTTGTTAAGTTATTAAGTTATTAAGTTATTGAGTTATTAAGTTATTAAGTTATTAAGTTAATACATTATTAAGTTATTAAGTTATTAAGTTATTAAGTTATTAAGTTATTAAGTTATTAAGTTATTAAATTATTAAGTTATTAAGTTATTGAGTTATTAAGTTATTAAGTTATTAAGTTATTAAGTTAGTGAGTTATTAAGTTATTAAGTTATTAAGTTAGTGAGTTATTAAGTTATTAAGTTAGCAAGTTATTAAGTTATTAAATTATTAAGTTATTAAGTTATTGAGTTATTAAGTTATTAAGTTATTAAGTTAATACATTATTAAGTTATTAAGTTATTAAGTTATTAAGTTATTAAGTTATTAAGTTATTAAGTCATTAAGTTATTAAGTTATTAAGTTAGTGAGTTATTAAGCCATTGAGTCATTAAGTTATTAAGTTATTAAATTATTGAGTTATTAAGTTATTAAGTTATTAAGTTATTAAGTTATTAAGTTATTAAGTTATTAAGTTATTAAGTTAGTGAGTTATTAAGTTATTAAGTTATTAAGTTATTAAGTTATTAAGTTATGTAGTTGTTATGTTATTATGTTATTAAGTTATTAATTACTAAGTTATTAAGTTATTAAGTTATTAAGTTATTAAGTTATTAAGTTAGTGAGTTATTAAGTTATTAAGTTATTAAGTTAGTGAGTTATTATGTTATTAAGTTAGCAAGTTATTAAGTTATTAAATTATTAAGTTATTAAGTTATTGAGTTATTAAGTTATTAAGTTAATACATTATTAAGTTATTAAGTTATTAAGTTATTAAGTTATTAAGTTATTAAGTTATTAAGTTATTAAGTTATTAAGTTATTAAGTTATTAAGTTATTAAATTATTAAGTTATTAAGTTATTGAGTTATTAAGTTATTAAGTTATTAAGTTATTAAGTTAGTGAGTTATTAAGTTATTAAGTTATTAAGTTAGTGAGTTATTAAGTTATTAAGTTAGCAAGTTATTAAATTATTAAGTTATTAAGTTATTGAGTTATTAAGTTATTAAGTTATTAAGTTAATACATTATTAAGTTATTAAGTTATTAAGTTATTAAGTTATTAAGTTATTAAGTTATTAAGTTATTAAGTCATTAAGTTATTAAGTTATTAAGTTAGTGAGTTATTAAGTCATTGAGTCATTAAGTTATTAAGTTATTAAATTATTGAGTTATTAAGTTATTAAGTTATTAAGTTATTAAGTTATTAAGTTATTAAGTTATTAAGTTATTAAGTTAGTGAGTTATTAAGTTATTAAGTTATTAAGTTATTAAGTTATTAAGTTATGTAGTTGTTATGTTATTATGTTATTAAGTTATTAATTACTAAGTTATTAAGTTATTAAGTTAGTGAGTTATTAAGTTATTAAGTTAGCAAGTTATTAAGTTATTAAATTATTAAGTTATTAAGTTATTGAGTTATTAAGTTATTAAGTTATTAAGTTAATACATTATTAAGTTATTAAGTTATTAAGTTATTAAGTTAATACATTATTAAGTTATTAAGTTATTAAGTTATTAAGTTATTAAGTTATTAAGTTATTAAGTTATTAAGTTATTAAGTTATTAAGTTATTAAGTTATTAAGTTATTAAGTTATTAAGTTATTAAGTTATTAAGTTATTAAGTTATTAAGTTATTAAGTTATTAAGTTATTAAGTTATTAAGTTATTAAGTTATTAAGTTATTAAGTTATTAAGTTATTAAGTTATTAAGTTATTAAGTTATTAAGTTATTAAGTTATTAAGTTATTAAGTTATTAATTTATTAAGTTATTAAGTTATTAAGTTATTAAGCTATTAAGTTATTAAGTTATTAAGTTATTAAGTTATTAAGTTAGTGAGTTATTAAGTTATTAAGTTATTAAGTTATTAAATTAGTAAGTTATTAAGTTATTAAGTTATTAAGTTATTAAGTTATTAAGTTATTAAGTTATTAATTATTAAGTTATTAAGTTATTAAGTTATTAAGTTATTAAGTTATTAAGTTAGTGAGTTATTAAGATATTAAGTTATTAATTTATTAAGTTATTAAGTTATTAAGTTATTAAGTTATTAAGTTATTAAGTTATTAAGTTATTAAGTTATTAAGTTATTAAGTTATTAAGTTATTAAGTTAGTGAGTTATTAAGATATTAAGTTATTAAGTTATTAAGTTATTAAGTTATTAAGTTATTAAGTTATTAAGTTATTAAGTTATTAAGTTATTAAGTTATTAAGTTAGTGAGTTATTAAGTTATTAAGTTATTAAGTTATTAAGTTATTAAGTTATTAAGTTATTAAGTTATTAAGTTATTAAGTTATTAAGTTATTAAGTTAGTGAGTTATTAAGATATTAAGTTATTAAGTTATTAAGTTATTAATTGTTAAGTTATTGTCATTAGAATCACGTTTTACCATTATTACAAGTTTGGGCCTAATATACTCATCATACAATCCTTATATACCCCCTTTTACCCAGACTTAAACATTCTATACTCATACCGTTACAGACCAGTACAGTTGTAACCCCTTCTCTAGCCCTGAACTAACCACATCAATTACCGTCCTAATCTGATTACAAACCTATAGAGTTTCCTCCTCTATAGCCCACCATAATTAGCATTACCATAACCCCACTTATATACTTACCCTAGCCCCGCCCTTACACAGCACATTCCTCTTTTGCTACACCCACTCACCTCCTTCGGGTTTTGCATCATGATAGAAATAGAGTCTCTGTAGTAAGGGGCCGTGAAGTCGACATAGTTTAGACGTGAACGTGTGATGAAGAAGGCAGCCACTGCGAAATCAACTTTCTGATTGGTCAGTTAAACTACCTTAAACTATGTATTTATGGCTAATTTGACAATATTTCTAGAAATTCAATCTTTTATTCAATTTGATCTCAAATGTGTGAGACCGCGAAAATAATATTAATTAAAATTAAGTATTTACGAAAATCTGATTACGAATTATTTTATTTAATTTGGTATTCAGCGATATACAAATGTATTTACGATTGTGGTCTTTATTATTATTATTATTTAGGTAGCTCCCATAAATAAATAATAAATATGTTTTATCAAAACTAGCACCCCACGTTACATACTATACATATTCTATAATTGAGTATTATTTATTATTTGAAATTCGCATATTATTCTCTTGTGTGCTATTGGTATGCTTCTATATTATATAATTATACATATTCTCCTATTTTACAATGCAAAATTAAATTTTTTTTTAAATTTAATAATAATAATTATAATAAAAACTAATATATAAATATATATATTATATATTATATATATATATATAATGTTAATGTTATAATACATATTTAATAATTATATTTAACTTATATTTTCAAAATATATTAATGTATACAAAGTTTATAATGAAATGATAAATAGATGGTGAGAACACAATGAAAATGTAGATGTAATAAATATCTAGTTAATAAGGTCATTGATGGGTCAAGGGAAGTTTAATTGTGGTATATTAGTCTATGATCTAAATACATTGGACAATTTAGAGCATTGAAAAGATATTTGCATATTACCAATGTTCTAGTTATTATCTTAATAATGACCTTATCTATCACGTCTGCAATCATACCATTCCAAGTTCCATTTTCTTCTACCTGGATACCCCATTGACCGTCTAGTGGCTCCACGACTCGATAACTTAACAATGGATGAAATTATCATACGCATACATATATATATATATATATATATATATATACATATATATATATATATATATATATATATATATATATTACTTTTTGATAAATGGAAAATAATTTGATATAGTTTTGAAATATTTCAATTACAATTAAAGTTATATTATGAATATTTATGATGGCAGAAATAAGTATTGATATATCTGATACTTTTATTTTATGTGCGTGTATAAAAAAAATTAAAAATCAATACAAAATAAAACAAGTAAACACAATGGAATAAAATAATGGTACAAATTAATAAAGAAAAAAAATAGAATATTAAAATAACAACTATTAATTATATGATAAGTTTTAAGTCATGTATTCATGAAAAGTAGGTACGAGGACCAGTTCAGCATGTAATGGTTGGTATATAAAATAGTCTGTATGACTATATGTCCATCGAGGGGATTTGAATTTGTGGATATAAATTCTAGTTTCATAATTGTGTTTGGCATTCTATTTTATAGTTGAAATGTAATGTTTCCGAATAGCCATTGATTCACCAGTAATGTATTAAGAACATCTCAAATGTTTCTTGATACATAAAATGTAATATGTTTATATCTTAAATTGAATTGCGATCCATTTTTCATAGACTATTAAATACTATTAATTACTATTAAATACTAATAATAAAGTATACTTCATTTATTATAATAACTTGTAATCGTGTAATTCATTTTGATTCAAATGTTAATGAAATATATTTATAGAGTTTTTTATTTATATATAATTCATGTATACGTATTTATTTTTATTTTTACATCGACATATTAAATATACATTAACATACAACAAGTGTATTATAATATAGAATATAATAGTAAATAAAAGAACATATATCATAAAATGTGTTACTAGATTAACTGCAAATACCGAATATAAATATCACTGTATTTAATTATTAATAACATGTCATTATATAAGTACATAATCAATATAAATACCCTCCCCTCCCCTCCCCTCCCCTCCCCTCCCCTCCCCTCCCCTCCCCTCCCCTCCCCTCCCCTCCCCTCCCCTCCCCTCCCCTCCCTCCCCTCCCCTCCCCTCCCCTCCCCTCCCCTCCCCTCCCCTCCCCTCCCCTCCCTCCCCTCCCCTCCCCTCCCCTCCCCCTCCCCTCCCCTCCCCTCCCCTCCCCTCCCCTCCCTCCCCTCCCCTCCCCTCCCCTCCCCTCCCCTCCCTCCCCTCCCCTCCCCTCCCTCCTCCCCTCCCCTCCCCTCCCCTCCCCTCCCCTCCCCTCCCCTCCCCTCCCCTCCCCTCCCCTCCCCTCCCCTACCCTCCCCACCTTATCGGTCTCCTCGTATTTCCCTGGTTAGTGCCTACTATCCTCATTTGATTTATACCTTAATTCTCAGTACGTTTTTGACTCTGATTTACAAGTAGATATTTAGAACTACGCATTGTTACTATATATAGTACAACGCTTGTGCGGCATATGAATCAGAAGGCCATTGTATATATATATATATATATATATATATATATATATATTTATAAAACTAATTAATTTGATACGTGTTCTATGCTTCTATGTACATTTGATATGTATATACTATGTGTTTGCATAGATCGGATTAATTATTATTTTTTTACTTTGAATTTGACACCACGTTATGCCTATAATTGAATTACATTGTATTATACAGGTGTACCACTATGGCAGTTATACAATTATATAACTAAATTATCTTCACTTTTTTGATAAATAATTATTACTAGTAACTATATTAGTGGTCATAGTAATAGTGATAGTAATGGTAATGGTAATGGTAATGGTAATGGTATTGGTAATGGTAATGGTAATGGTATTGGTATTGATAATGGTAATGGTAATGGTAATGGTAATGGTAATGGTAATGGTATTGGTATTGGTAATGGAAATGGTAATGGTAATGGTAATGGTAATGGTAATGGTAATGGTAATGGTAATGGTAATGGTAATGGTAATGGTTATGGTAATGGTAATGGTAATGGTAATGCTAATGCTAATGTTAATGCTAATGGTAATGGTAATGGTAATGGTAATGGTAATGGTAATGGTAATGGTAATGGTAATGGTAATGGTAATGGTAATGGTAATGGTAATGGTAATGGTAATGGTAATGGTAATGGTAATGGTAATGGTAATGGTAATGGTAATGGTAATGGTGATGGTGATGGTAATGGTAATGGTAATGGTAATGGTAATGGTTATGGTAATGGTAATGGTAATGGTAATGCTAATGTTAATGGTAATGGTAATGGTAATGGTAATGGTAATGGTAATGGTAATGGTAATGGTAATGGTAATGGTAATGGTAATGGTAATGGTAATGGTAATGGTAATGGTAATGGTAATGGTAATGGTAATGGTAATGGTAATGGTAATGGTAATGGTAATGGTAATGGTAATGGTAATGGTAATGGTAATGGTAATGGTAATGGTGGGGAAATGGAGTGTTTGAGCTCAATAATTGTCCGATCTATTGCAATTTTAAGAATAATCTTGCAAAGCTGTAGATCGTACGCAGCTAAAGCCTCAACAAAGAGTTGAGCTGTATATGGACTACGTCGTCCCAGCAAGTTTTCACGCACTTGACTTGTCCGACCCCACATAACAAGAATTCCAGTCTAATAACAAAACAATATTCCGGTACGACCGTAGACGACTTCGACTACTAAAATACATATCACATGACCATTTTAAACTCTACAACCGACTTCGGAGATCTCGCCATTCACGTTCTACTTCCAAAACCCAAAAGTTGTTCCCTTTCCTAAGACGGTATTCCTCTAAGGATTACGTGCTTCCGTAAATAAACACTATTGCGAATTGTCGACGGGCGTGTCTTATTGTCTTGGCAATAGCTAAAGGCGTGGCGTATTGTGATCGTGCGATTATCACGCGTGATTACATCACCGTATATAAATTATTACGTAATACACTCCTTTGCTCAGCCAGGTCCAGACGTGCCTATCCGCAAATAGACACTCGGTGCACATCTCGTAAGTACGCGAATACAACAATGACACAGATTATGTAACGGTGCCCACGTCATGACAGACACACGCTCCTAGGGTATTACGTCATGACAGAGGTGACAATAGCAGACACACGCTCCTAGGTTAATACGTCATGACAGAGGTTCCCTCAGACACACGCTCCTAGGGTAATACGTCATGACAGAGGTGACAATAGCAGACACACGCTCCTAGGGTAATACGTCATGACAGAGGTGCCAGCAGACACACGTTCCTAGGGTATTACGTCATGACTGAGGTGACAATAGCAGACACACGCTCCTAGGGTAATACGTCATGACAGAGTACACGCAGTAGTAGTGGCGGTGGTAGTGGTAGTGGTAGTAGTAGTGGCAGTGGTAGTGGCAGTGGTAGTAGCAGTGGCAGTGGTAGTGGCAGTGGCAGTGGCAGTGGTAGTGGCAGTGGCAGTGGTAGTGGCAGTGGCAGTGGCAGTGGTAGTGGTAGTGGCAGTGGCAGTGGCAGTGGTAGTGGTAGAGGCAGTGGTAGTGGCAGTGGCAGTAGCAGTAGCAGTAGCAGTAGCAGTAGCAATAGCAGTATCATTTATCAATAGTTAGTTATCAATGGTCAGTTATTAATGATCAGTTATAAATGGTCAGTTATTAATGATCAGTTATCAATGGTCAATTATCAATGGTCAGTTATCAATGGTCAGTTATTAATGATCAGTTATCAATGGTCAGTTAGTTATGGTCAGTTATCAATGGTCAGTTATCAATGGTCAGTTATTAATGATCAGTTATCAATGGTCAGTTAGTTATGGTCAGTTATCAATGGTCAGTTATCAATGGTCAGTTATCAATGGTCAGTTATCAATGGTCAGTTATCAATGGTCAGTTATCAATGGTCAGTTATCAATGGTCAGTTATCAATGGTCAGTTATCAATGGTCAGTTATCAATGGTCAGTTATCAATGGTCAGTTATCAATGGTCAGTTATCAATTATCAGTTATCAATGGTCAGTTATCAATGGTCAGTTATAAATGGTCAGTTATCAATGGTCAGTTATCAATTATCAGCTATCAATGTTCAGTTATCAATGGTCAGTTATCAATGGTCAGTTATCAATGGTCAGTTAGTAATGATAAGTTATCAATGGTTAGTTACAATGGTCAGTTATCAATGGTCAGTTATCAATGGTCAGTTATCAATGGTCAGTTATTAATAATCAGTTATCAATTATCAGTTATCAATGGTCAGTTAGTAATGGTCAGTTATCAATGGTCAGTTATCAATGGTCAGTTATCAATGGTCAGTTATCAATGGTCAGTTATCAATGGTCAGTTATCAATTATCAGTTATAAATGGTCAGTTTCCAATGGTCAGTTATTAATAATCAGTTATCAATGTTCAGTTATCAATGGTCAGTTATCAATTATCAGTTATCAATGGTCAGTTATCAATGGTCAGTTATCAATGGTCAGTTATCAATGGTCAGTTATCAATGGTCAGTTATCAATAATCAGTTATCAATTATCAGTTATCAATGGTCAGTTAGTAATGGTCAGTTATCAATGGTCAGTTATCAATGGTCAGTTATAAATGGTCAGTTATCAATGGTCAGTTATCAATTATCAGTTATAAATGGTCAGTTAGTTATGGTCAGTTATCAATGGTCAGTTATCAATGGTCAGTTATCAATGGTCAGTTATCAATTATCAGTAATCAATGGTCAGTTATCAATGGTCAGTTATAAATGGTCAGTTATCAATGGTCAGTTATCAATTATCAGTTATCAATGGTCAGTTTCCTATGGTCAATTATCAATGGTCAGTTATCAATGTTCAGTTATCAATTTTCAGTTATCAATGGTCAGTTATCAATGGTCAATTATCAATGAACAGTTATCAATGGTCAGTTATCAATGGTCAGTTAGTAATGGTCAGTTAGTAATGGTTAGTTAGAAATGGTCAGTTATCAATGGTCAGTTATCAATTATCAGTTATCAATAGTCAGTTTCCAATGGTCAATTATCAATGGTCAGTTATCAATGGTCAGTTATCAATGGTCAGTTATCAATTTTCAGTTATCAATGGTCAGTTATCAATGGTCAGTTATCAATGGTCAATTATCAATGGTCAGTTATCAATGGTTAGTTATCAATGAATAGTTATCAATGGTCAGTTATCAATGGTCAGTTATCAATGGTCAGTTATCAATTTTCAGTTATCAATGATCAGTTATCAATGAACAGTTATCAATGGTCAGTTAGTTATGGTCAGTTAGTTATGGTCAGTTAGTTATGGTCAGTTATCAATGGTCAGTTATCAATGGTCAGTTATCAATGGTCAGTTATCAATGGTCAGTTATCAATGGTCAGTTATCAATGGTCAGTTATCAATGGTCAGTTATCAATGGTCAGTTATCAATGGTCAGTTATCAATGGTCAGTTATCAATGGTCAGTTATCAATGGTCAGTTATCAATGGTCAGTTATCAATGGTCAGTTATCAATGGTCAGTTATCAATGGTCAGTTATCAATGGTCAGTTATCAATGGTCAGTTATCAATGGTCAGTTATCAATGGTCAGTTATCAATGGTCAGTTATCAATGGTCAGTTATCAATGGTCAGTTATCAATGGTCAGTTATCAATGGTCAGTTATCAATGGTCAGTTATCAATGGTCAGTTATCAATGGTCAGTTATCAATGGTCAGTTATCAATGGTCAGTTATCAATGGTCAGTTATCAATGGTCAGTTATCAATGGTCAGTTATCAATGGTCAGTTATCAATGGTCAGTTATCAATGGTCAGTTATCAATGGTCAGTTATCAATGGTCAGTTATCAATGGTCAGTTATCAATGGTCAGTTATCAATGGTCAGTTATCAATGGTCAGTTATCAATGGTCAGTTATCAATGGTCAGTTATCAATGGTCAGTTATCAATGGTCAGTTATCAATGGTCAGTTATCAATGGTCAGTTATCAATGGTCAGTTATCAATGGTCAGTTATCAATGGTCAGTTATCAATGGTCAGTTATCAATGGTCAGTTACCAATGGTCAGTTATCAATGGTCAGTTATCAATGGTCAGTTACCAATGGTCAGTTATCAATTGCGATACTGTGGTGGTGCTAGATTGCAGTCGTATCTAATACAATGGCATATAAATGAGAATACGGAATATTAATGTAGACGTTGCCTACATTCCATGTCGCAGAATTGAAAATGTACGTACGTATGTCAAGTCAGTTAGCGTAGGTTGTATGTATACATACCTGAAATTTAAATCTTCGGACAGCATATCCAAAAGGTCAAAGGTTATACCGGACCAAGTGATGTTTCCGTTCTCACTCACGTGTTTTCTTTGAAAACTGGAAAACTGCCAACGAATTGTTTGTACACGGTGTATTTGATAAATAAATTACAATATACATTAACAAAAACAGATGAAATATAAATATTGATATTGAATTTACATTGTTATTCAAGGTGAATAATAAAAAAAGATCATTAAATAGTTTACACAATGCAAATTATAAGTAGTAAATATATTAGTAAAATGTATTGTTATGCTGATCCTGGTGTTTACCTTCAAAAACTATGCAAACCATTTTAACATACGTGTAACCTACATCCACAATTTCTAACTTCTTCCTAACCACAATATTTAGTACCCAAATCTTGACAATATATGTATCCCATACTTCTACCTAAATCTATAGTAATTACTAGTAATCGATAGTAATTAACAGTAATTGATAGTAATCGAGTATCTAGTAATCGAGCAAAGAATTATTGTATTTGAGGAATTAGAATGGTACTGGAAAATTCTATATTAGTGATATCTCTCATACTAAACTGAATATATTCGTTACGCCTCAATAAACACGGCAATTCCTGGCTGTATTACATAAAATATATCAGTAGTCAAACCTATATTACAGTCATGTTATGTACTTACTTTATCTTATGTACTTATTGTTACGCACCTACAACACGAGTATCTCTTCTAATCAGAAATAGCAAATACTATTGCAGAAGTGTGGGAATAATCTACAATAAAATTAAACTACAAAAATAATATTTATTACCAATAGTTTCCTTCTTTTATCTACAAATCATACTAAAATAATGATCTATCGAAGTAATTCATTTCACTCTTCTATTAATGATTTCACTATAATTATGAATGATTCATCATCCAATATCATGGATGACATAAACACCTACCTCAACACCCACCTCAACACCCACCTCAACACCCACATCAACACCTACCTCAACATCCACCTCAACACCCACCTCAACACCTACATCAACACCCACCTCAACACCTACCTCAACACCCACCTCAACACCTACCTTAACACCTACCTCAACACCTACCTCAACACCCACCTCAATACCCACCTCAATACCCACCTCAACGCCCACCTCAACACCCACCTCAACACCTACCTCAACACCTACCTCAACACCTACCTCAACACCTACCTCAACACCTACCTCAACACCTACCTCAACACCCACCTCAACACCCACCTCAACACCTACATCAACACCCACCTCAACACCCACCTCAACACCTACCTCAACACCCACCTCAACACCCACCTCAACACCCACCTCAACACCCACCTCAACACCCACCTCAACACCCACCTCAACACCCACCTCAACACCCACCTCAACACCTACATCAACACCGACACTAATATTACAAGAAGATATGTATTGCCACTACATATTAAGATAAATACGCACAAAATGTTTATAAATGTTCATATGTCGTGTTGATAGAACATTACTCGTATGCTTTTCTAGGTCCATAACGCTCTCCAGGTCATAAATATCACTCCATCCATTTGACCTTAGGTCACTTCGAATATAGATTCGGAATCATTACGAAATGTGTTCAACTTCGCGTGTTCTACGTAGATGCCACTCTTTCAATGATAAACAGGTATGAACATCTCAGCAACATCTTCACTAACTAAACTAAACATGTCTGACCACCCATGACCATTTCTGACCACTACCCGCAACTACTGACCACTACCGACCACCACAGACCACCACAGATCACCACTAACCTCGACGGTACTGACTATGAACTCTGCACCGTTGAAATTTTCTTTCCCCGCCGATGATATAATACGCTGAACCATTATCAGAACATAAATAATGCATTTCATCTTCTCACCTGTAAAAGTGTTTCGTTTTTCTTGTTTGTTGAGTTGGGTAAAGTCGTGCTGCGTGCGTGTGCTCAAAGAGTACTCTCTATATGTGTGTGTGTGTGTGTGCGTGTTTGTGAGTGCGTGTGTGTTTGTGTTTGTGAATATTGTGCATTGTATATCACGTGTATAAGACTGTACAATGCACTCTATAAACTGCGCACGTCGACCTAAATATATATGGTACATGATAAAATAATTACCGTATGAATGTATATTCAACATAATATTAATATTATATTGATAATATATTTTGATAATATTCAATATCATATATGATATATGATATATACATTGAATCCGTATATGGTGATATAGCAGTTTATATAGGTGTCTATATTAGATATGCTATACAAATATACCGATAAATTATACATGATGTACTCGACCATATCCGGAGAGGTGCATTATAAAATGATAGGTGATACATGGATACACCGTAACACTGGTGATTGTTTGATATTACGGTATTTACTTAATGCTAAAGGAATAGGTTAGATATAGGTTAGTTACTTAATGCTATAGGTTAGATGTATACATAGAACCTATACTCCTTTAGCCTTATAAGGCAATCATGTTATGTGTTACGTGTTGCGACGAATTACTTTTAAATTAGAAATATATACTCCATAGCGTATAATTAAAGTAAATAATATGCATTATTTGTTGTCGTAATGTAGTGTTTACGTTTACAGTAATGAGTTCAAAAAGTATTGATATTGGCATTCGTTTGTTTTATTAAATACAAATATTAACGTTCGATTATCGATATAACTATACGTAGTCCAATAACCGTTACAATTGTATACCAGGGTGTTTTACTGTAGTAATGTGAGCCTCACATGGGCATACTACAAATACTGTCTGATAATTAGTAGTAATATCAATTAAGGTGATGTAATAGTATTGTAATATTGTAAAGATTTTGACAGGCTAAACTATCAATGTATAAATATATATAAATATATATATATATAAATATATATATATATATATAAATATATATATATATATATATATATATATATATATATATATTTGTATACTAAGCGTACAAATTCCGAAGAAACAATCCAAGATATTTTAGTTTTTGTTCAATAATAAAATATATATTATTTGTATATAGTATAATTTTATTTGATAATTATATAATAATTTATAATGATTACATCATCTGGTCTGACGACTACTTAATTTGTATAACCTTTCGTAACAAATTTCAACCTATTGTTTATCCAGTGGAAATATTAGACAATTGAAAACGCACGTAACACGTAAACGCTGTGTGGCGCATTTATTCCAATTCTATGATTTCCATAAAAGGTTTCGCACTCTAATAATGTGATTATGAGTGATTTATTTGTATCCCTGGAGTTTTTAAATATTTTATATTACCTCGAAAAAATGATATTATAATATCATTATGTTTGAGGTAATATATAGGAAATTATGCCATATACATTAATTTCAACTATTTGGGAGAGTTGGTCTATTCAATTATATCTGTAGCCATCTAGGTAGTAGATAGTAAATGGAATATCCCAGCAATCTATAAAGGTTTCGTGTTTACATCTTGTGAAATAACATTACAAATATACTAATTTTATTGTGAAGGTGGAGAATTTGTTTATAATGTATATGTGTTATATAATAATGATATCACTACATTCAATGAGTGTACCAAGAAAGCCTAAGATCGCAAGACATGCTATTTTATAGCATATAAAATAATAAATGCTGAGGATAATACTTGGCTTTACATAAGATGCTATTATAGAATAAAATAATTTTAATTCAATAGAACATTTCAAATTTAATATAACTACAATAGAAGATTAATATTAATATTTATAAGAAATAGCTAACTATTGTATGTATTGTTCGACATAGGTCTATAAATAGAATCAAAAATAGTAAATTGTTAATGATCCTTGTTATGTTATCTAAATATATATTATTTACAGGTAAACTGTAGGTCGGAATAATTAAGAAAAATAATGATATTAATATAAATGTTTATTTAAAATGCTAAAATAAAATACACTCGCAGGAAACGTCTTAAATTCTCTTGATGTCATTCAACCTCTGAACAGAATTGAGCAAGTGTCTACGAACTCTGTTGAGTCTTTCCTTTTCACGCATCAAGCTGTCCATTTGCATCTGGTTTTCAAACAACTAGGTAATAGTTGGTATGCATTTTAAATGGCGGAATTTATAGTTGTGAAATTTGTTATTAAATGCATTGAATTTGGTAATTGTGGATATCGCCAGAACGAATAAATGTGGGGTACAATATCTAAATAATATTATTTGTAAAATACCAATATATTGCTATGTATTGCCCTATAGGTGGCTTCATTGAAGCTGTGTAACTTAGTATAACTGTCATCTAAAAACAACTTACCCTCGAAGATAAAAGAATATGTATTAATTAGATTTTTTAAATTGTAATATATATGTATATTTATTTTATAAATGGGTGATAATTGATATGATCTCACTCAATTTTGGGATTTAGACACAATCATCAATTATGATATTGCTATAACTGCTGCTATTATAGAGATAAAAAAAGTGAATACACAATAAACCTAAAAACACTTCGAGTAATTGTTAGCTAAATACAGAGATATTGCTGATAACAAGCCGATAATATTAGTTTAGGATATTTCAACACATAAAGTGAAAATTCAAATAGTCTGTAAATATGTTTTATTTTTCAATTTCATTTAAACTATGATATAACAAATCAGAATCTACCTAATTAAAATGTGCGGTGTTTAACATTTTCTTGAATTTTTTTACAACATGAAAATAATTTAATCTACGATCAAAATGCACTCCTTTACCCTAGAAACATACGGATAATGTATGCGTGCGCGATAATAAAATAAATTAAATAATAAAATAATAAAATAAATTATATGTAGAAAAATATTGTATAGAGAATTGAAATATTCACTTAATATGTATAAATACATATTGTTATTCATATTTGTTAATATAGAAATAGTCCCAGTAGTTTATTTTTCATAAAGACTATATATATATATATATTCCATATAGATTAAAACCGTACTTTTAAGAGGTATTCAACATATTCTTTTTCGATATTAAGAACAACGATAATATCTGAAACATCTAAACCTTTCTCCTCGTCTATGTTACAAACAATCTACAATCGGGGCAGTTATGTAAAGTATAATTGTAAATTCAAATTTAAATAAATAACTATTATATAAATTAGTTAGATTTGCTTTTATATTTGAAAAATTATATATTCAATATATTAAAACATATATATATTATTAATTTTATTCATCAAATATTATATCACTAACTCGACAACGTTCAATTTTCATTAATTTAGACTTACAGTCTTCAATGGTACAATTATTCACCGGACTAAATAATTCGTGAAATTCTTCTTCCAGTTCCCTCTTGATTTACAAAATCAGTGAAAATTAGATATATTATATAATTGATAAGAAAGTTTAAACTAAAGGATAATATATAGCATAGTTATAGTATGTGCTTATTCTCAGTATAATGAATACATTCTATTGTATTGTGGTTTTCCTTAGCATTGAGCCATGAAGTACTATTGTTTAATTATGTATACAAATTAAATACTGGGGATACTTTTTATATAATTATTCATAATACATTAATGTAATATTCAAATTTAAATTATAACATATGATGATTCAAATTTAATTCAAAAAAATAATATATATGTATGATAATTGTCATCATGATCTGTCATAATATTAATATTTATTATATATATATAATTGTAATAAGTTTAATTATTTAAAAAATAAATCTTAATGATAAATAGTTTATAAAAAATATGTTATTTACAATGAGTATATCAACTTGTTAATATGTAATTATAAGTATATGAGTTATATATATTTTAATGTATAATGATACATAAACAATATACCTTAAATATATATATATCTGTTTTATTTTAAATATGTGTATATTTTGAATTTTACATATTTTACAATAATAATAAAATAATTAAAATTGATTTTCTAAAAAATACATTAATTATTAATTATTGTATATTCATATATAATTATATATGAATATAAAATCACTAAATACATGCTAGGTACTATCTAGTAGGTGGTAGGTATTTAATAATATATTGTAAATAACAATTAATCAAAATATAATCAGTATTTATTTTTATAGAAGGAAATATTAAATATATATTAAATATTCCTTATGATCAAAAATGAATAAAAAACATCCCTTTATTTTTTCTAAATAATTCATATAACAAATTTAGTTGCTAAAGGAGGATATTATTGTAAATAAATTAATATTACTAATATTAGATTATTAGTAATATACATAATAATATTATGTGAAGTATTAAATATCTAAATTATTAAATATATCATTAATTATAATAATTTCTATGGAAAGTGCATGGCAGGCGTAGCCTAGCTCACAAGTACTGTATATTTGTGTATACCCAAACTATGGTTTGGAAACAAACTTATTATAAATAAATCAACGTATGCATAGCTATACTGTGGTTTAGTGTGATCGTGGATTACCGAATAACTTGTACATAACAGTTACAATCTAGTATTTCATAACCATTAAAAACTAATAATTAAGTTAAGATATTTAAGGTAGGATATTTTTAATAAAATAGGCATACATATAATTACTATAATAATCATAATTATTACAATAATATTAGTATAATTATTATAATAAATTCGAACCATTGATGACAAATCATTATCCATGATATTTTTCAAAATACTTTCTGCGTATTCATTCGCATATCTATTTCTATTTTTATCCTTAGTGTTTGATAGTGTCTGCAAGTTATGTATGTATTAAATATATAATATTAATTATTTAAATACAAATATTAGTTAACAAATGTGTTATAAATAATAATGTGTTACAATGTTATAATGTTTTAGTGTTCATTGTTAATAAAAGTATCAGTTTTCTTATATATTCATAATAAATTGATATTAATATTTAATTTATTTCAACTAATTAACCATAGTTATCTTTTTTAAATAGGATATTTATGAATAATTAATAAGAATAATGTGTTTAATTTGTAAAATAATGGAGGTGAATAATGCGTGGTTAATAATTATTGGTATTTATTTAAAATTAATGGAAAAAATAGAAAATGTTTTATAAGTGTATAATTTGTTTAATGAATATATTAAATATAAATATTGTGTAAATATTGGCATATATATTTTAATATTATTAATTATGAATTATTAATTATTAATTTATTAATATTATTATTAATTACTATTTTATTATCAAATCAAATATATTACAAGATCTATTTACCGAATTTAATATTCCTAGTGAGAGACTTTTGATTTTAAATTTTATATATAAAGCCACCCATATAAAGTAACCCAAGATTAAAAGGTAATCTTGGGAAATACTTTGTATTTAAAATTTTAAAATGAGTTATCTCATTTTAATGATTTTAATATGCATAATAATAATGCATATGTATATCATTCACATATTTTTTAACAGCTAATAATGTATTACGATACATATATATTTACAAATAATTACATTAGCATAAATATGTTTTAATACAAATTAATGATAATAATTATAATATTAGATATTCGAAACTATATTTAAATACATATAAAGTTATTATTTTAGTGGGATATAAGTTCAAAAACTATTTACAAGTATTATATTTATAATATCTATAATACATTTGGATTAGGATTATTTTACTTACAAAATCCATTGAAGTATATATTTATGTATTAATTTTAAAACTTTTTAGATCGCTTCCCACTTTTGCAATTTAGAAATTATTATTAAAGGACACAATATATTTTATTATTAAATAAATCGTGTAGGATGATATTGTGTATGTTATAAATATGTGTTTTGCAATTGTAGTTTAATTAAAATATGATAATAATTACATTTATATATATATACACAATATGCATATGTACTTAGATACAATTTATTATACTCAAATCAATTTAAATATATGTTGTTATGTAAGTTGTATCATATATAGTAATATGTGTTCTCTTTAAATGTTACTATATTATGTTATCACTTTTTAGTTTTTTATATTATTTTTTACACTGGTATTATAGATATATTTTTAAATCATTATATACAATTTCTTATACAAATATATTACATTTACTACATGTTAATCATTCATTTCATTGTTATTTTATATATGATAAACCTCTTAATATAACTTTAATCCATTTCAAATGAAACGAACAAGAATATGATGATATTAGAAATGCTCATGAATACATTTTATTTATTTATATTTTAATTATATAATAAGTATATATATAATAAGTTGTCATGAATCCTAATACACGAATTTAATTATTTTAAAATTTCTATATATATAATATATATGTGTTATCATAAATCAGTCCACATGAAGTATTTGAAGGTATTAACTAAAATATAGCCTTTTTATGTGTTCTACGATCCACCAAATATCTATAAAATGTGTCATGCATTCATTCATTTATATATATATATAATTCCTATTGTCTTCTTAGTTTGTGAGACATAATAAAGTAAAATAATGTATAGTATAATATAATATAAATTTATATTTAGATTAAATACGAAACTAAATAAACATAGGAAAAAATGATAAAATTTGAATAAATAAATAGTACGATTCTTATTTTAATTAATTATTTACAATTCTGCATATATGATAACTTGTATATTGTATATATGATTTTTATATTCTTATATATGCTATGTCATGTTATATCATGTCATATTCGCCATAACTACTATGGATGGACTTATATTTATAGTGTACACTATTGACAATATATTCCCTAATACATCATATTTATACAGCATCGTCAATATTTAGTGTTAAACTAGATAACACATTTCATGTGCCATGTTTAACATGTTAAAATTGTAGCCCAACATTTGTGATTCCTAGTTTGAAACCATAGTTAAATATAGTAATAATAGATAGTACACTAATATAGCCATGTTTATATGTATGCTTACTTCTTCTCAGGATAGTTAACGTACCTGCGATACTGTCTTGCAGTAGAAAATGAACATAGATTTTGATCAATCGAATTACCAAATACACGCCATACTAGACAGGCAAACACACTGTAAAATATCCAAAGAGGTATTCTTTTGGTATCAATGTGTATTAACAATTATTGAGATTGGCAACATACCAAAAATGATTTAGAATCTAGTAATTATTTAATCTGTTCTTTGATTAGTAATTCCCTTATAAAATTATATTCGTGTATTTTAAAATTTAAACCTATTCTACTATGTGTAAATATAGTTAATATATATATTTCTTATAATATCAGGTTTAAATACCATAGTATTGGTTTCTGAAGAATATCCCGAAAATATAGAAAGCTCGTCAATATATTATGTAAGTGTTATTGAGCTATCGTAAATTTCATGATAGTGTGATTATTTAGCTATTCCGATATGTTCAGTTGGTAGGTTAAAGATAAACATGATAAATACTCTTCATATATTGTTAGGTTGTGGTGATATTAGACCAATTATACCGGCAATACTAGAATAAATATGCTTTTATTATCATCCGTCAGAGGAAGTATTTCGATTAGCTTATGCATAATAAATAATAAGTATGAATTGACGAATAAGTATTCGAATACGAATACGCCATAACGTTAATTCAGAGCATGCGATATGGAAGACGGTTATTCTTTTTCTCGGATAATATTCATCTATATTTGATTGCCACCTTAATTAAATAAGAACAACGAAGACTATCGCATTGCCATTCGTTTTAATACATTCAAACCGTATCTTAATACTCGAATTAAAGATCTTCATAGACCAATTATCGGTACACCTAAATATATGTGTATTGTATAAACGTTTACTATTATATATTTTTAATAACATATTTGTATCAATACATCTGCCTTAACTTTTATCGGATTCGATTAAATATAACTATTATATACAATATATTCCATATGACAATATTCTATTGGTATTAAAAATAGTAGGTAAAACTTTAAGTTACTTAAATATACATAATTTATATTCAATTTAAGATTGATATATATTTATATACAATATATTCTGATTGGATACATAATTATTAAGGTGTGTAAAGTAAAAGTTCAGTTTAAATGTTTACATTCAACATTTAAATTTATAAAATTCAATAGGATTAGAGGAGGCTCTCCGTATTAAATAGTAAAGTTACATTATCAATTGTTTAATAATTTAAAATCAAATACTATTACTTTCTTTTAATTTAAAATATCAAATCAATTGAAAAGTTATTATTTATTATAAACATTATAATTTATTGATAAAATAATAGTATTCTTTTATTATTTAGCGATATATTATATATGAAACAATTTAATTATCTCAATTCGTGTAATTAAATTATTGGAAATGGTTAGTACATACATTAAACTCATTAGAATTCGAATATTTATAAAACCTGTATATTATAATATGATTATTATTATTATTATTATTATGGAAATGTTAATAATCATAAAGATTACAAAATAATTAAAAAATAATTTTAAACAGAAATCTATAGTTTATTCTTGTGTATATCACTTATTTATATATTCACTGTCACAGAGTTCATTTGAAAGTAGAATGGTTATGGCCTGCGGAGAAAGAAAGAATAATGGGAAACCAGTAATTCACAAAGCTGCGACGATAGTCAATGTTATAAAAATATAAAAATATATATGCCGTAAAAATTCGCAAACTTTTTAACAAATATATAACAGCCCATTATTCTCTATTATTTATAATCTGGGTATTCAATATGAATTTGCTTTTGGTTAAAATTCGATACCTCAATTAAATACTAAAGTTTTTATAATATATGGTATGTATATACGCGTATATCTATATGCATGACTATAGAAAACATGCTAATAGCATGTAATTCGTTAGGTTTATTCTCTCATAGGTTAACCGCCATAGAGGTTATCCTATAGGTTAACACTTGTCACCAGTATTCGAATAAGCTACGAAAGTATGAGGAGCATACCCCGATTCATAGACTCACTACTTGCCGTATTTTCTATAGGCAAGCATAGCACACACTCTCGTTGATAAGGCAATGCTCCATCCCGTTACATTACATTATTACTGCATTATTCTATAATATTGCAAACGTGTAAACATTGGTATTCATCCATCAGAATAATGCAAAGAAAGTTTTCAACGATTGTTTTGATCCATGGAAACCTGAAACGGAAGAAGAATTAAGAATTAGACTTAAGAAGATATCAAATGACGTAGTTAGTTACCGTTATCGTCTACATCAGCTTATTAGTGTTCTTTTTTATGTAAATAGCAGACATAGATGATATCATACATAGATGTCATGACACACATGCTAATTAGGCATATATTTACATTTTATTAATTAAATTAAATTTAATCATCCTATTATATAAAGGTGCAAGTATGTAATATAGCATAAGTTAATATAGCGTATACATATTCACATATCATACTATAGTATAATATAGCATGATAACTATTTATGTTATATGATTATTAATCATCACATTTATTATTTATAAATCATTCGAATACAATTTGTACTTAAGTAATAAAATGTATTTAAGTAGTAACATTTACTTAAGTAATAACATTTACTTAAGTAATAACATTTATTTAAATAATATATTTTATTGAAGTAATATAATAATTATATATCTATAATTTGACCATTATATCTACACTCATTAAGTATATGTAGCAGATCGTATATATTGCTTAGGTATACTGTGTACATATTGACTATTTACTTGTATGCGTGATTACTCAGCAGGACGTCCCACAGTATCGATACCAATCCGATCTCGGCGAGTACCTGGTACGTACTTCTAACTTGGCTACATCAGAACAACATATTTGCACACTCGATGTTCGTTGGCTAAGTAACTCTTAATTAGATTTATATTATTACATTGAAACTCAATCCTCGGATACCTATATTTAGTAAATATTTAGTACATAGTATTTGCTACTATTGTATTTACATTTATTTACAGCTATACTATGCTATTTATCTAAAGAATAATAAACATATATATATATGTGTGTGTATTCTTGTTTGTGTATGTATGTGTATGTGTTGTGTGTGTGTGTGTGTGTGTGTGTGTTTGTGTGTGTGTATATATATATATATATATATATATATATATATATATATATGTGTGTATGCTTGTTTATGTATGTATGTGTATGTGTTGTGTGTGTGTGTGTGTGTATGTGTGTGTGTGTGTGTGTGTGTGTTTGTGTGAGTGTGTTTGTACCTTATATCATTTGATAAACTACATCCTAAACAGTTCTTATGTAACAGAAGTTACTTGGAATCTTTAACACTCGAAACAGAAAGACTTGAGAAAATACGTATGGATTTGATGAGAAATATGAATTATTAGTGCAGTGGTATTGAATTACAGAACACGTATGCAGATGAAGAGAGAATTACATTAAGGCGAAATATATTAGCATCGAATATGAAATATAAATAAATATTAAAATTATTATCGTCATGTTTTTTTTGAACTGTATTTAAAAAGTGTAATTCGAATAATAATGCATTGATAACATAGCCACTTACTGAAATAATTGAAAAATTATAGGATATATCCTAGAATTTTTAGTATTCCTGTGTGAAAGTAGGATAGTGGAATTGCAAAGCATATATGCCACGAATTAAAATATATCTTAATAACTACGATAATATATCAGAATAAGATATTTCAATAAATTCGCCTCATTAGTATTCTTTATATAGATTAACAATATATACAAGTTTTAATTGAGATTATAATGTGTGAGAATCTAAATATGTCTTCTAGATAATAATGACATGTGTTTTGTAATACCAGTCATTATAAAGCATAATTATATCCCTTTTTTATAGTTATCTCAATGTTTAAATAAACTGTTCGTATTTATTATAATATAATTTTATTTATTTTTATAAAATTAAATAATTTCATAAAATTTAATAATAATTACTATTATTATATATTTTGTTTATATATATTATACATATTACGACCATTCTAATCTATATTTCTTTATTGCATTTTTAGGTATTACATATCTTTGCGTGTCAAGGGTTCATGACATATCAACAAATTCAGCCAATGAAAAATAAAAATTCTATCGTCATATATCAAATATATCTAGGAAATTTTATTTTCACATGCTCACTCTAGATTTAGTCTAAGTACACCCTATAGCACCATGTCAGGTATGTTATTTCATTACATATATGATTTTTATACAATATTTTGAATGATGCATTTAATAGTAGAATACCAATAAATATGTACATAAGTAAGATTTTAAAATTCTTAAACATAAATTTAATAGTGAAGTGCATTGACCTATTCAACCTATATTTTTTTTTTGAAAATAGCAATTATTATTAACTCCTTGATTATTAATATTAATTTATTAGTAATTTAGTTAATACATAATGGCCATCAATATATCATATTTAATATATTTGTTTCTGGTTTAGATATTTTAAGTAATAATGTAATGCTGCAATTATCCTATACAATTATGTATGAAATTATTTTTATATTTTGTAAATACGTGATTAATACGTTATAACTATATAATTATCCTATTTCATTACATTTTATAATACATTGTAACATATTTATTTTTTTAGCATACAAACATTACAAAATATTATAGATTTATAATGTCTTGTAGAACTATTATAGTTATAATAGTTAATATAAAAATAGTATTATTAAATAACATATGGATTAAATAACTATAAAAGTCAACCAAAATCTAAATAAACTAATGATATATACGATATATTATCATTTTTTATATTCTAATAATTTAACCTACTTATCGAATTATAATACTGGTATATTAGTATACATAACAATATCATATTTAAATATTAATTTATATGCTTAGATAGGTATTAGATAGTCTTAATATAAAAATTTTTACTTGGCACATGTAAAGTAAATTTATTTATTATGTCGAATGCTATATTTAATTTACACTTATTTTGATTTTTAATAAAACCTATATCATATAAGTTTATATAATGACTATCGAGTATGTTAATATATTCATGTTTTATATTTAAAATAATAATTAGATAAATATATTGTAATGGATTTTCACGAAAAATATAATACAATTACTTAATAAATATTGTGTAGTTTATAAAAATTATAATTTTTATAATATACTAACCCATGAAATAAATAAAATTAACATAATTATTGATGTTAATTGTAATCCTGCCCTTTTATCATGAGGGATATTTTACAAGCTAGAAGTATTATCCAATATAATGTTTTATATCAATACATTTATATTATTCCAATGTATTACATATCATTACTATATTAACATTAATAATTCAAAATATTTAAAAAATTAATATTATTAAAAAATCAGATTTTTTTTTACCGAATTAAGTTTTATTATATTACATGTTTAATTATACTATGAAATGTATACAAACCTTTGTGATGATTTATCTCTTCTAGTAGTTGGTCGTTTATATTTTATTACATCTTTCCATTATTAATTTGTCTATGAAAAGTGTAAGATTTACTACCAATAAACAATGAAATGAAAGGAAAATATTTGAAATTATTTCGAAATATTAATATATCATTTTTTTGAAAATATATATCATTTTTTTGAAAATATATAATTGAAATAATCCAGGTTAATTGATATAACTATTTAGATAATTAATATATATATATATATATATATATATAATTAATATATATTTGTATACTAAAAGCATGCATTTATTTGAATTATATTTATTATCTCGTAGTGTTTTTAATAATTATTGAATATATTTTATAAATTATCTTCTATTTCTATATCTTGTGTATTTCGTTTCCTATTCTGAGGACTAGTGTATGCTGTCCTCACTAGTTCTAATATACTTAATCTCAATCAACCTATAATCCATTTCCAGACCATTTATGCATGGAATATGTCACACACACACACACACACACATACATACACTCTCTCTCTCTCTCTCTCTCTCTCTCTCTCTCTCTCTCTCTCTCTATGAATGTGTTTTTTTTATTGTTTGCATATGTAAGATTTTTTGCCTCTAAGAGCATGAATGTGACCCAAATGGTGATTTATATCTAACAGATAACAGTGCTTTACCTTTAGCCTCACTACTTTGAGACCTTTGTAAATGGGACCTCAATGCAGATACAATATTTAATTTATTTAACATTTAGTACTAAATCTCTGGTGTATTTTTATTTAGTGTTATATTCTCAATGTTAATTTTTTTCTCACTTTCATATGATTAACATTATAGCATTGTGAAAAATAATTCAATTTTCCATACAATAAATATTTATTTATATGTATATATTTTTTTATTGGATAGAATTATTTCAATTAGAATTTTAAATTTAATTATTTGTTTTTAACTCTATATTTTTAGTTATTATATGTTTGATATTGATATATATTTTTTAATTTTCTTTTTGATAATCATAAATATAAATTTTACCTAATTTTTACTATTCGTTTACATATATTTTGATTTTCACATCCCTTGTATACTTATCCTTCTTCCTCCACAGAATTAATAAACCCCTTCTCCAATCTGGTTAAAGTACTCGACTTGTCCGAAGACAAACAGATCAAATACTTTGACATGACCGAACTTAAAGATGCCAGATATGGTTAATTCATTACGTGTAGCTTTACTTTGTATTCATATCTGGTCAATATACTCGAGTAGTTTATACTTTTCATTTGATTACCTTCATATTGAGAAATAAATACAAATTGTCTTCATAAATAGAAGTAAAGTATTACATGAGTAATACTTGCATTTGTTAAAATCAGTTTTGTTAATAAGAATATATCTGGTATTATTCACAATTTTCTCCCTATTTTATATCTGGGTTTATTATGTAATACATCGTTCTCCTCGTCATCAGATAGACTTCCCTTCAGTATTCGCATCCTTCTGGAATCCGCTATCCGTAACTGCGACGAGTTCCATATCATGAAAAAGGACGTGGAGAATATTCTCGACTGGAAGAACATGCAATCCGAAAGCATAGAGATCCCCTTCAAACCTTCCAGAGTTATTCTTCAAGATTTTACGTTGGTGTTACTCTAAATGACATTCCAAATCTATTATGAAATTATAAATTTCGCCTGTAAATAACATTACATTAGTCTTTAAATTCACTTTATTTTTACTAGAATGGTTTATGATCTGATATCAAATTGTAAATTATTCAATTATATAAATAATTTTTTTTACTTCAATTGATAATAATATTATTTATGTAATATATTATGTATTATAATATATTATCATACTTTATATTATACTCTTAAAATTAAAATATGCAGTGTGTTATACAATATAGAGCTATTGAAGTATGTTTATTTACTTTGTATTGAGTGCATTTATAATTATATTATAATTATATATTTTTTATTCCAGATCATATTCTGTTATAAATAGATTATGATAAGTTTTTATGTTTTTTATATTTATACGCAAAACTACAATATTATCAGTTGTCTATTTAATTCATTTTCCTTCTATGGTTAGTGGTGTTCCGGCGGTCGTAGATTTCGCGGCAATGCGAGATGCCGTCACGAGACTCGGAGGTTCCGCCGATTCCATCAACCCCGTATGCCCCGCGGACCTCGTCGTGGACCATTCGATTCAAGTCGACCAGGCTCGAAGGTATGTGGTTTACGACGTTGTTGGAGGCGCTCCCTTTGTAAGCGATGTGTTGGTGTTTTCGATAGCTGAGTAACCCGGTATTTCTACTATTTTAAATAATGTTAAGCGTGGTGTTTTCATTACAATATTTCGTATTATTTAATAAAATAACAAATTAAGATGCAAAAATAAAATTTCATGTTCATATACATTTTATTTACTGAGACTACTGGGTTACCCAGTAATTGCACACAATTGCACACAATTGCACACAATTGCACACAAGTATCGTATACTTATCCTATTTCGTGAAGTACTTGTGGAATGTGAATATCAGAAGTTATCCATCTTGCGAGTACTTGATATTCATGATATCATTTCATTGGATACATATTTAACGGTTGTAGTTATTTTTAAAATTTTTTACTCCTTTACAAATCTGAACTATGTTTAAATATTACAACTTTCCCGAATCTATTTATTATATTTTGGCCCTTGAAGCGATGACTTAAGCTATGCCTATATTTCGCTACCCCAGCTTCGCATCCCTGTATTGTATCGACTGTTTCCCTGCATCATTTCCCATTCAACTATGAATTAGATCAACTTCTTTCTATCGCTTGATGTGTGATTTACCTTTTGTTTATTCATCTGTGTTTTAATTTATCCATTGACAGTAGTCCTGTAGAATTCTATTTATATCCAACGTGTACTCTGTCCTACCGTTTATCTCTGCATCTCCCTAACCTCTTCAGCATTTTCTTCTTCCCTTTATATATCCCTCCCTCTCCCTCTCCCTCTCCCTCTCCCTCTCCCTCTCCCTCTCCCTCTCCCTCTCCCTCTCCCTCTCCCTCTCCCTCTCCCTCTCCCTCTCCCTCTCCCTCTCCCTCTCCCTCTCCCTCTCCCTCTCCCTCTCCCTCTCCCTCTCCCTCTCCCTCTCCCTCTCCCTCTCCCTCTCCCTCTCCCTCTCCCTCTCCCTCTCCCTCTCCCTCTCCCTCTCCCTCTCCCTCTCCCTCTCCCTCTCCTTCTCTCCCTATCCTTCTCTCCCTATCCTTCTCTCCCTTTCTCAATACTCATATCCTAAAACTATTTCTCTTTCTTTTTATCTTATTTTAAAAGAATCTAGGAATTTGTCTTTTAATTAGATTTTATGAATGTTTATAATAATCAATTCTAAATCTCAATAAAGTAATTAAAATTATTATTTGTTTAATGCATAAAAACAGTTTTTATAAATGTCTTTATTCAGAGTATATTATATAATTTAGATATTATATTGTATACAATAAATGCTTGATCTTTATATCAAAGTCCAAGACCTGAATATAATGTGTAACGTTTTCTATAAATATAGATTACAAATCTAAAATTAACTAAATTTAATTATCATTAATCAGATATTTGTATAGTTTCCAAAATTTAGATCTTTCTTAAATTAACTATCAATATATGAAATATGTCAATACATTTTTTTTTGAGGTTATTGTATAATTTGTATAATTTTTATATTTTATATATCTATTTTATACTTCAGTATAAAATAAATAAGTATTATGGTTGGATATAATCCATAGATACAATTATTAATTTTCACTTTACTGATATTAATAACATTTTTAATTGAATTTTTAAAAAGAAATTATCCAAGAAGATTCTATTATCAATTCTTATATAATTATTTAATTTGAATATATTAAATATTAATAAATATTCATTTTATCTGTTAACTAAAATACTAAAATGTCCTTGATTTAGGGAATCACTTTTAAGATTAACACTAATCAATTACTAATAAACTATAATTAATATTTTTATATCTATAAATGAAATATTTCTATATATAGCTTATATAGCTTATAAGCTTTATCATTTTAGTTAATATGGGATTTTGTTAATTATTATCATAGAAATTAGAAATTTTTTTATATTAAAAATAAAAAAATATGTGTTTATTCATAATTTGTGATTTTAAGTATCATAATTTTTTACGATGACTAATTTAGAATAATTATTAAAAAATTAGTTACTATATTATTATAAGGTTCATTTGCTTTTAGCATCGGTTTATAAAGATCCATGAAATGGTATTTTTATATAGCGCTTCATATGATGTACTAATAATATTATTATATAATATATGATAATAATATATGATAATAATATTATATAATAGATGCTATTAGCATGATGCTATTCATGCTATTCATGATGCTATTCATCTATAATACTTGAGTAATATATACAATGATCTATTTTAAATTTGTATGTTATATTATATACATGAAAAAAGTACATTGTACAATGTACATTCCTTATTGTTTCTATGTCTTTTTGAAACAATTGTTTTAAAATATGATACATATTTGTGAAATGAAAAATGACGATGAAAATAATTTCTAATATTGTTACGTATACAAAGAATCTGCTTGCAAATGCTGGAAATATATCAAACTGAACAGAATACAAAGAAAGTGAATTAAACATTGTTTACATACAATCTTTAGATAAATATAGATATTTGAATATGTTAATTTCATTATTGATATTTTAAATTATTCATTAAATAAATCATGTTTTGGTAGAGTTCATTTATTGTAGATATATATTTTTAGAAGCAAGAATTCATTGTTTAAAATATGTTTTAAGTGGTGTTTTATTTTGATGTATGATTCAATATTTTCATAAAATATAGTAAATGATCATATTTATTTATTTTTCAATCGACAAAAAGAAATATTTTGTTAGCATTGCATCTTCACGTCCATCTTAATCATCTCTATTCCAGGTTCACGAGTCATCGATACCTCCGTAGTCCAAACTAGTTACAACGACGTAGGTTTAGATGGTGCCATACAGTTAGCCGCGTTACTTAACTGGCCCCTTCTGCCATAGAGTACAGACCCCGAATCCCGGAGGAGGCTGCGGCAATCCGTGTGCATCGTGCCCGAGTCGGCCGGTTTACCTTCACCTGGTATTGGTGTGCCCTTACCACGACCTTCCCTCCGACGGGTCTGTACATTGTCCATTGTCCAGTTCCCGTCCAGTCGCCGCCTGTAGCCATCTTTAGCTTTAAGCCTTGCCCAGCGATGTATTCAGTAAATGCCGTTACGTGATCTTGCGATCATCTTAGATTGTATTTATTTTAGTCTAATATTATGTTTCTCTGTTCTAATACATGATTCTATCTCCTAACTTTAGTTTATCCATAACTGTAACCCTAGTTTGTAGTTCTTATGTTCATAGTTTATCTTTCTTTTTTGTCTAGCTAAGATTTTCACTTCAGTTATTTTTCTTTCTATTTTATCTCTATTCCTTCGTTCCTGTCTTAAGTCCGTCTTTCTCTCTTTTCGTCGTCTTTACTACTTATCTCTTTCTCGTCTGCAGTTCTTAATCAGTATTCCTCATCTTAGTCACATTAATCCACATGTATATTGTTTTTAACAAAACCGTCTGTTCACGTACGAGTGCACTTTGCTTCTAGTTATGGTCTACTATTTTGTAGTCGGTAACCTAGCCGTGTCTAGCTACCAGCCTAGCAATGTCTAGCTACCAGTCTAGCCGTGTCTTCTTTATACCAAACCACATTCTCTATATACCAATATTTGCCCTTTTATTTAGGATGGGTGCCGTTAAACATAATCAAGAAATGGAATTCCAGCGAAACAAAGAGCGTTTTCTTTTTCTCAAGGTTTTATTATTTTACTTACAATTTCATTATATAACTTTCATTGCGGATTACTATTAACATAAGAAAATATTAGTTTCTAATTTTATTTATTTAAATTGATATCCTAATGTTTATTGATATTAATATAAATAATAATAATATATAAGGAGAAATATGTACAAATAATAATTGATAAAAATAGAACTAATTATTGTTACATAACCATTGCTGATTATTGACATGAGTAGTGATTTAGCCATGTCGGATATATAATTGGATATTGTGTGCTTATTAAGACATACCGAATCATTTCTGGTATATAGGTCAAAACATCTTATATAGGTCAAGTACATCTTATATAGGTCAAGTGCATTATATTATAATACCACCAATATATTATAATATGTAGCATTTCCAATTAATAATAATTATTAAAGTGAATCACATAATGGTTATTATTGATTTTATGCTTCTCATAATATTACTTGCGTCTGCGTATTATTACCTTAATTATTACTGTAATTATTACTGTCATTATTACCACCTAAACACCATGCCCCGTCTCCTATAAACTCCCACTACCGTCGTTTATCTGTAGTCCACTAGTGACCCAACTGACTATTGCAGTGGGGAGCCAAGAGTCTAAAGAACATGCTGATTGTACCCCCTGGCTCCGGAATTGTCCATCAGGTTCGCAGTGTACCGTTACTACGGTTTCACCATTGTCCTTACATCTGCATTGTTCTTCCATCTACATTGTCCTTACATCTGCATTGTCCTTACATCTGCATTGTCCTTACATCTGCATTGTCCTTCCATCTGCATTGTCCTTACATCTGCATTGTCCTTACATCTGCATTGTCCTTCCATCTGCATTGTCCTTACATCTGCATTGTCCTTACATCTGCATTGTCCTTCCATCTGCATTGTCCTTCCATCTGCATTGTCCTTCCATCTGCATTGTCCTTCCATCTGCATTGTCCTTCCATCTGCATTGTCCTTACATCTGCATTGTCCTTCCATCTGCATTGTCCTTCCATCTGCATTGTCCTTCCATCTGCATTGTCCTTCCATCTGCATTGTCCTTACATCTGCATTGTCCTTCCATCTGCATTGTCCTTCCATCTGCATTTTCCTTCCATCTGCATTGTCCTTACATCTGCATTGTCCTTCCATCTGCATTGTCCTTCCATCTGCATTGTCCTTCCATCTGCATTGTCCTTTCATCTGCATTGTGTAATATCTGCATTGTGTAGGATTTACATAGAAGTAGTGTAGTCTTGTTGTATGCTATTCTTTGAAGTTGTACTCAAAACGAGATTGTTACTTAAAATTTATACTACACCCACGTACTTAAGTTAGAAAGGTTACATTCGCCTGTGAAAAGTTCTGCTCCTAGCCTTTTACACCCTTATACCCTTATACCATCCTAATCATCACTTAGTCTAGCATCTACTATCCCATGGTGTTATACATCTCGCACCCCTGCACATAAACCCTTAATCTAGTTGCCATATCCTCCTCTTTAACCAATAGCCCATATGCATTACACATACCTTAGGTTAATCCAGCCTTAACCCAGCCTTAACCCTGCCTTAACCCTGCCTTAACCCTGCCTTAACCCTGCCTTAACCCTACCTTAACCCTGCCTTAATCCTACCTTAACCCTGCCTTAATCCAGCCTTAACCCAGCCTTAACCCAGCCTAACCCTGCCTTAACCCTGCCTTAACACGGCCTTAACCCTGCCTTAACCCTGCCTTAACCCAGCCTTAACCCAGCCTTAACCCTGCCTTAACCCTGCCTTAACCCCTACAGGTGAACCTAGAATGTCTAGCTCGTGTTGTGTTTAACCACAACGGATATGCTTACCCCGATTCTCTGGTAGGCACAGACTCACACACCACGATGATAAATGGTCTGGGAGTTGTCGGATGGGGTTAGCTCCATTAATCCTAATGATTTGGCATTATCTGGACACGTTCTTGTAGCTTTGTAAATCTGTGCTTTTTGTATCCCTCAATTTATATTCAATAATATTCAATTTACTGTTCTGCAAAAAATAGTTTTAGGAAATTCCTGATCTACTATAGAAAAAAATCTAATAATTAATTAAATTAATATATTTAATTAATTAATTAATTAATAAAATACAAAATATGTAATTCAAGAAATATATTAAGTTGTTAATCACAATTTAATAACATAGTTTTCCCAAGCACCAGCTCTACATGCAAACTATTTAAATTAGTTTAAACTTTTTAATTTTATTATAATATCATAATTTTTAATGTGTGTTTGTTTTAAGACACATATCTTTATATGTTTTTATATTCAGTAAAGTTTTATAATAATGTCGTTTATAAATTTTATATTTCATAATTATTACATAAAATAGTAAATTTCTGAAAAAATTTGAAAATTCTACTTTTTATGTTATAATTTGATTAAATTATATTTTTGGATATTTATTATACTAAATATTATATAGAATGATAATCTTGATAAATTAAATATTCTGAATATAACACGAATGAGGTTAAAAGATAATCCATCGTACAAAAGTTATCTTTCTAAAATTTGAAGAAAAATTATATTTTAAAATAACAAAGTAAACATTCATGAATAATAAGTTAGACGTTGGTAAAGAGAGAGAAATCATTTGTTTCTATTGGGTACTCATGATCGTAATATAAAAATGATGCATAAATAATTAATTTATGTTTAACTATTTAAAATTAATTCAAATTTGTAATATATTTTCTACTTTGTAGTTTATGAAATTAAAGATTAGAATTATATTTTAATATTTATTTCTAAAATTAAATTCACAATTAATTTTGCTTTCAAAAAACTAAATTAGAGCCTTTAATATAATAATATTTGTTTCGCAGTTTTAAATATACACAAATGTTAAATGGAGAAGATCTTTAGTCCCTGCCTTAGTTCTTAAACTTCTCGCGTTTCCCATATCCAGGTGTCGGTGGAATTGAAGCTGAAGCGGTCATGCTCGGTCAACCCATCTCCATGGTGCTGCCCAAGGTTGTCGGGTACAAACTAACCGGATTCCTCGGTCAGTTGGTTACCTCTACTGACGTGGTTCTGACCATCACCAAGGTCGGTAGTAGATTCATTGTTAGAGCTGCATACGCGCATACAATTTAATATATTACAGCTATACGAGATTAGCTGAGAGAAATGTTTGATTATTTACAATCCAACAAAGAAATGATAAACTATTATAAATTATTATTATATTATTTATAAAGAGAAAAAATATGATAAATCATCTATATAGATATATAATAGATTATATATATAGAAACTATAATTATGTATATATATTAAATATCTATATGATAAAATTATATTTACATATATATAAATATATGTCGTATAGTTATTAAATATATATACATCATATATATATACATTATATAACATAACAGTTCTTAGCTAAAGTACTTGGATTACTTTATAATTATAGTTCTCTATTTTCTCTATTATTCTATTAACAATAGTATTATCTAATATTATTTAGAACCAAAATCAGCGATGCACAGAATTAAAAATACTTTTTAATAATTTATCTTTTTGTTTATTTTTAAACAAATTATTAAATTAATACAAATTTAGTTACATTTCTTTATAATTCTCTACAAGTCTTTATTATAAAATTCATTATTTTTATATCTAGATTAATTCTAAATTTTATTAGCAATTTTCTTTTCTCTGACTTCACATAACACCCTCACATTACACTACAACATTACACCCTCATATTACACTACAACATTACACCCTCACATTACACTACAACATTACACCCCCACATTACAATACAACATTACACCCTCACGTTACACTCCAACATTACACCCTCACCCAACACCATCACATTACACTCCAACATTACACCCTCACATTACACTCCAACATTACACCCTCACATAACACTCCAACATTACACCCTCACAACACTACAACATTACACCCTCACATTACACTCCAACATTACACCCTCACATTACACTCCAACATTACACCCTCACATAACACTCCAACATTACACCCTCACACAACACTCCAACATTACACCCCCACATTACACTCCAACATTACACCCTCACATTACACTACAACATTACACCCTCATATTACACTACAACATTACACCCTCACATTACACTCTAACATTACACCCTCACATTACACTACAACATTACACCCTCATATTACACTACAACATTACACCCTCACATTACACTACAACATTACACCCCCACATTACAATACAACATTACACCCTCACGTTACACTCCAACATTACACCCTCACCCAACACCATCACATTACACTCCAACATTACACCCTCACATTACACTCCAACATTACACCCTCACATAACACTCCATCATTACACCCTCACAACACTACAACATTACACCCTCACATTACACTCCAACATTACACCCTCACATTACACTCCAACATTACACCCTCACATAACACTCCAACATTACACCCTCACATAACACTACAACATTACACCATCACATAACACTACAACATTACACCCTCACATAACACTCCAACATTACACCCCCACATAACACTACAACATTACACCCTCACATAACACTACAACATTACACCCTCACATAACACTCCAACATTACACCCTCATATAACACTCCAACATTACACCCTCACATTACACTCCAACATTACACCCTCACATTACACTCTAACATTACACCCTCACATTACACTCCAACATTACACTCTCACATAACACTCCAACATTACACCCTCACACAACACTCCAACATTACACCCTCACATTACACTCCAACATTACACCCCCACATAACACTACAACATTACACCCTCACATAACACTCCAACATTACACCCTCACATTACACTACAACATTACACCTCCACATAACACTCCAACATTACACCCTCACATAACACTCCAACTTTACACCCTCACAGTACACTCCAACATTACACCCTCACATTACACTACAACATTACACCCTCACATTACACTCTAACATTACACCCTCATATTACACTCCAACATTACACTCCAACATTACACCCTCACATTACACTCCAACATTACACCCTCACATTACACTCCAACATTACACCCTCACATAACACTCCAACATTACACCCTCACATAACACTACAACATTACACCCTCACATAACACTACAACATTACACCATCACATAACACTACAACATTACACCCTCACACAACACTCCAACATTACACCCTCACATTACACTCCAACATTACACCCCCACATAACACTACAACATTACACCCTCACATAACACTACAACATTACACCCTCACATAACACTACAACATTACACCCCCACATAACACTACAACATTACACCCCCACATAACACTACAACATTACACCCTCACACAACACTCCAACATTACACCCTCACATTACACTTCAACATTACACCCTCACATTACACTCCAACATTACACCCTCATATAACACTCCAACATTACACCCTCACATTACACTCCAACATTACACCCTCACATTACACTCTAACATTACACCCTCACATTACACTCCAACATTACACCCTCACATTACACTCTAACATTACACTCTCATATTACACTCCAACATTACACCCTCACATTACATTCCAACATTACACCCTCACATTACACTCCAACATTACACCCTCACATTACACTCCAACATTACACCCCCACATAACACTACAACATTACACCCTCACATAACACTTCAACTTTACACCCTCACATTACACTCTAACATTACACCCTCACATTACACTCCAGTATTACACCCTCATATAACACTCCAACATTACACCCTCATATAACACTCCAACATTACACCCTCACATTACACTCCAACATTACACCCCCACATAACACTACAACATTACACCCCCACATAACACTCCAACATTACACCCTCACATAACACTTCAACTTTACACCCTCACATTACACTCCAACATTACACCCTCACATTACACTACAACATTACACCCCCACATAACACTCCAACATTACACCCTCACATAACACTCCAACTTTACACCCTCACATTACACTCTAACATTACACTCTCATATTACACTCCAACATTACACTCCAACATTACACCCTCACATTACACTCCAACATTACACCCTCACATAACACTCCAACATTACACCCTCACATTACACTTCAACTTTACACCCTCACATTACACTCTAACATTACACCCTCACATTACACTCCAACATTACACCCTCACATAACACTCCAACATTACACCCTCACATAACACTTCAACTTTACACCCTCACATTACACTCCAACATTACACCCTCACATTACACTCCAACATTACACCCTCACATTACACTCCAACATTACACCCCCACATTACACTCCAACATTACACCCTCACATTACACTCCAACATTACACCCCCACATTACACTCCAACATTACACCCTCACATTACACTCCAACATTACACCCTCACACAACACTCCAACATTACACCCCCACATTACACTCCAACATTACACCCCCACATTACACTCCAACATTACACCCTCACATTACACTCCAACATTACACCCTCACATAACACTCCAACATTACACCCTCACACAACACTCCAACATTACACCCTCACATTACACTCTAACATTACATCCTCACATAACACTCCAACATTACACCCTCACATTACACTCCAACATTACACCCTCACATTACACTCCAACATTACACCCTCACATTACACTCCAACATTACACCCTCACATTACACTCCAACATTACACCCTCACATTACACTCCAACATTACACCCTCACATTACACTACAACATTACACCCTCACATAACACTCCAACATTACACCCTCACACAACACTCCAACATTACACCCTCACATAACACTCCAACATTACACCCTCACACAACACTCCAACATTACACCCTCACATAACACTACAACATTACACCCTCACACAGCACTACAACATTACACCCTCACATTACACTCTAACATTACACTCTAACATTACACCCTCACTTAACACTCCAACATTACACCCTCACATAACACTCCAACATTACACCCTCACACAACACTCCAACATTACACCCTCACATAACACTACAACATTACACCCTCACATAACACTACAACATTACACCCTCACATTACACTCTAACATTACACCCTCACATTACACTCCAACATTACACCCTCATATAACACTCCAACATTACACCCTCATATAACACTCCAACATTACACCCTCACATTACACTCCAACATTACACCCCCACATAACATTACAACATTACACCCCCACATAACACTCCAACATTACACCCTCACATAACACTTCAACTTTACACCCTCACATTACACTCCAACATTACACCCTCACATTACACTACAACATTACACCCCCACATAACACTCCAACATTACACCCTCACATAACACTCCAACTTTACACCCTCACATTACACTCTAACATTACACTCTCATATTACACTCCAACATTACACTCCAACATTACACCCTCACATTACACTCCAACATTACACCCTCACATAACACTCCAACATTACACCCTCACATTACACTTCAACTTTACACCCTCACATTACACTCTAACATTACACCCTCACATTACACTCCAACATTACACCCTCACATAACACTCCAATATTACACCCTCACATTACACTCCAACATTACACCCCCACATTACACTCCAACATTACACCCTCACATTACACTCCAACATTACACCCTCACACAACACTCCAACATTACACCCCCACATTACACTCCAACATTACACCTCCACATTACACTCCAACATTACACCCTCACATTACACTCCAACATTACACCCTCACATAACACTCCAACATTACACCCTCACACAACACTCCAACATTACACCCTCACATTACACTCTAACATTACATCCTCACATAACACTCCAACATTACACCCTCACATTACACTCCAACATTACACCCTCACATTACACTCCAACATTACACCCTCACATTACACTCCAACATTACACCCTCACACAACACTCCAACATTACACCCTCACATTACACTCTAACATTACATCCTCACATAACACTCCAACATTACACCCTCACATTACACTCCAACATTACACCCTCACATTACACTCCAACATTACACCCTCACATTACACTCCAACATTACACCCTCACATTACACTCCAACATTACACCCTCACATTACACTCCAACATTACACCCTCACATTACACTACAACATTACACCCTCACATAACACTCCAACATTACACCCTCACACAACACTCCAACATTACACCCTCACATAACACTCCAACATTACACCCTCACACAACACTCCAACATTACACCCTCACATAACACTACAACATTACACCCTCACACAGCACTACAACATTACACCCTCACATTACACTCTAACATTACACTCTAACATTACACCCTCACTTAACACTCCAACATTACACCCTCACATAACACTCCAACATTACACCCTCACACAACACTCCAACATTACACCCTCACATAACACTACAACATTACACCCTCACATAACACTACAACATTACACCCTCACATTACACTCTAACATTACACCCTCACATTACACTCCAACATTACACCCTCACACAACACTCCAACATTACACCCTCACATAACACTACAACATTACACCCTCACATAACACTACAACATTACACCCTCGCATTACACTACAACATTACACCCTCACATTACACTACAACATTACACCCTCACATAACACTACAACATTACACCCCCACATAACACTCCAACATTATACCCTCACATTACACCCCTACATTACACCCTCACATAACACTCCAACATTACACCCTCACATTACACTCCAACATTACACCCTCACATAACCGCGACCATTTCATAGCACTTGCGTCAAATTGGAGTAGTTGGTAAGTTTGTTGAGTTCTTTGGTCCAGGGGTCGTGCAGCTGTCGATTGCGGACCGCGCGACTATCTCGAATATGTGTCCAGAATACGGAGCCACTGTTGGCTATTTCCCCGTTGACACCGCTTCGCTTTCCTACCTCGGCGAAACTGGTCGCAGTCCCGAAGTCTCGCAACTCGTATCCGCCTACCTGAAGGTCAACCGTCTGTTTAGGGACTTTGCCGATAGCAGCCAGGATCCAGATTTTAGCGAGGTTAGGACTCGGTAACACGGGGTTAGAGTGATTTAAGGTGTAATTAAAGTAGGGTAGGATCAGGATTAAATGTCATTGTGGGGAGTTTAGGTTGTAAGAGTATCCCAATATTTTCTGTTATGTGGGAGTGTATCTGGGAGTGTATGTGGGAGTGTATATGGGAGTGTATGTTGGAGTGTATATGGGAGTGTATGTTGGAGTGTATATGAGAGTGTATGTGGGAGTATATGTGGGAGTGTATCTGGGAGTGTATGTGGGAGTGTATATGAGAGTGTATGTGGAAGTATATGTGGGAGTGTATGTGGAAGTGTATATGGGAGTGTATCTGGGAGTGTATGTGAGAGTGTATGTGGGAGTGTATGTGGGAGTGTATGTGGGAGTGTATGTGGAAGTATATGTGGGAGTGTATGTGGAAGTGTATATGGGAGTGTATCTGGGAGTGTATGTGAGAGTGTATGTGGGAGTGTATGTGGGAGCGTATGTGGGAGTGTATGTAGGAGTGTATGTGGGAGTGTATGTGGTAGTGTATGTGGGAGTGTATGTGGGAGCGTATGTGGGAGCGTATGTGGGAGCGTATGTGGGAATGTATGTGGGAGCGTATGTGGGAGCTTATGAGGGAGTGTATCTGGGAGTGTATCTGGGAGTGTATGTGGGAGTGTATGTGGGAGCGTGTGTGTGAGTGTATGTGGGAGTGTATGTGAGATAGTGAAATATGTGAATTTATTAAAATTAAAAATTGAAATAATCTGATTAGCGTAATGTTGGTTTTTTAAATAAAAAATGGAGTTTATTTTTTTATAATAAAATGATATATTAATTTCAAATTTGAAAATATTAATTTCATATCATTTTTCATTGGCAATTAAAATTACAAATTATAACTTAATTCACTAAAGATAAATTGCACTTTATAAATTCATTAAAGGTGAAGTTTTTAACATAAATATTAAAAAACCAATAAATACTTTTTAAAACCCAAACCCAAACCCTGTGATTTTATAAGGTGCTTTCTAAATCACTACATCAAAATATTGCATAATAACTACCTTAATAAATACATACAATAAAATCTTTAATAACTAAATTTGAACTTTCAATCAATACTCTGAATAACTACATCACCAATGTTTCTATCTATCAGATATATGAGATGGACTTGACCACCATTGTTCCTTGTTGTTCAGGCCCTAAGAGGCCCCATGATCGTGTCATCGTCACCGAGATGAAGTCGGACTTTGCAAACTGCCTTTCCAATCCTACAGGGTTTAAAGGTCATGTTCATCGCTACTTATCTTATTTACAACCTAATTAAAATTAAAGGATTCCTTATTCCGTGACAATAAACTTCCTATCTTATATCACCGCCATTTACAGGTTTTAACATTGCTGATGATATGTTGAATAAAAGAGTTCCGTTTGTATTTGAAAATGAAGAGTATTTCTTATCCCATGGCTCCGTAGTAATTGCAGCCATCACTAGTTGTACCAATACTAGCAACCCATCTGTGATGCTTGGAGCAGGTCTGTATAATCTTGAAACTTCTTTATATCTCCTTTATATCTTCTTTCACTCTTTTATACTCTCCTTTAACTATCTTACACTCTCTTTACACTCCTTTTCACTCTTACACTATCTTACACTCTCTTTACACTCCTTTTCACTCTTACACTCTCTTACACTCTCTTTATACTCTCTTACACTCTCTTACACTCTCCTTACACTCTCTTTACACTCTCTTTACATTATACATGAATATGTACATGAAACTTTAGAACCTTCTTGAATACATTCACATATAACTTGCAACTACTTTTCTTTTCATGAAATTTGGTCCATTTTAAAATTGAAACGTGTTTCATATATTCATGATTCATATGTTCTTTAATTGCAAGTAATGATTAATTATATAAATATTATTCCAAAAAGAAAATATCTACCTATTATTTTACTGAATATTTAAAATGCCTAAAATGTGTATTTTTTTTAAAATCAAATATAATGTTCTGGCTTTTTATAATTTAAGAACGAATCCGTTTCAGGTCTCCTTGCAAAGAAAGCAGTAGAAGCAGGTCTAACAATGCGGCCTTACATTAAGACCTCCCTGTCTCCTGGGTCAGGGGTCGTCACCTACTACCTGAAGGAGAGTGGTGTCATGGAGTACCTCGAGAAATTAGGGTTTTTATTCGATTGCATTTCATAATCACAATATGACATTTCTGAGATCATAGACTTGGCAGGAGGTAGAGTGTTAGAGAGTCAATTAGCAAACTAGTTAGATAATGACTTATTTTTAATGTGGTTATAGTTTCCTAATAACCGTAGTGATGGCTATTTTCCTTTTTGACTTTACAACTCCGTTATATAATATATAATTATTTCAAACTCACTTCCTATGTTTGTACTCCAAGGATAAAACTCCGTAATGCTCATTATTTTAGAGCTATGATTTTCCTTAAACTACAATATAATTTTGTAATGCGAATTAAACGCTGTTAGAATTTGAACACTGGTATAGAAAATACATCTCCAATATGAAAGAATTGGAAATCCCTCATTGGATGGATTAATATAAAATAAATATATTAAGAGTGACCATGATCCAGATAATACTGTTCAAACAGAGATTTGTTAATATAAGTTGTAAAACACTAAACACAAGCAAAACACTTTTAAATTTCTAAATATATTTTTATTTCATCAAAATACCAATCAAACGTACTAAAAAGACAATGAAAGGAATATTTTAAACCAGTGTCTGTATTTTAAAGGATGGCTGATATTAATCTGGGAATTTTATTAACCAAATATATGAAATATTTTTGCATACATTTCTAGTAAAATATAAATAAATTTATCATTAAATACTTTTAACAATAATTAAAATATACATTTTTATAAATTTACATCATTTATTTTTAAAGAAATATTCACATTTAATGTTTAATTATCTAGAATATAGTTATTAAATCTGTATTCATATTTTTTTTTAAATTATTCATTTTGTAAATCATAGTGATTAATATAGTTACCAAAATAAAATAGTTTATATAGTTAACATATTTACCTTATTATTTTTACCCTAATTTTTATTATTTTAGTTTTTATAAATGTTTATTGATTTAATCATACATTTTAGGTCAAAAATACAAATTTGTTTAATAATAAGTTATAAAAGTTTTATTCTAAGTTAAAAGATTATTGCACATGTTTAAATTATCCGGAATTTGGTCAAAATTCAAATACAAAAAAGTTTATATATTTTTTATATTTTACACTTTTTTCAAATCAAATATATAATCATGAATTACTAAATATAAATAGATAAATAATTAGAAATGTATCAAATTTCGTTAAATATATCTGAAGTTATTATTAATGTACTATTTTAAAAAACTGATTTAATTTGTTTTCTAATCCTACTGATAACTTTGAATTCATAATACTTTCGGAAATTACCAATTTAAAAATAACTGTTTTAATAATGCAATATTGATTTATGATTTTTTTACTAGGATACTTAATACCTAATAATGTTTATATCTCCACCGTATTGCGACCTTCGCAACCCTACCACGATCATGACAAATCTTCTCATAGATTCAACGTCGTCGGTTATGGTTGTATGACCTGTATAGGCAACAGTGGACCTCTTGCTGATCCAGTCTCTGAAGCCATCGAAAAAGTTTGATTCTAATATTTCTATATCGCATATTTACACGCCAAGTCTAATCTGATTATTATTTTTACACCTTTTAAGGTGTAAACATCGCATACAACTAGAAATAAATAAATCCATCTAAATTTACAGTAATCTAATTTAAATGCATCTTTTCATTGATCTAGTATAATCTAGAATATATTACATATTGTAATTATGCATATATACATTAATTATGAAATGCAATTGATATCCCTTTCTGACAATGATCTTGAAATCCTTTATGGTGTCAGGGTGACCTCGTCACTGCTGGAGTATTGTCTGGAAATCGTAACTTTGAAGGTCGTATCCACCCTTTGACCAGAGCCAACTACCTTGCTTCCCCACCTCTTGTAATTGCATACGCTCTTGCTGGAACATTGAGCATTGACTTCGAAACCGAATCCTTGGGTTGGTGCTACTTCTTATAGTCCTGCCACTACACAACTACTACCACCACTACAAGACTACTACCACCACTACACAACTACTACTATCACTACCAACTACTACCACCACTACCAACTACTACCACCACTACTAACTACTATCACCACTACTACCAATATTAATGTAAATATTGCTGCTGCTAATTATAAAAATACTTCCGTCGTAATCTGATGCAATATAAAAATATGCTATTTAGGCAAGAATGCCTCCGGACAAGATGTATTCCTTCGTGATATTTGGCCTACAAAAAACGAGATCCTAGCTGTAGAAAAGTCACATGTATTGCCTTCAATGTTCAAGGAAGTCTACGCCAGGATTGAGGTAAACGTATTAATCAGACATGTATTTTGATATATTGACATTTATCATGTAGCCATGTCAAATTAATATCATTAATAATTTAATAATTCCTGGATTTAAACTATTTTCTTTTCCAATTTCATTTTGTATTGCATAATAATGGAAATATAATTTTACATTTTTATAAATTGATTATCTTTTGAATCCATTTCTCACAATAATTTATTAGTTATATAATATTCAACTCTAATCGCAGAATGGCAGCGAACAATGGAACGGTCTGCAGGCACCCGAAAGTAACTTGTACCCATGGAGCAAGGACTCTACTTACATCAAATCGCCTCCTTTCTTTGAATCCATGGTATTCACTCATTAAGTATTCATACCAATTTCACTTGTGATAATAAATTACTATTATAAAGTTTAAACGGAGTGGAACGCAAATCTGTGTTAATAGTAAACCTCGCAAACCTGTTTTAGCAACACACGATTCAAATAGAAATCTCGGCGGATTTCATTTTCTCCTCTTCGTAACTCTCGTGTGTTCCGCACAGGAACGAGAACTGCCGATTATTCGACCAATCGTTGACGCTCACGTCTTGTTGAACCTCGGAGACAGCGTTACCACCGACCACATCTCCCCGGCTGGCAGTATCGCTCGCAACAGTCCGGCCGCCCGCTACCTCTTCGAAAAGGGGTTTGTCCTTCCTTAGGACTTATTCTTCAGTTTAGCTCGGTGAGATGAGTCGCGTTGCAATTTGATCAAATATACAAAACTATAGATTTACAGAGAAGTTATCATAAAGTTATATATTGCACCAATTGAAGTTAAATCAATTGAGTAGTGACTAGATTAGATAATAAATTAATTAATTAATAGAAATTATTTAAATATTAATTTCCTCAAGTCGATGAAAAACTGAAAATTATTATTTTTCATAAAAATATTAATATTATTTATATTCTATTGTAAACAATTATATTTAGTAATTTATACTAATTTCAAATCAATAGACAATCACTTACAATTTCAGAAAGAGTAACTAGTAAAAGTTTAATAACATTTTGATGATAATTTTACATTCTGAGACAATTGAGTTTAAATTATTTATTTATTGATATAATTTTAATGATTTCCTAAAATGATTACAAATAAATGAATTTTGCAAATTTATTTTGTAAAATAAGTTATAATAATAATAAACAAATCTTGAATAATATATACATATATATATATATATATACATATATATATATAAAATATACATATATATATATACACATATATATATATATATATATATATATATAAATAAAATTAATGGTAATACAACACCTGGACTATACTAAAATAAAGTTGATTACTCTGAAGATGATGCTAAACTAATTGTAGTAGCATAAATTCTATTTAAATTCACAAACGTATGCATTGTTATTATTTTGTTATTATATTAGTATAAATATTTTAATAAAGTAATAATTAAATAATAGTTTGAAATATTTTTTAAATTTAACTTTTCAAATTTATATAAATTTGTGCTAACTTTATTTCATTGGTTGTAGTTATTTGTCTAAACTAAACTCGCTCACCGGAGTCTAATTTATGATATGGTTTTTACTAAACTGCAATGATAAAATGAATATAAAATGTAAATAAAAACTAATCGATTTAGAAATGACAGCTGGATTATCCATGATTTCGAAGCCATTTTTATATTACAAAACATTAGTTGTATTTTTATATTTTAATTATAAAATTTCATGAAGTTTACACTTTGATTTCTTTAGTGACCATCTTAAAAACTCCTTAATAAAATTGTAGTAAAATATGTTCAATATTAGAATTTTAACTAATGACTAAATATCTTACTTAAAATTATAACAAAATTTGATAATGTATTTAAAAGGCATCCAACCCTTAACTGTTTATAAAGTACTTCATTAAATAATTTGACTGAAATTTAAAATGACATTTCGATGACTGCTATATATTAATTAATTATTATAATTGTTTTGCAATTTAGTTAAATAATTAGTAAACAATTAATAAAATAAATTATATATTATAAATTAATAACTATTTATAAAATATAATGAATTTGTACATTTACAGACTTGCACCCCGTGAATTCAATTCCTACGGGTCGCGTAGGGGTAATGATGATATCATGGCTCGAGGTACCTTCGCTAATATCCGATTGGTTAACAAGTTCATAGGACGTGCGGCGCCAAAGACCATTCATATTCCCAGCAAAGAAGTGGTAAGTATATTTGGATATGTTTGAGTGTAGGTGTTATGGTGTTATATAATTTATAATATATTCCTCAGATTCTTTCAGGAATATTTTAAACAAAACGTACCTAAACAAGTTTAATTTTTTGAAATTTGAATAATATCAAATTTAATTTCAAATATTGCAAACATATGGAAAATAAAACAATAATTAGTTTTCTATTCTTTTAAGCAGAATTCACAATGAGAACTTTAGTGTTCATTGTTTTATTAACTCACATTATATCACAAATATGTTATCATCGATATCACTATTTTTAGAACACATTACAAAAATAAAACTTTGACTGCAAAATAATTAATTATCTATCAATAACTAATTATTTGACTTTGTATTTAGTAATAGAAAACGTGTTTACTTATATTTTATATATAAATCTATAGATTAATATAATAAATTACTCGATCTTTGACGATTTGAAGATTTTTTTGCTAATCTTAAAATAATTAATTATCTTATAACGTATCACAAATTATCATTGATTGAATTTAACAAAATGTTTTAAATAGTTTATGGCACCATTTTAATAACCAATAGACAATTCTACTGGGAGAATCTCGGTGGGACCCCTGCTTCAGTATAACCTTATTCATCTTCCTAATGATGCAATTAATTTAATATCTTATTAAACTTTTTTACAATTTTTTAAATAGTTTATAACATTACTTTCACCAATCTTGAAAATACAAGAAATATGAATAAATTATTAAATAACTGTTTGTATTTATTGATACAATAATATGATATGTCTCGTAAACAGATGGATGTGTTCGATGCTGCTATGCTTTACAAGACTGAAAATCGTGATGTCATTATCTTAGCCGGGAAGGACTACGGATGCGGGTCGTCCAGGGATTGGGCTGCAAAGGGCCCATTGTTACTGGTCAGTCATTATCCTACTCGTCATCATATGAAACCATTACAGGCTACTTTCATGTATCCACCTTATGGCTTTCACATTAAAGTGTACCTTCAGAGCAAAACAATGAGAACCTTTACCTAGACAAGAGTAGTTACACATTTCATACTAACTATTGAGCATTATAAGGGCAGTAGTGATCCTGGTACTATCCAAACACCCAAAAGTACTTCTATTCGATTTGTTCAACAGAAGTTGTTAAATTCTGATTTTAAAATGATTCTATTTTTTAAAACTGTATTAATCTAAATAATAACACATTTAAATTTCAAAATCAATGAAAATAGTTTCACGCTTTTCTATAATACTAAGCATGCGACGAATTGAATATTTTAGACGACAGTTTATGTCTTTTAAATGATTGTTAATGTGTATTGACATCTATCTGCATGTTTAGCTCTATACATCATTTTATTTTAATTTCATTTTTGTGAATTTAGGAATAAATGTTCAGATTTTATTTTTTTTTAATATTTTTATAAAACATTTATTTTGATTGTGTAAATTCCATTACCAATTCATTTTAACTTTCCAATGTATTAAGTATGGTATAGAGCATACATTTCTAGTGAAATCAATATATATACTAATCATATATATAGTATATATACTTATCACTTAATACTTTCAATAATAATTATTAAATGATATTAAAAATTTCTATTTTTATTTTAAAAAGTATTTATTATTTTTTTTTCAGAAAATAATATTAATTATAATTATGTTAAAAATGAATTTATATTAAATTACAAATCTCTGTTAATTCCTATAAACATTTCATACTATATTTAACATTTTTTGAATAAATCTCAGGCAATTTATTTAAATCACCCTAAAAGGGAATCAAAGCAGTGATTGCCGAGAGCTATGAACGTATCCACCGCAGTAACTTGGTTGGAGTCGGAATCATTCCATTGCAGTACAAGGAAGGTGAAAACGCGATTTCACTCGGCCTCACGGGCAAGGAAAAGTATTCTCTGGAACTACCCTCCGACCTCGAGACCGGACAACTGGTAACCATCGAGGTTAGAGATTTTCCTAGTACGAGTGTCCGCGTGTTGCGTCTACATAGACTGCGAATGTAACGCTCGAGTTTCACAGATCGACAACGGAAACAGTTTCGAAGTGATTTTACGCTTCGACACCGAAGTGGAGATGAGTTACTTCCGCAACGGAGGAATTCTCAACTACATGATCCGTAAGATGTTGTAAGCAGCCAATCGAGCGACCTGCAGATTGAGCAGCCAAACTAAATTCACGTGCCATGCGCAAACCGTACGCAACTTCAAATCTTTATGCGGTTGAAAAATAAATGAAATAATGACAATTTTTTATTTAAACATTCAGTTGCACAAAATTATATTGTCGTTATCGGAGTGGGTTTCTTATATACAATAGAATAGTAATTCGTCATCAACAGTCTGAGATATCGGGATTTGAGTGCGTCGAGGAGAGGCTGGGACAAGTATTGGCGGTTAGCGAAGAGGGCGGAGTTTCAGTAGAGTCTGTTGGTTGTTGAGACGATGCCAGCCAACACTCCACGGAAGGTACATCTGCGCGCTGTTCATCTTCGGTGTCGGCTTCGTGACCGTTGTCATCGTTGTGGTACTCCGGAATCGTGCAAGTGCTGACTTCTTGCCTAGCAGTGGCCTGGGGTGGTCAAATAGTGTGGTCAAATGGGGGTAGTGTGGTCAAATGACTGCGAGTTTATATCTATTGTATTCTATTTTATAAAACAAATGTCTATATAAAGGAGTATTTTTATTGTACAATTCTGTTCATTCCATTGTGAATCTACTACACCACTACTACATCACTACTACACCACTACTACACCACTACTACACCACTACTACACCACTACTACACCACTACTACACCACTACTACACCACTACTACACCAATTCTACACCACTACTACACCACTACTACACCACTACTACACCACTACTACACCACTACTACACCACTACTACACCACTACTACACCACTACTACACCACTACTACACCACTACTACACCACTACTACACCACTACTACACCACTACTACACCACTACTACACCACTACTACACCACTACTACACCACTACTACACCACTACTACACCACTACTACACCACTACTACACCACTACTACACCACTACTACACCACTACTACACCACTACTACACCACTACTACACCACTACTACACCACTACTACACCACTACTACACCACTACTACACCACTACTACACCACTACTACACCACTACTACACCACTACTACACCACTACTACACCACTACTACACCACTACTACACCACTACTACACCACTACTACACCACTACTACACCACTACTACACCACTACTACACCACTACTACACCACTACTACACCACTACTACACCACTACTACACCACTACTACACCACTACTACACCACTACTACACCATTACTACACCACTACTACACCACTACTACACCACTACTACACCACTACTACACCACTACTACACCACTACTACACCACTACTACACCACTACTACACCACTACTACACCACTACTACACCACTACTACACCATTACTACACCACTACTACACCACTACTACACCACTACTACACCACTACTACACCACTACTACACCACTACTACACCACTACTACACCACTACTACACCACTACTACACCACTACTACACCACTACTACACCACTACTACACCACTACTACACCACTACTACACCACTACTACACCACTACTACACCACTACTACACCACTACTACACCACTACTACGCCACTACTACGCCACTACTACGCCATTACTACGCCACTACTACGCCACTACTACACCACTACTACACCACTACTACACCACTACTACACCACTACTACACCACTACTACACCACTACTACACCACTACTACACCACTACTACACCACTACTACACCACTACTACACCACTACTACACCACTACTACACCACTACTACACCACTACTACACCACTACTACACCACTACTACACCACTACTACACCACTACTACACCACTACTACACCACTACTACACCACTACTACACCACTACTACACCACTACTACACCACTACTACACCACTACTACACCACTACTACACCACTACTACACCACTACTACACCACTACTACACCACTACCACACCACTACCACACCACTACCACACCACTACCACACCACTACTACACCACTACTACACCACTACTACACCACTACTACACCACTACTACGCCACTACTACGCCACTACTACACCACTACTACACCACTACTACACCACTACTACACCACTACTACACCACTACTACACCACTACTACACCACTACTACACCACTACTACACCACTACTACATCACTACTACACCACTACTACACCACTACTACACCACTACTACACCACTACTACACCACTACTACACCACTACTACGCCACTACTACACCACTACTACACCACTACTACACCACTACTACACCACTACTACACCACTACTACACCACTACTACACCACTACTACACCACTACTACATCACTACTACACCACTACTACACCACTACTACACCACTACTACATCACTACTACACCACTACTACACCACTACTACACCACTACTACACCACTACTACACCACTACTACACCACTACTACACCACTACTACACCACTACTACATCACTACTACACCACTACTACACCACTACTAACACCACTACTACACCACTACTACACCACTACTACGCCACTACTACGCCACTACTACACCACTACTACACCACTACTACATCACTACTACACCACTACTACACCACTACTACATCACTACTACACCACTACTACACCACTACTACACCACTACTACACCACTACTACATCACTACTACACCACTACTACACCACTACTACACCCTACTACTACACCACTACTACACCACTACTACACCACTACTACACCACTACTACACCACTACTACACCACTACTACACCACTACTACACCACTACTACACCACTACTACACCACTACTACGCCACTACTACACCACTACGTACACCACTACTACATCACTACTACTCCACTACTACACCACTACTACACCACTACTACACCACTACTACACCACTACTACACCACTACTACACCACTACTACACCACTACTACACCACTACTACACCACTACTACACCACTACTACACCACTACTACACCACTACTACACCACTACTACACCACTACTACACCACTACTACACCACTACTACACCACTACTACACCACTACTACACCACTACTACACCACTACTACACCACTACTACACCACTACTACACCACTACTACACCACTACTACACCACTACTACACCACTACTACACCACTACTACACCACTACTACACCACTACTACACCACTACTACACCACTACTACACCACTACTACACCACTACTACACCACTACTACACCACTACTACACCACTACTACACCACTACTACACCACTACTACACCACTACTACACCACTACTACACCACTACTACACCACTACTACACCACTACTACACCACTACTACACCACTACTACACCACTACTACACCACTACTACACCACTACTACACCACTACTACACCACTACTACACCACTACTACACCACTACTACACCACTACTACACCACTACTACACCACTACTACACCACTACTACACCACTACTACACCACTACTACACCACTACTACACCACTACTACACCACTACTACACCACTACTACACCACTACTACACCACTACTACACCACTACTACACCACTACTACACCACTACTACACCACTACTACACCACTACTACACCACTACTACACCACTACTACACCACTACTACACCACTACTACACCACTACTACACCACTACTACACCACTACTACACCACTACTACACCACTACTACACCACTACTACACCACTACTACACCACTACTACACCACTACTACACCACTACTACACCACTACTACACCACTACTACACCACTACTACACCACTACTACACCACTACTACACCACTACTACACCACTACTACACCACTACTACACCACTACCACACCACTACTACACCACTACTACACCACTACTACACCACTACTACACCACTACTACACCACTACTACACCACTACTACACCACTACTACACCACTACTACACCACTACTACACCACTACTACACCACTACTACACCACTACTACACCACTACTACACCACTACTACACCACTACCACACCACTACTACACCACTACTACACCACTACTACACCACTACTACACCACTACTACACCACTACTACACCACTACTACACCACTACTACACCACTACTACACCACTACTACACCACTACTACACCACTACTACACCACTACTACACCACTACTACGCCACTACTACGCCACTACTACACCACTACTACACCACTACTACATCACTACTACACCACTACTACACCACTACTACACCACTACTACACCACTACTACACCACTACTACACCACTACTACACCACTACTACACCACTACTACACCACTACTACACCACTACTACGCCACTACTACACCACTACTACGCCACTACTACACCACTACTACACCACTACTACACCACTACTACACCACTACTACACCACTACTACACCACTACTACACCACTACTACACCACTACTACACCACTACTACACCACTACTACACCACTACCACACCACTACCACACCACTACTACACCACTACTACACCACTACTACACCATCTACTACACCACTACTACACCACTACTACACTCACTACTACACCACTACTACACCACTACTACACCACTACTACACCACTACTACACCACTACTACACCACTACTACACCACTACTACACCACTACTACACCACTACCACACCACTACCACACCACTACTACACCACTACTACACCACTACTACACCATCTACTACACCACTACTACACCACTACTACACTCACTACTACACCACTACTACACTCACTACTACACCACTACTACACCACTACTACACCACTACTACACCACTACTACACCACTACCACACCACTACCACACCACTACTACACCACTACTACACCACTACTACACCACTACTACACCACTACTACACCACTACTACACCACTACTACACCACTACTACACTCACTACTACACCACTACTACACCACTACTACACCACTACCACACCACTACCACACCACTACTACACCACTACTACACCACTACTACACCACTACTACACCACTACTACACCACTACTACACCACTACCACACCACTACCACACCACTACTACACCACTACTACACCACTACTACACCATCTACTACACCACTACTACACCACTACTACACTCACTACTACACCACTACTACACCACTACCACACCACTACCACACCACTACTACACCACTACTACACCACTACTACACCATCTACTACACCACTACTACACCACTACTACACTCACTACTACACCACTACTACACCACTACTACACCACTACTACACCACTACTACACCACTACTACACCACTACTACACCACTACTACACCACTACTACACCACTACCACACCACTACCACACCACTACTACACCACTACTACACCACTACTACACCATCTACTACACCACTACTACACCACTACTACACTCACTACTACACCACTACTACACTCACTACTACACCACTACTACACCACTACTACACCACTACTACACCACTACTACACCACTACCACACCACTACCACACCACTACTACACCACTACTACACCACTACTACACCATCTACTACACCACTACTACACTCACTACTACGCCACTACTACACCACTCTAAACAAATCAGTGGTCAAATCAGTTTTTTATAATATATTATATTATAATTATTGTAAGATTAACATTAAAAATTGTTATTTTTAACTATATCTTTATTTCATAAGCTTTATTAATTTTAAATCAAATTTATATTTGATATATATATTATAATATTATTTTATTGTAAACTATTATTAACTAAATAAGTAAATTATTACTATTATAAACTATTATTTAATTTATAAATATTCAATCTTGGATTTTCTTATAAAATATATAATTTATTTCATAAGAATCTGTATTTAATTTCATAAATTATAGAGTAGTATATAATATCAATAATAATAATATTATTTTATAATAAACTTTCTAATCAAATTCTATACCTATAAATATAAGATAAATCTAATTAGATCTAGTTAGAAAAAATTATTTCATAAATTTAAATTAATTATTAATTCATAATTATACTAAATTGTAAAGAACTTTTATAAATAATTCTAAAATTAATAATATATGTTCAATTTAATTATGAATAGATAAATTCAATACATTCATTATTATTGATATATAAATAACTAACTGATGAAAAAGATAATCCAATATTAGATTTATATTTGAATTAAATTATATTATATTTAAATACATTATTATTTGATATTTAAAAAATGCAATCTCAACCAATTTATATTAGTTAGTATTAGTTATTATTATCCTTTATATTTCACATACAATTAATTCAGAGTTCTTTATACTGTTCAATATAATTGAAGTATATAATTCAGACTGCCAACTCACCTCGTAGGAAAGCTTCTCATTGCAGTTGTAGGTATCGCATATCGGTTCCGAGAGAATTGAAGAAATGAACGATATCGCTGAACAGGAAGAAGCGTTTCGAGAGTGACCTTGGTAAAGGGAGATCAAGAGGTTACACTTAATGTCTACTATTGGGTTATTCTACTATGAAATAAATATAATGGTAAAAAAGGTACATTGAAATAAAGCGCAAGTAAGACCGCACGATGATGCCTGTGCATTCAAGCGCGACACAATTGACTAACCGCCTCCCAGCATATTGTGCGACGATAAGGACGCGTGTCCGACGATGGCAATAGAGCTCTTATCGGAGGCAACTCCGGACATACCGCCAACGCCGGCGGCGGCGGCTGTACCTCCCGCAGTTTCTGTGGAGTTGCAGCGATTGTCGTTGATGATCTGTAGCACCAGGCCGTTGTAGGTAGTGCGGCCGGCCTTGGTCAACTCCACTAGCCGGTTGAACTGTTCCTGGAGCGGTAACGAAGATAAAGCTGCGTAAGGCTATAGAACCGGTTTTAGTAAACGACAGGGATAGAGTAAAAGTATAGTAAGTATTTAGTTTACTTTTGACGAGACAATAAGATATAAGTAATAAACCAACGTCTGCGCCGTCGTAGCTGAATATGCCGACAACACTGACAGACACCAGTTTACCACAAACACGTCCTGTTTCAAGGAATATTAGGAATCTTTAGGAATCGCATGGATAGGGAATATAAAGCGGTTAATTTGGATTTTAACAATTGGTAAGTTTAATATGGTTTGGAAAGGAAAAGAGAGGCGGAGGAAGTAGGAGAAGGTGATCAAGACGTGGGACAAGGTTAAGGAGAGGAAGTCGGAGAAGGTTAAGGAGAGGGAGCGGGATAAGGTTAAGGAGAGGGAGCGGGAGAAGATTAAGGAAGGGAGCGGGATAAGGTTAAGGAGAGGGAGCGGGAGAAGGTTAAGGAGAGGGAGCGGGAGAAGATTAAGGAAGGGAGCGGGATAAGATTAAGGAGAGGGAGCGGGTGAAGATTAAGGAAGGGAGCGGGATAAGGTTAGGAAAGAGGTTAGGAAAGGGCGTAGGTGAAACCTAAAGCTTTGCGGCCAAGTGCAAACAGAAACGGAATGCATTGTTCTGTGCACATCTGCATGATTTGATTAAGTGCTTCGTCGAGGCCGCCTGGTGGAGGTACGGAAGGTAAGATGTTGGAGCTTAGTACTAAGTGTAACAATGCAAACGATGGAGACAACCTTTGGATTCTATAGATTCGAGATTGGGAGAGATGATGACACATTTGAGTTTCTTGAGTTTCAAATGTTTAGTGACTTCCCGTAAACCCAACACGATTCTCCTCTTAAATTTGGCCTTTAACATGTATCAGAAAAAATGTATAAATAAATTATTTATGATTATTTCTCAATTACATGTGAATCAAATTAATAATAATTTAATTTTTATATTATAGCAAAATATAATACAAATAAACATCTAGAATTGTGTACATTAGTTATTGATTGTAATTCAATAAGAGTATATATTATATGTCAAAAATATATTTAGTTTTGAAGCAATAATTGAACAATTATATTAACCAAGAATTCTAAATTAAAATTATGAAGAAAGAATATTATTTGCTCAAAATGTAGTATTTAGGTATAACATTTTAGTTGAAAGGATAATTAAGGAGAGACCTCAGCGATCAAATATTAATTAATTAATTTTTTTTTATTTAGATTAATTTATATGTTTAATGTTGTGAAATTTCAGATTGAAAAACGCAATAAAAATTGAATAAATTACATGTTTATAAGATTATTGAAAATAATAAATTAGTGAAAAATATATATATATTTATGTATATATATGTATATATGTATATATATGTATATATATATATATATATATATATATATATGTATATATATACATATATATACATAAATATATTTATATATTTATATATATATATGTATGAATAATTATATATTCAATAAAAAACATATTGCAAACCATACAAGTATTTTACTGCATAATAAATTTATAAATAATAATAAAAGTGCACTTTGAAGTCGGTTTTCTCAGAATAATTATTTTCACTTGTTTACTGATTTTATATTTGCAATAACTCAATCAATATAGAAGTTAATTCATTAATGTGTGTGTGTGTATATAAAGATATTATATATATTTATATAGTTATATCTTTATATTTATATATAACATAATAATTATTTAGTAAAATATTTATTTATTCACATAAAATTGTTTTTTTTTAAATACAGTGTTTCATAGTCATATATAAACACATTAAGAAAGAATTGCTAAAAAATAATGAACTAACTAAATTTGTCTATATATTGCCAATAAGTAGGTAAACAAATATTGGAACCATTCCAAGTATTGAGTACATTCTTACATTTTATTTACACACATATTTCCCTATTCCTTAACATGTTGAACAAGAGGTCTCACCTTAATATATGAAACATAAATATGAAATATATTTTAACATATTTTAAATAAGTTGGAATAATATAAGTGTTGAATATTAAAATTTATTGAATTTGTAAAAATGTCAAAAATAGACAAAATTTGATCATTAGATTGAAATTAAAATATTAATGTTTATAAATGTAGAAAATAAGCATTAAAATGGGTTTTCTTTGAAAAAGAATAATTGAAAATTGAATTTAAAGTTGAAATTGAATAAAAAACTATAATATCATTCAGTAACATATTCAGAATGATATTACATGACATTATAATAAATACATTATTATATTAATTTTTGATAATCAATTTGAAAGTGATTTAAATTTATTTTATACAAAAAAATGTAGAACTGAAAATGAAGTCTAATATACGAAATAAACGACGAAATAATACAAACTTTTACAGGATCCCTATTGAAGAGGTTGTCTTGAAATGTTACCAAAGATTTTAAAAGCTGGGTACAAGCTTCATCGATATCTTTGTCCAGTACTTGATTGCAGTACCTAATGATGGAGAATATCAGTTAACGCTGTGAAGTACTTAGAAGTATACCAAGAGTAATGCGAGTACGATAATTAGAATGCCATCCTTGATGTTATCACCTTTTGTGATAACGAGGGAACGTATTTAATTAAGTTTTTACTTCGGCGAATATAGAAATGGTTAATGTTTAGTAGGGAATTAAATGCAGAATTTAGTTAAAAAATATAAATTGAGTTGTCCGGTCAGCATAATCTGTAGCACGATGTTGTTAAAATTACCCTGGCGGTAGTATTACAAACTCGCGAAAACGACGACTGTGCAACGACAACTTGGAGGCCATCTCCATTCTCGCGTCGGCAGCCGAAGACGTCGTAGCTCCGCCTGGTGTGCGAATCGGAGACATCGTAAACGGGGACACTTGCGATATCGGAGACTGAGGCTGAGTCAAAGGGGGTGTGTCTTCATCTTCGTCGGCGACGTCATCCGGAGCTGCTGATTGGTCGGCGGTGGTGTCCGGAGTCGTAGTGTCGGTATCTGCGAAGAAGCAATGGTTTTGGGGGAGTTTAGGAATGATGAAACAATGGCATTGTCTATATCGGTGAGAGAATATTGTTTCCTGAGAACAGGGTACAATTAAAAATGGCCGAGAGAAAGAAGTTGAAAGATTAGATTTCTACAGAACATTGGTCGATTGAAGTTACTTTCGAGTTAGTTTCATGGATGCAGGCTTTATTAACCTACATTAGAAATTAATGAACAACCTTGTTCGTCTTCTGGAGGAAGACAAGTCGTAATTTCATCGTTTTCGAGAATGGCATCGACTATTTTCCCTCTCGATGTCGCGTGACCTTCAGCGGATGGCAAAGGTCTTGTGATGTGAATTTGCGGATCATCCAATAGGCGGAGTCTTTTTTTTTCCTCCCTCTCCTTCAAAATTACCTTATAAGGAATCATAAGATATAAAATCACATACCACGTATTTTCATATAAAATACTATAAATAATTATGATTTGTAAAGGTTATCAAAGTTGCAAGCTTAAACAATAACTCTTTTCAAGGTACTCGGTTTCTTAAGTTTGGGAATTTCTCGTTCCTTTCCCCTTTTTGTGATGTTGATTGAACACGACGGATTTATTGGTTTAACGAGCACCTGGGATTGCGAGAAATGTTCAACAATTTTAGAGTCTGCTTAGTATGTGTAACTGGAACCCGTGTTTAGGATTTAATGAATTAGTTTAAAGTACTGAGTGGGTGGTCAAAATTGTTGGTTTTGCTGATGTGCTCGCAAACCTTGGCCTTCACTTGCGGAATCTCTGGAGCTTTGATTGATGTTTTCTGAAACAAGAGGACAATAATGAATATTTTATAGCGATAATAAAAGCACGATAATGTAAAATCTGCCGACTTGGTAAATGAAGTTAATGAGTATACAACCGAAGTCGTAGAGTGAGTAGCAGAATAAAACCTCGAGAGCAGAAACCATATCCGCAAAATTCAGAGAAATATTTGTGGGACGAGGTTTTCGCGAAGTTTGAATCTGAAGCAGGCAATAGGAATTGAAATGGGAGAGGGTGGGATATTGGAGTGACAGGTAGGATAAGGAGGGGATAATTAGTAGAGAGGAAGTGAAGGAGAGCGATGTGAAAGAGGGAGATAAAAACAAAGAACGATAGAAATCAAATAAATAGTTATTACATAAAGTTTGCAAAAGAGAATATTTTAAAATTGTGAAAAATATATTAATAATAATTGATATTGATAGAAACATTATTTATATGAATATAGATTAAAAAACGAGTTTATAATATGTGTAGCTAAAGCGGAAGTTGGATGCATGGTATTTATAATATAATGAAATTATTAAATATTATTTTTGTATACACTTTTTACACAAAACAATTAAATTAATAGAATGAATATAGCAGATTTTTTCATCCAAGAATCAGTACATAAATTTAATTTTTTGCAACCATCAACAATCATTTTATATAATTAAATAATTAAATAAACTATATACCGACTTTATTAATTTAAATAATTAGTTATAAAATGTCTATTCTTGGTTTATAAAATGTCTATATATTTAATTTAGCTCAACTATAAATAGAAATTTGTTACTGTAATTTTATAAATAGATTTTATAATTACAATTTTTTTATAAATTAAATTTGATTTTGAAATGAATTCCAAATAATAAATATTATATTATTTAAAAGCGTGGAAATTGAATATCAGTTTCGATTCAACTTTGACATTGATCTACAGGCAAAGTTAGTTGGAAGAGCAAAAGAGTTTCGACGAGAATACGAAGGTACCAACGGGCAGGTTCTTGATCTCTCGAATGACGTGCTGTTCGATGTCGATATCGCGAAGTTCGGCGTCGGCGAGTTTGCTTGCCTCCTGGTAGCGTTTCTTGCGTTTACGTTGCATGCGAACGACGGGGGGCGTAGACGTAGTAATATCGGCGGCGGCGGCGGCGGTGGCGCGAGTGGTTTCATCCGAGGTAGCGGGAGCGGGAGCAGTCTGAAGCCGAGGAGTTAGGTGAAACCACAAACTAACGACGTCGAAAGAAAAATTTGGAATCGGAGTTTTATTCGCCTTTTATGGCGATAAAAGCTTTTCGAGAGCGCTGCGTTGAGAGATTATCTTTCTATTATAGAAACATCGGCTAACGTGAAATCGTGCCCCCGACGCTATCCGTAAAAGGAAGATATCTAGGCCGTTTGCGCATATGTACAGATTGATCTGCTCTAGGAACCGCGTACCTTGCCAACCATTCTTAAAGCATTCGAATAGGAGTTGGCGCAATTTTTCTGATTGACGGAATTCTGTGAGAAGGAGGCGGGGACAGGCGGCGAGGGGACAGGCGGCGAGGGAGCGGACGCGGCAGGCTTATGGTGTTGTTTTCTCTTGTTGAATGTATCTTTAGCTGTTGACAAAGTATTGGGCTAAGTATTAATGAGGCTGAACGATGGTACTGGTGGAGAAAAGAGAATATTGCAGTGGAATGGAAGTGGAGGGTTTTATGGGATATAAGGAGTGCTGTAGAGAGATAAAGGTAGGTAGGGAGAGTGTTGAGAGGCAGGAAGGATTTCAGTGGAATAAGCGCAGAAAATATGGATAAATAATAAAATGAAAATAAAAATAAAGAATAAAATAAAAGAAATTAATAATAAACTTTATTTGAGAGGGATTTTATTATTTCCTTAATCCTAGATTTCCAATAATCAAACCATTTTATTCGCATAATATAATGAGTAAACTATAAATGGGTTTGAAGTTTACAAGAAAAGGAGAGTAAGAATGCCAACATTGTTTCGAAGAGGAGGTGTGCCCGGTAGTTGAAGTGGACACATTACATTGTTGCTGTTGTTGTTGTTGTTGTTGTTGTTGTCGTAGCAACTGCAATCGGTGCATCGGCGAGCTGTAGCCTGAATCGCTTTCCTCGCTAGTGGAGCAGAGGTGAGATGGGGCACCGCAGTACAATGGAGATGGAGAATCCACAAGAACCTTGTCTGCAATTTCGGCCGCAAAATCTATAAATTCAGGTGTGATAATAATTACACGAAGGCCTTATAATAAAATACTGATAATTAGTTATTTCATTTAAGTGCAGAGATAATCAACAGTACATTTTGCTAAATCACATATTGGTAAATATAGATAAGGATATGTTACACCAATTAAAAGTAAATATGTATCAATGGAATAGTTCATAAAAACTAAATCCACGGCAATGAGTTTGTGAAAGAAAGTAGTTGATTGCGCAGAGATTGTAACTTACAAGTTTGAAGAGCAACTGTAGCAGATTTCTTATTTTTAGATCCCGATGGTTGAATAACAATATTTTTTTTCGATTTCTGAGACTTTTTCTTCTGCCATAATCAATTATTAATTATTCATTACTCAAAGAAGAATTTAATTTATATATCTTGAAACATTGAATTTTATAAGATATAAATAATTAATATATTTTCGAAGGGCTATCAATAAAATCAACAAAACAATGCGTGTGTTTATCTTAAGCAAACATAATGCATAATAAACCCAAATTTTATATAAAATGAGATTTATACAATTATATAATTTTATATAATTATTAATTATTAATGAGCATCACAAAATACACAATATCTTTGAAAAGGTGACATGAAAATCTAATTAAATTATGTACTGGATAACACTATTACATAATATCACTACAATAGAAAACAGAATACAATGGTTAATCCATTTTTATATTATAAACAAACATAAACAAAGGTGAAAGTGGATACATGGTTATATAGGCTAAAGTTGAATTTGAAAACAAATATGAAAAAAATCAATTTAGAACTACGAGTGTGAGTGAGTGAGTGAGTGAGTAAGTGAGTGAGTGATTGAGTGGGTGAGTGATTGAGTGGGTGAGTGATTGAGTGAGTGAGTGTGTGAGTGAGTGAGTATGTGTGTGAGAGAGTGAGTGAGTGAGTAAGTGAGTGAGTGAGTGAGTGAGTGAGTGAGTGAGTGAGTGAGTGAGTGAATGAGTGAGTGAGTGATTGAGTGGGTGAGTGATTGAGTGGGTGAGTGATTGAGTGAGTGAGTGTGTGAGTGAGTGAGTATGTGTGTGAGAGAGTGAGTGAGTGAGTAAGTGAGTGAGTGAGTGAGTGAGTGAGTGAGTGAGTGAGTGAGTGAGTGATTGAGTGATTGAGTGCTTGAGTGTCTAAGTGAGTGAGTGAGTGAGTGAGTGAGTGAGTGAGTAAGTGAGTCAATGAGTGAGTGATTGAGTGGGTGAGTGATTGAGTAAGTGAGTGAGTGTGTGATTGAGTGAGTGTGTGTGTGAGAGAATGAGTGAGTGAGTAAGTGAGTGAGTGAGTGAGTGAGTAAGTGAGTGAGTGATTGAGTGGGTGAGTGATTGAGTGGGTGAGTGATTGAGTGAGTGAGTGTGTGAGTGAGTGAGTATGTGTGTGAGAGAGTGAGTGAGTGAGTAAGTGAGTGAGTGAGTGAGTGAGTGAGTGAGTGAGTGAGTGATTGAGTGATTGAGTGATTGAGTGCTTGAGTGTCTAAGTGAGTGGGTGAGTGAGTGAGTAAGTGAGTCAATGAGTAAGTGATTGAGTGGGTGAGTGATTGAGTAAGTGAGTGAGTGTGTGATTGAGTGAGTGTGTGTGTGAGAGAATGAGTGAGTGAGTAAGTGAGTGAGTGAGTGAGTGAGTAAATGAGTGAGTGAGTGATTGAGTGGTTGAGTGTCTAAGTGAGTGAGTGAGTAAGTGAGTGAGTGAATGAATGAGTAAGTGAGTCAATGAGTGAGTGATTGAGTGAGTGAGTGAGTGTGTGAGTGAGTGAGTGAGTGAGTGAGTGTGTGAGTGAGTGAGTGAGTGAGTGAGTGAGTAAGTGAGTAAGTGAGTCAATGAGTTGGTGATTGAGTGGGTGAGTGATTGAGTGAGTGAGTAAGTGAGTAAGTGAGTCAATGAGTTGGTGATTGAGTGGGTGAGTGATTAAGTGAGTGAGTGAACAAGTGATTACGAGAGTGAGTGAGTGGTTGAATGAGTAAGTGAGTGAGTGAGTGAGTGAGTAAGTGAGTGAGTAAGTAAGTGAGTAAGTGAGTGGTTGAATGAGTAAGTAAGTAAGTAAGTAAGTGAGTAAGTGAGTAAGTGAGTGAGTAAGTGAGTGAGTGGTTGAATGAGTGAGTAAGTGAGTGAGTGAGTATATAATCTGAAGACATGATGCAATGTAAATAGCAATTTCAATATACTATAAATAACAGTAATCTGTAAGTAAACTGTAATCTGCAACAATAATAACCTTTTTCTGTTTCTCTGTAGAACCAATTTTAAGTTTTGAGTTCTAGGAAGAAAAAAATAGGACGTTAAAAAATAATAATTATGTAATCGAAATCAATGATGTAAGATTGCGATAAACTGGCAAATCAAAATGTAATTATAAAATAAAAACATTATAAAAACATTATAAAATATTTCAAAACAAAAAATAATTCAAAACAAAAAATAAATCATATCAACTTTTATAATATTATTTTTATATCTCTTTTATAATCAACTGTAAAACTTAAAAATATTTAAAACTATATTTATATATATATATATATATATATATATATATATATATATATATATATATGCGATATATATATAAACTACAGCCTCAATTTTCCATATCCAATAAAATAAAGTACCCTATTCTGAAACAATGCCAAAATGTAGACCATGGATAAATATATATTTAAACCTATATATTGATCTTCTAGAAAAGGTAGAAAGGTCAAAATATCAATTGATTAGTTTAATAACCAACCTTAGGTGTAATGTGTGGTCCAATTGAATGTAGGGCAAACTGATTTGGAATATCCGTCATATGCATAGAGTTGAAGAGTTGAAAGGGCACCGGAGGTCTGACAACTAAGAGGGAGAGTAGGGGTCATGTGTATGGGGGTACTATAGGGGGAGGGAGAGTAGGGGTCATGTGTATGGGGGGAGGTAGAGTAGGGGTCATGTATATGGGGGGTAATATAGGGGAAGGGAGAGTTGGGGTGATGTGTATAGGGGGTAATATAAGGGGAGGGAGAGTAGGGGTGATGTATATAGGGGGTAATATAGAGGGAGGGAGAGTAGGGGTGATATGTATAGGGGGTAATATAGGGGGAGGGAGAGTAGGGATGAGGTATATATGGGTAATATAGGGGGAGGGAGAGTAGGGGTGATGTATATAGGGGTAATATAAGGGGAGGGAGAGTAGGGGTGATGTGTATGGGGGGTACTATAGGGGGAGGGAGAGTAGGGGTCATGTGTATGGGGGGAGGTAGAGTAGGGGTCATGTGTATGGGGGGTACTATAGGGGGAGGGAGAGTAGGGGTCATGTGTATGGGGGGAGGTAGAGTAGGGGTCATGTGTATGGGGGGTACTATAGGGGGAGGGAGAGTAGGGGTGATGTGTATGGGAGGAGGTAGAGTAGGGGTAATGTGTATAGGGGGTAATATAGGGGGAGGGAGAGTAGGGGTGATGTCTATAGGGGGTAATATAAGGGGAGGGAGAGTAGGGGTGATGTCTATAGGGGGTAATATAGGGGGAGGAAGAGTAGGGGTGATGTGTATAGGGGGTAATATAGAGGGAGGGAGAGTAGAGGTGATGTATATAGGGGGTAATATAGGGGGAGGGAGAGTTGGGGTGATGTGTATGGGGGGAGGTAGAGTAGGGGTAATGTGTATAGGGGGTAATATAGGGGGAGGGAGAGTAGGGGTGATGTATATAGGGGGTAATATAGGGGGAGGGAGAGTAGGGGTGATGTGTATAGGGGGTAATATAGGGGGAGGGAGAGTAGGGGTGATATATAGGGGGTAATATAGGGGGAGGGAGAGTAGGGGTAATGTGTATAGGGGGTAATATAGGGTGAGGGAGAGTAGGGGTGATATGTATAGAGGGAAATATAGGGGGAGGGAGGGTAAAGGTGATGTGATGTGGAGGGAAAGGAAAGTAGAGGTGGTGAGGGGATACGAGTCTGAATTGGGAAGCTGAGGGGAAGGGGTGTTCATATGAAAGAGTGGTTATGCGGAGAGAGTGTGTGCTGGAGGTGTTAATGATGTAGATTAGAAAGTTTGTAGTATTGGAGTATGGCAGTTTGTGTGTATTTACTTCTACGGCTTTTTGCTTAATTTCAATAAAATGTTGATATAAGAAAAGAAATATAAAAGAAGAAGAAATAAATAAACGTGTAAGGTCGTCGAAATTACATGTAATATGAATAAGTGTTAGGAATGGAATTGATTTATAATAAGTGTAAGGAGAGTAAGAGAATAGAGAGTAAGAGAGTAGAGAGTAAGAGAGTAAGAGATAGTAGTTTGTAGTTATGCAGAGTAGTTTGTAGTTATGCAGAGCAGTTTATAGTTATGAAGAGTAGTTTGTAGTTATGCAGAGTAGTTTGTAGTTATGCTGAGTAGTTTGTAATTATACAGAGTAGTTTGTAGTTAAGCAGAGTAGTTTGTAGTTATGTAGAGTAGTTTGTAGTTATGTAGAGTAGTTTGTAGTTATGTAGAGTAGTTTGTAGTTATGCAAAGTAATTTGTTGTTAAGTAGAGTAGTTTGTAGTTAAGTAGAGTAGTTTAAAAGGTATGTTTAATAATAGTAGCAATAGTAATATCAATAACAATTAGTAAAGTTGAGTATATGTGTTTGTGTGTGAAGATTAGGGAGTTGGTATGTAATGTGCGGAGGTGTGTGTGTTTGTAAGTGTGTGTTTATGTGTGTCTATGTGTGTTTGTATGTGTGTGGGTATGTGTGTGGGTATGTGTGTGAGTATGTGTGTGGGTGTGTGGGTGTGTGTGTGGTGTGTAGGTGTAAGATCAATCAATCTAAATTCCATTGATTCAATTTGTTTTTGATTAAACAGTTTTACGTGAGTTACATAATAGGTGGGTCCACAGAAACAAAGTATTTATATTTAGAAGTTCTAAGAAAGTAAATGGAGGTCAGCAAGTCATAATGTAACAAAGCAAAAAAAAGTTGAGAATATTCAATTGTGACTAAAATAAAGGAAGTAGGATATTTAGAATGGAGTGTGTGTTTAGAATGGAGTGGGTGTTTAGAATGGAGTGGGTGTTTAGAATGGAGTGGGTGTTTAGAATGGGGTGGGTGTTTAGAATGGAGTGGGTGTTTATAATGGAGTGGGTGTTTAGAATGGGGTGAGCTATTCTACTAGGTATTCAGAAGAGATATATTGCGATACAAATAATATAACATGTGAATCATATTAGATTCACCATTAAGATTTAATAAACAATAGATATCACTGTTACACATCTCACATATCACTGTTACACCTTTTCATATTTCATCCATTTCATCTGTCTCTATAATAATCTATGCATTATTAAAAAAACTATAATGTTTACACTTATTATTTTTAGAATCTATCCACTGAGTGAAGTAAGATTGTGAATAGGAATTATTATCTCAGAGTCTAGAAGCATTTTAACATACAAACATATTGAGATTATAGAGAAATATTAAACTCTATATTAAACATATTGAGATTATAGAGAAATATTAAACTATATATTAAACATATAGAGATTATGGCATCTGGAAAGACAATATATTTCTAACATATTAATATTAAATCAAATTTATAATATATATATATATATATAATTAATATATAAATTCAATAATTTTACATTGATTTCTTTGTAAACCTATTAATACAAAAACATAATCTAAAACAAATATAAAATCATAAATACAATACATTCGAAACCATATCGATATTATAAATTATTCACACCAAATTAGAATATAAAACATTAGTTAGAATTTCAACAAAATAAACTGTTATTGCTACATACTGTAAGCAAATTTACAAGTTATATGTAGTTGTTATGTATTAATTGACACTATATACATACACCTCAGTTGTACTCCAATACAAAGACATAAATTGGCCTCAATAATATATCAATTGATGAACAAAGACTAATATAAAGACCCATTCATGTAATAACATTGCATACTTACATAATCACACACTCTCGCACTCTCTTGCACACATATACTCACATACTCACACACTCTCGCACACACATACTCACACACTCACATACACATATATATATATACCTTCACACACACATACACATATATATATATACCTTCACACACACATACACACATATATACCTTCACACACACATACACATATACTACAATAGGACATTACTAATGAACATGAAATCAAAAGTTCATAACTAAGATTAATAATTAATATCTTGATAAATTTAAAATCAAATTACACAAATACTTAATTAAATCTAATGAACCATAATGTACAATAACAATAAGATATACATATTTATATACGCACTATAGTTTACATGCAGGAGATCAGATAGATATTAGAAAAGAAATTCATAACCTATTTATAAAAAATAAATTAAACCCAAGAAATATGATATTGTATTTAAAATCAATTTTGTTTTACATATACATATTACATAACTTTTTATTAAATTTGACCTCATTACACCGTAATTTACATGCACACAAGATAAAGTTAAAGATTCCTTATTTTTACATCTAATAGTTCGTCAGCATTTTGCCCGTCAAACCTGATCCGTAGAGTTGCGGGCTGTAGGACATAAAAGGGTTGAGTGGTGATGTTATGTTCGCGGATTCACGACCATTCATTGCAAATTCAGCTCCGCGGCTGAATTAAGTAATGATAAGAAAACATTAAATTATATATTATATTATATTTTTTATAATTATAAACCAAAGATAGTATATCTTAAAATAACTTGTAAATAAATATGAGTTATATATTAGAAAGTCCTATAACCTAGTGATTGTAACAAACGGGTAACAATTCGTCATGTAGGAGGGCATCGATGGCTCCACTCGATTTGGTATAAATACCTTGGCATTTGCTGATAATGCCTTGAAAGATCGGTAGAGGATATTGAAAAAATGAAAGGAAATGATGAGTCTCATAGTTAATCTATTATCATATGATTTTATTAATAACTATGCAATGAATTGCTTCATATTAATTAATATATATTATAGTACTATCGTACTTATATACCAATTATATAATATAATCTTGAATATTAATGAATTAAACAATAGTATAACTGTAATAAACAAATTAAAGAACAGTGTAAGTGAACTTATAAAATATATAGTGATATATATGCATACCTTGCACAAATTATAATACAAATTAAATTGAATACAATAACAATTTATTATTTAGTAATCTTTGATTTGCTCTTTTCATTGTTCAATCATTCAAGCATAAGTTGAGATTTTTTATAACCATTATAATTGGACTAATATTATTACATATCATACCTGTAAAGTCTACATTATAAAACATAACGTAAATCTACCCCATGAAACATTGCAATATGTGAATAAGGTTTAAATAAAAATATTTTATAAATTCCATATATAATAAAATACTTTTATACAAAGTTAACGATATGAACCGTATATAGCATTTAAAAAAAGGTGATACTTAAAACATTTTTATAAGTAAACAATAAAATATAAATAAAATTGTATTATAGAATAATGTATCAAGTTTAATAATAAAATACTTCTATATAAAAAATTTATAATTTAATAAATATATTAAAATATAATATCAACTATTTGATTGCAATTTTGGATTATTTATGACTAAATATAATATTCACTTGTAAATACGAGTACTTAATTTAAGGAAATTAAGTGCATGTCATATATATATTTTAGATGAATAATTCATGGACATTTTTCAAATTATTTTATTTACGCATGTGATATATAAATTGGAATAAATTAAACAATATTATTTATAAACAAACCTTATTGAGTGGAGCTACATCTTGCATAATTTATTTAGTAATTTGTACTATAAATTATTAGATATTCTTACAATATCATAATAGTTTTAATCAAGGCTAAAATATTAAAAATGAGTTATCACGTGATGATCTGTGGTGGTTACGAAAATAGAGAAAAAAAGAATACAATCCAATCCATTACAAATGATCGATCATAGATCAAAATAAGAATACATAATTCAAGACTAGTCTATATTATCTAATTAATATATAATCGGTAATCTTTGAATATAGTCAATATGGTATACTAAAATCTATAGATATTCTAATTAACTAGATTAGTTTAAATAATATATGGTAAAATCCTAAATATTCCTAAAATTGAAATTCTGCATTATAATATACCTAGATTTCTCAAATAAAATAAAAAGTAAGTTGAAAAATACTTAGATGAATGATAAGTTCATATATCGTTATCTAATATGGCATATTTACATTTATAAGCGTAATCTGACATTTTCTAATTAATTGCATCTTTTCTATAATTTGCAATAGAGTATGTTCTAGGTTATAATAAATAAAAGTTTATATATAAATTTGAATTCTAAACCAACCAATTAACGATTTAGGAAAGTTTAATTTTTATATTAGATAATAAAGTTAAAAAAATTTAATTCAATATTTTATGATTAATTTGATTTAAAGATATAAGAAATAATAATAGCTACATTTTCATTAATTAAGTTTTATTTATAAATATTCTATGTTAATTATCCGATCAATATATAACTATACTAGTTTAAATCAAAAGTCTTTTAAAATACATGATTGAACTTTATTTTTGCTTTTTTTAATATGAAACCCAATCGATTTGAATGAATTCATATGTTATAAATTTTGACAATATTCAATTAAAATCAATAAACTACCATAATACAATTATATAGAATACAAATTTGATTTGGAAATGTCAAATATCAATATAAAAATAATGATGTAATACTTTCAGGTTTTTTCGCATCAATTGATTTCATTTTGTAGACTCGGTCCACTTGGACGCACATTTTTTTGTTGAATTTTACTCCAGTTTTCTCTTTGTTGATTTCTGTAAAAATGTAGCATTAATTTGAATTATAATTAATATTACAACATAAAAATAAAATAAAATCTAAATGAAAAAATGTAAATCAATTAAAAAACTAGTTCAATCTAATCGGTTAGAATTTTAAAACGGAAAATGCACTAAATTAGTGGATAATTAGCTGAAATAAGGGGCTAAATAATTGACCAATCATAGCACGGCTCAGGAGTGGTACGAGTTCATCATCGCGATGCAGGTAAGTCGTAAGTGCCAGATGATCGAGGTCAAAGTTCAATGCGGGGTTGCTGTAGGCTTTATTCATTGTGGTCAGCATTTCGCTGCGGTCAAGGGATCAAGTTAAAAGGGGAGCGGCTAAGAGTAAGGCAGGGAACTATGGCTAAAATAGAGTAGTAATAAATGGGATACTGTATGTAAAGAGGTCATGGTAAATGTGTTAAGGTAGGTGTAGTATGGTGGGCAATATAGGGTAGGGTTGAGTGGGGTCGACGGAGTAAAATGAGGAAGGGTTGATAAGTGCCGTGATTTATAATTAGTTGGATAGAATGGGCATTATTAGCAATATGAATTAGATACAAAATGTGAGTGAGATAAAGTAGGAAATAAAAAGTGAAAAAAGTGATTATTATAATGGGGAGGAGAGGATAGGATTGCTATTGATATTTATAATCTATATTAGTATACAACAATACAAAATTAGATTATATGAATATCTACATTGTATACATATATTGAAATATATAAGATCATATGTATATATATATTTAATTATTTTAAATTAATATAGAACATAGATATATTATTTAAATCGTAACATTAATCAAGAAATTAAGATATACATTTTATACATATTAATTATAAGATTATAAAATTATTATATTAAAATATGCTTTTTCTATATATAGATATTCAATTATTATAATTAGTAAGTATATGAAAATTACATTTATTATATTTAAATAAATTAAAGTCTTATTTTAAAATTAACTCAATTTTATTTATATTTGGAAACACAAATATTATTTTCAAATTATATTAAAAATATACTTTTCAAAAAACATTTCCCATAAAAATACTTCAAATAACGTCTAAATGGATTAGTGTAGTTGCAGTTTTAAAACTGAAAGTTTAAAACTTGTATTAAAATGATATCGTATTATTATAAATAGTTCATACTTTTACCACGTAATATGTATAATTCTGAAACTGTATATTTATATCTAATTATTATTGACTCACTTGAAGATTCATAATGCTATTTTTTCTATGTATTTGAAATAATATTATATATAAGTAAAAGATTAATATTATTTATATAAAAAGAATTTTTCAAACAAAAATAACTTAAAAAAAAGAATTTTTCCACCAAAATAAATTTATAAAATATTAAATTATTCATAGAATACCAAAAATAAAATTTTGTATGAAAACATAATTGCAAAATTAAAAGCTTATTATTATACAAAATAATATATACATAAAATCTTAAAACAGATTATTCATATATTATATTTTATACCTATAAGGTTGATTTCTATTTTGTATTTTGAAATCTTAAAAAATGTTAACATCTATAAAATTGAAAATATGTAAAATAGTGTCAAAAGACAATATTGCAAAATATTGCATATTTGCATTGTATATTTTAAGTAGATATAACTGAATACCAAATACTTTTAAATTATATAATACTTATTCATATTGTTTGGATTTAATGTACTATATACAAAATACAATAGCTAAAAACTGTATTTAAAAAAACTAAAAGATACTAGATTCTAGTAAATCTTGTAAAAATAAAGTATAAGTAAATATCCCATGATCATACCAACGTGTAAATAACGGGCAGGTTACGATGGAAGGCGCAGAGGTGTAGATAGGGTAGTCTAATCATGTTGCGTAAAAGTCTTTGGTAGTTGCCGTGGATACTGGAAATAACCATTGCGAGCACATCGGCAAATAACTTGTTTTTCCTTTGGGTTGTCATGGAGGCGGTGATATGTATAAACAGTAATGTGAGAGGAGTGGTGGTCTGATAGACGAGCTGTAAATGGAAGTCGATAGCGTGGATGTAGAGTTTGGGGTGGAGATGATAGTGCTGGTGGTGATAGTGGTTTATATTGCATGTATATTATATGTTTGTTACATATATATTACATATATATATAAAATTATAAAAATATATATTATATGTATATACGTGTATATTATATGTATATTTCATGTATATTTAATTTATCAGAACATTCTTATAATAATTATGTATATAATTATAATTAATTTAAGGGTATGTGATATAAACAGTGCATCTATAAATAGATTTTTTACAAATATTTAATATTGATTGAATATATATAATATTTAATAACATGAAAGATATAATATTGATCTATAATATTATTAATTTTGTAATATAGAAAGGAAAAATTTTAACATTATTATAAAAATATTTTCTGATTTAAAACATCACAAGAGATAATATATTAACTTTACTAATACTTGGATATAATAAAAATTTAGTTAATTAAAATATTTCAAGTGAAATATTAAATATTGAATTGTATTACATTCTATTACATTATTTATTAATATATCATTAATATTTATTATACAAGTAAGTAATATTAACATATATATACCCATATGGATATATATATATATAATTACAAATATAGAACAGATTAGAATTTATATAATAATTCTGAAAACACTTTTGACCCTGCCTTATTGTATTCCTTTTAGAAGATGGAGACATACTTGTTATATAATGTGTTAATGTAATGATAATATAACAAAATTAAGTAGTAAATAATTAAATGTAAATTGCGTAAATAGAAAAAATACAACTGGAGCTATTGTTATCACATATTATACGCAAATAGAAACCTATAGAGTACAATGATTATAAATAAATAAACAGGCTTTATTTTGATATTGATATTGTTATTTGGATTTTGGTATTGTAATTTTTTTAAATTAATATATATTCATTAAATTATTGTAATTATAAATTATAATAAAATTATTTAAAATAAAATAATACATTTTACTTAATTTATTATTTAATTTACTATGAGCTTTTAAAAAAACTTATTTTTGACGTATTACTTGATATAAAAACAAGTTTCCTATATCAGTCTAAAGATAACAAATTATATTTTTATAATATAAAACAAAAAAAAGGCAAATTTATTTTTTCATTGTCATTTTTCACTGTATCACACCCAAATAAAATAATATCATGCTTCTAATATCGAAATCTGAATAAATCAACTTTGAAAATTAATAAACGATGAAAGAAATAATCAACACAGAATAACATTAAGTGATTAACCTAGCGAGGTAGTGGTACTTAATAACTGTCATCTGGGCTGACTGAGAACAGAAATTGTAGCAGACGTACAGGGCTATCATGTCTGTCTCAACATCGCCTATGTCTAGATCAGTGTAGAAGAGGGGAGAGGAGAGAGGAGGGGAGAGGAGGAGAGAGGAGAGAAGAGGAGGAGAGAGGAGAGAAGAGGAGGAGAGAGGAGGAGGAGAGGAGGAGAGAGGAGAGAAGAGGAGAGAGGAGGGGAGAGAGGAGAGAAGAGGAGAGAGGAGAGAAGAGGATAGAGGAGGTGAGAGGAGGGGAGAGGAGGAGAGAGGAGGAGAGAGGAGGAGGAGAGGAGGAGAGAGGAGGAGAGAGGAGGAGGAGAGAGGAGAGAAGAGGATAGAGGAGGAGAGAAGAGGAGAGAGGAGAGAAGAGGATAGAGGAAGAGAGAGGAGGAGAGAGGAGGAGAGAGGAGGGGAGAGGAGGGGAGAGGAGAGAAGAGGATAGAGGAGGATAGAGGAGAGAGGAAGTGAGAGGAGGAGAGAGGAGGAGAGAGGAGGAGAGAGGAGGAGAGAGGAGGAGAGAGGAGGAGAGAGGAGGAGAGAGGAGGAGAGAGGAGGAGAGAGGAGAGAGGAAGTGAGAGGAGGAGAGAGGAGGAGAGAGGATAGAGGAGGAGAGAGGAGGAGAGAGGAGGAGAGAGGAGGAGAGAGGAGGAGAGAGGAGGAGAGAGGAAGAGAGAGGAGGGGAGAGGAGGAGAGAGGAGGAGAGAGGAGAGAAGAGGATAGAGGAGGAGAGAGGAGGGGAGAAGAGAGAAGAGAGAAGAGGATAGAGGAGGTGAGAGGAGGAGAGAGGAGAGAAGATGATAGAGGAGGAGAGAGGAGGGGAGAAGAGAGAAGAGGATAGAGGAGGTGAGAGGAGGAGAGAGGAGGAGAGAGGAGGGGAGAGGAGGAGAGAGGAGGAGAGAGGAGGAGAGAGGAGGAGAGAGGAGGAGAGAGGAGAGAAGAGGATAGAGGAGGAGAGAGGAGGGGAGAAGAGAGAAGAGGATAGAGGAGGTGAGAGGAGGAGAGAGGAGGAGAGAGGAGGGGAGAGGAGGAGAGAGGAGGAGAGAGGAGGAGAGAGGAGGAGAGAGGAGGAGAGAGGAGAGAAGAGGATAGAGGAGGAGAGAGGAGGAGAGAGGAGGAGAGAGGAGGAGAGAGAGAGGAGAGAAGAGGAGAGAGGAGGAGAGAGGAGGAGAGAAGAGGAGAGAGGAGAGAAGAGGAGGGGAGAAGAGGAGAGAGGAGGAGAGAGGAGGAGAGAGGAGGGGAGAGGAGGAGAGAGGAGAGAAGAGGAGAAGAGGAGAGAGGAGAGAGGAGAGAAGAGGAGGGGAGAAGAGGAGAGAGGAGAGAGTAGGATAGAGGAGAAGAGAGGAGGAGAGAGGAGAGAAGACGAGGGGAGATGAGGGGAGAGGAGGGGAGATGAGGAGAGAGGAGAGAGTAGGATAGAGGAGGAGAGAGGAGGGGAGAGGAGAGAAGAGGATAGAGGAGGTGAGAGGAGGTGAGAGGAGGAGAGAGGAGGGGAGAGGAGGAGAGAAGAGGAGAGAAGAGGTGAGAGGAGGAGAGAAGAGGAGAGAGGAGGGGAGAGGAGGGGAGAAGAGGAGAGAGGAGAGAAGAGGAGAGGAGAAGTTAAGGTTAGGAGAAGTTAAGAGAAGAGGAGGAAGAGAGAGGTTAAGAGAAGTGAGGAGAGGTAGGTGAGGAGAGGAGAAGTTAGTTGTAGTGAGGAGGAATGAAAAAAGGAGGGGTAGTAATGGGTGGAGAGGGGTGGAAAAGGGTGGAAAAGGGTGAAGAGGGGTGAAGAGGGGTGGAAAGGGGTGGAGAGGGGTGGAGAGGGGTGGAGAGGGGTGGAGAGGGGTGGAGAGGGGTGGAGAGGGGTGGAGAGGGGTGGAGAGGGGTGGAGAAGGGTGGAGAGGGGTGGAGAGGGGTGGAGAGGGGTGGAGAGGGGTGGAGAGGGGTGGAGATGGGTGGAGAAGGGTGGAGAGGGGTGGAGAGGGGTGGAGAGGGGTGGAGAGGGGTGGATAGGGGTGGATAGGGGTGGAGAGGGGTGGAGAGGGGTGGAGAGGGGTGGAGAGGGGTGGAGAGGGGTGGAGAGGGGTGGAGAGGGGTGGAGAGGGGTGGAGAGGGGTGGAGAGGGGTGAAGAGGGGTGGAGAGGGGTGAAGAGGGGGTGAAGAGGGTGGAGAGGGGTGTAGAGGGGTGGAGAGGGTGGGAAGATGTAGTGAGGGATGATAATATAATAGACACCTGCTAATTGCGAGATAATTCTAATCACTGAAGTCAGAGAATCATTCACGGCGTCGTTATTAAGTTTCATGTCAAAGTCTGAGGAAGGCAATTCACATAACCTGCATAGAGGTGGCGGTACTGATATGTGTGGGTTTGGGTTGGGATTTGGACGAATTGCTTATATATTTATTCTGATCTAGAGTTTTATTTCTACAGAAAAATATTTATGCCGAGTGAAACTTTTCAGTTGAATGGAATAAATATTAATATATACTCTCAATATATATACTTTCAACATGTATACTCTCAACATATGTACTTTCAACATGTATGTTGAAAGTAAATGTGAATAAAATATACTGGATACAGATCAGTAAAATATAATAGTAAAATATAAATAGTAAATATTAGTTACGTGATAATTATTTGTAATAAATATTATATTATAAATAGTCGCAAACTAATTAATTTTTATATTATATTTAATAGCTATATATAATCTGCCATATAGTGAAATTATTGAAGATTTAATTTTAAGATTATTAATTATTATTTTAATATTTGTAATTTTTGATCATCATCAATATCATATAGTATATCAAATATATGATATTAGAATAAAATATATTTGAATTCAAACCTATAATTAGCGTAGATATGATACTTTGCAATAGTAGACAACAGAGAAATTGATTCGATTCCATCCAAAGACTACAAATAAAACAATATCTATAGACCTTTACTTTTCATTAATAGTATTATATTTATTTTTATTTAATACAAATATATTTATTACAACTGTTAAAATAATAATCTAATAATTTCAACTAATATTTAATTTACATATATCAATACACTAATTTTCTAAATCAATGGATATTTGCTTCGGTTTATGAAGTTAGATTGCTAATCAATGGTTTTACTAGTAGTAGTGTATTTGAATAGATCATCTAGTAACAGATAAATAGTTAAAATACACATCCAACAAATGAATTCTATATTTTTATATCAAATACTAATGCTTACAAATGAATACTATAAGATTATAGCATAATGTTTCAGTACAAAAGTTCATCTAAAATTACATAGGCGTTATAACTAAAGGAGAACTATGGTATTCCATCTACACACCCCACTGCTACTGTATCAATGATTTACTTTACTTTCGACGGATTTGACAGATACAATCGACTCACAAAGTACAGTTTAATAAACTTATTCAATTTGTATTTGTAGACGAGCCTTTAAAAAGCAGTACATTGCTCAATTACATTTGAATCAAATAACAATTAGACCCAACCTATCAAACAATATGAAGACTTTTGCAATTTAGTTTGAACTCATAATTGATGGCATTGCTAGCAGTATTTTTATCAATTGTTATTATATTTTTTTAAATATAATTATTATTTTATAACATCCGAAATTTTATAAGAAATTTACGCCAATATACAAATTGATCCTTAACTATAGAGTTTAATTTTAACAATAGAGTTTAATTTTAACAATAGAGTTTAATTTTAACAATAGAGTTTAATTTTAACAATAGAGTTTAATTTTAACAATAGAGTTTAATTTTAACTATAGAGTTTAATTTTAATGAATTGACTTGAAAGAAGTCAAACAGTTTTATTAATAAAATTATTTAAATATAATTTTTTATGCAAATCATGTTACGCCATTGAAAAGTTATTAAATGAAATTCAGGAAAATTGGGAAATGTCACCCAATATATACACTAGGTGTAAACACCATACAACAAACACTACTTAGTAGTGCTTGCTACCCAATATATACACTAGGTGTAAACACCATACAAACACTACTTAGTAGTGCTTGCTACCCAATATATACACTAGGTGTAAACACCATACAACAAACACTACTTAGTAGTGCTTACTACCCAATATATACACTAGGTGTAAACACCATACAAACACTACTTAGTAGTGCTTACTACCCAATATATACACTAGGTGTAAACACCATACAAACACTACTTAGTAGTGCTTGCTACCCAATATATACACTAGGTGTAAACACCATACAAACACTACTTAGTAGTGCTTACTACCCAATATATACACTAGGTGTAAACACCATACAAACACTACTTAGTAGTGCTTGCTACCCAATATATACACTAGGTGTAAACACCATACAACAAACACTACTTAGTAGTGCTAGCTACCCAATATATACACTAGGTGTAAACACCATACAAACACTACTTAGTAGTGCTTGCTACCCAATATATACACTAGGTGTAAACACCATACAAACACTACTTAGTAGTGCTTACTACCCAATATATACACTAGGTGTAAACACCATACAAACACTACTTAGTAGTGCTTGCTACCCAATATATACACTAGGTGTAAACACCACACAAACACTACTTAGTAGTGCTAGCTACCCAATATATACACTAGGTGTAAACACCATACAACAAACACTACTTAGTAGTGCTTGCTACCCAATATATACACTAGGTGTAAACACCATACAAACACTACTTAGTAGTGCTTGCTACCCAATATATACACTAGGTGTAAACACCATACAAACACTACTTAGTAGTGCTAGCTACCCAATATATACACTAGGTGTAAACACCATACAACAAACACTACTTAGTAGTGCTAGCTACCCAATATATACACTAGGTGTAAACACCATACAAACACTACTTAGTAGTGCTTGCTACCCAATATATACACTAGGTGTAAACACCATACAAACACTACTTAGTAGTGCTAGCTACCCAATATATACACTAGGTGTAAACACCATACAACAAACACTACTTAGTAGTGCTAGCTACCCAATATATACACTAGGTGTAAACACCATACAAACACTACTTAGTAGTCCTTGCTACCCAATATATACACTAGGTGTAAACACCATACAAACACTACTTAGTAGTGCTTGCTACCCAATATATACACTAGGTGTAAACACCATACAACAAACACTACTTAGTAGTGCTTGCTACCCAATATATACACTAGGTGTAAACACCATACAAACACTACTTAGTAGTGCTAGCTACTCAATATATACACTAGGTGTAAACACCATACAAACACTACTTAGTAGTGCTTGCTACCCAATATATACACTAGGTGTAAACACCATACAACAAACACTACTTAGTAGTGCTTGCTACCCAATATATACACTAGGTGTAAACACCATACAACAAACACTACTTAGTAGTGCTAGCTACCCAATATATACACTAGGTGTAAACACCATACAACAAACACTATTTAGTAGTGCTTGCTACCCAATATATACACTAGGTGTAAACACCATACAACAAACACTACTTAGTAGTGCTTGCTACCCAATATATACACTAGGTGTAAACACCATACAAACACTACTTAGTAGTGCTTGCTACCCAATATATACACTAGGTGTAAACACCATACAAACACTACTTAGTAGTGCTTGCTACCCAATATATACACTAGGTGTAAACACCATACAAACACTACTTAGTAGTGCTTGCTACCCAATATATACACTAGGTGTAAACACCATACAACAAACACTACTTAGTAGTGCTAGCTACCCAATATATACACTAGGTGTAAACACCATACAAACACTACTTAGTAGTGCTTGCTACCCAATATATACACTAGGTGTAAACACCATACAAACACTACTTAGTAGTGCTTACTACCCAATATATACACTAGGTGTAAACACCATACAAACACTACTTAGTAGTGCTTGCTACCCAATATATACACTAGGTGTAAACACCATACAAACACTACTTAGTAGTGCTTGCTACCCAATATATACACTAGGTGTAAACACCATACAAACACTACTTAGTAGTGCTTGCTACCCAATATATACACTAAGTGTAAACACCATACAAACACTACTTAGTAGTGCTAGCTACCCAATATATACACTAGGTGTAAACACCATACAAACACTACTTAGTAGTGCTTGCTACCCAATATATACACTAGGTGTAAACACCATACAAACACTACTTAGTAGTGCTTACTACCCAATATATACACTAGGTGTAAACACCATACAAACACTACTTAGTAGTGCTTGCTACCCAATATATACACTAGGTGTAAACACCATACAACAAACACTACTTAGTAGTGCTTGCTACCCAATATATACACTAGGTGTAAACACCATACAACAAACACTACTTAGTAGTGCTAGCTACCCAATATATACACTAGGTGTAAACACCATACAACAAACACTACTTAGTAGTGCTTACTACCCAATATATACACTAGGTGTAAACACCATACAAACACTACTTAGTAGTGCTTACTACCCAATATATACACTAGGTGTAAACACCATACAAACACTACTTAGTAGTGCTTGCTACCCAATATATACACTAGGTGTAAACACCATACAAACACTACTTAGTAGTGCTAGCTACCCAATATATACACTAGGTGTAAACACCATACAACAAACACTACTTAGTAGTGCTTGCTACCCAATATATACACTAGGTGTAAACACCATACAACAAACACTAATTAGTAGTGCTTGCTACCCAATATATACACTAGGTGTAAACACCATACAAACACTACTTAGTAGTGCTTACTACCCAATATATACACTAGGTGTAAACACCATACAAACACTACTTAGTAGTGCTTACTACCCAATATATACACTAGGTGTAAACACCATACAAACACTACTTAGTAGTGCTTACTACCCAATATATACACTAGGTGTAAACACCATACAACAAACACTACTTAGTAGTGCTTGCTAGCCAATATATACACTAGGTGTAAACACCATACAAACACTACTTAGTAGTGCTAGCTACCCAATATATACACTAGGTGTAAACACCATACAAACACTACTTAGTAGTGCTTGCTACCCAATATATACACTAGGTGTAAACACCATACAAACACTACTTAGTAGTGCTTACTACCCAATATATACACTAGGTGTAAACACCATACAAACACTACTTAGTAGTGCTTACTACCCAATATATACACTAGGTGTAAACACCATACAACAAACACTACTTAGTAGTGCTTGCTACCCAATATATACACTAGGTGTAAACACCATACAACAAACACTACTTAGTAGTGCTTGCTAGCCAATATATACACTAGGTGTAAACACCATACAACAAACACTACTTAGTAGTGCTTACTACCCAATATATACACTAGGTGTAAACACCATACAAACACTACTTAGTAGTGCTTGCTACCCAATATATACACTAGGTGTAAACACCATACAAACACTACTTAGTAGTGCTTGCTACCCAATATATACACTAGGTGTAAACACCATACAAACACTACTTAGTAGTGCTAGCTACCCAATATATACACTAGGTGTAAACACCATACAACAAACACTACTTAGTAGTGCTAGCTACCCAATATATACACTAGGTGTAAACACCATACAACAAACACTACTTAGTAGTGCTTGCTACCCAATATATACACTAGGTGTAAACACCATACAAACACTACTTAGTAGTGCTTGCTACCCAATATATACACTAGGTGTAAACACCACACAAACACTACTTAGTAGTGCTTACTACCCAATATATACACTAGGTGTAAACACCATACAAACACTACTTAGTAGTGCTTGCTACCCAATATATACACTAGGTGTAAACACCATACAAACACTACTTAGTAGTGCTTGCTACCCAATATATACACTAGGTGTAAACACCATACAAACACTACTTAGTAGTGCTTACTACCCAATATATACACTAGGTGTAAACACCATACAAACACTACTTAGTAGTGCTTACTACCCAATATATACACTAGGTGTAAACACCATACAAACACTACTTAGTAGTGCTTGCTACCCAATATATACACTAGGTGTAAACACCATACAAACACTACTTAGTAGTGCTTGCTACCCAATATATACACTAGGTGTAAACACCATACAAACACTACTTAGTAGTGCTTGCTACCCAATATATACACTAGGTGTAAACACCATACAAACACTACTTAGTAGTGCTTGCTACCCAATATATACACTAGGTGTAAACACCATACAACAAACACTACTTAGTAGTGCTTGCTACCCAATATATACACTAGGTGTAAACACCATACAAACACTACTTAGTAGTGCTTGCTACCCAATATATACACTAGGTGTAAACACCATACAAACACTACTTAGTAGTGCTTGCTACCCAATATATACACTAGGTGTAAACACCATACAAACACTACTTAGTAGTGCTTGCTACCCAATATATACACTAGGTGTAAACACCATACAAACACTACTTAGTAGTGCTTGCTACCCAATATATACACTAGGTGTAAACACCACACAACAAACACTACTTAGTAGTGCTTGCTACCCAATATATACACTAGGTGTAAACACCATACAAACACTACTTAGTAGTGCTTGCTACCCAATATATACACTAGGTGTAAACACCATACAAACACTACTTAGTAGTGCTTGCTACCTAATATATACACTAGGTGTAAACACCATACAAACACTACTTAGTAGTGCTTACTACCTAATATATACACTAGGTGTAAACACCATACAAACACTACTTAGTAGTGCTTACTACCCAATATATACACTAGGTGTAAACACCATACAAACACTACTTAGTAGTGCTTGCTACCTAATATATACACTAGGTGTAAACACCATACAAACACTACTTAGTAGTGCTTGCTACCCAATATATACACTAGGTGTAAACACCATACAAACACTACTTAGTAGTGCTTACTACCCAATATATACACTAGGTGTAAACACCATACAACAAACACTACTTAGTAGTGCTTGCTACACAATATATACACTAGGTGTAAACACCATACAAACACTACTTAGTAGTGCTTGCTACCCAATATATACACTAGGTGTAAACACCATACAAACACTACTTAGTAGTGCTTACTACCCAATATATACACTAGGTGTAAACACCATACAACAAACACTACTTAGTAGTGTTTGCTACCCAATATATACACTAGGTGTAAACACCATACAAACACTACTTAGTAGTGCTTGCTACCCAATATATACACTAGGTGTAAACACCATACAAACACTACTTAGTAGTGCTTACTACCCAATATATACACTAGGTGTAAACACCATACAAACACTACTTAGTAGTGCTTGCTACCCAATATATACACTAGGTGTAAACACCATACAAACACTACTTAGTAGTGCTTACTACCCAATATATACACTAGGTGTAAACACCATACAAACACTACTTAGTAGTGCTTGCTACCCAATATATACACTAGGTGTAAACACCATACAAACACTACTTAGTAGTGCTTGCTACCCAATATATACACTAGGTGTAAACACCATACAAACACTACTTAGTAGTGCTTGCTACCCAATATATACACTAGGTGTAAACACCACACACCGGGCATAACTGTACACTGGTAGCGTAAGTTGACTTCCGACTGAAACAATAGAATGTCTTATCGTCGTGGTTACCTGTATGCAGAGGTCTTGCTTCACCGAACGCAACCTATCCCAGATGTAATCGTGAGTAGTGCACCAATTGTTTGGCTCCAGTACAATAACGCTGCAAGTAGTAAGAAGAAATGTAAGTAGAAATTCCCAAATTAATAGTTTAAGTTAATCACTAATATCGGAAAATAATGTTAGTTTATAAAAAGAAGGTAATTTATGTGGAAAATACAAAATAAGGAAGAATAATTAGAAAAGATTAAAATTGAGACTTAAAAAATATTAATATTTTCAAAAGAGTGTAATTCGTCAAAAGAAATATTTTTCCAAATGAGAGAAAATAAACTAGAATATGATTTCACGAACGTGGTTAACAGGAAGCATACAGTTTGTGTTAGAGTTGGCAGTGGACGTAGATCAGACGCAATTCTTAATTCTATACCGGCGGCAGAACGTCGAAAAGCTTTTACTATCAGTGCAGGATCTGCCAGCTGTAGACGACTTGCCTTTCTAGGCATGCTATTTACACTCGTGACATTAACCTCTCCGTAATAAATAATGTTATGTATGTTATGATCTGTATTAGGATCACTGAATTGAACAAGAAATAATGTATTATATTGTACTGAAATAGCAAGTCTAGGCATTTAAATAGGTCATAAACCTGTTCTCTTTACTCTTTTCCTTTGAAATCTCAAATTTATGTAGTAATCGATTGATTTCTCTCCTGCAATATTTTTATTGATAATTAAACTGATTTCAAGATTTCTATAAGAGAATTTATAATTTTGAGCTCTAAAAAATAAAATTTATTTATCTTCATTGCATATTCTTAGATTATTTAATTAATTTCTTCTAATATATATTAAATTATTCGGTTGAAATTTGTACAATATATATTTTATAAATCATTAATCAACTTAAAAATGTAATATAATTTTATATATAGATATATACCTCAAAAAATGTGTATTTAATATTAAATATTGAATGACTTTAATTTCATAATTTGTATAATATATATATATATATATATATATATATATATATATATATATGTTTGTAATTATATACAAACCATATTTTATAATAATAATCAAAATATTAAAGGAATGATCATTTTAGGTATAAAATGTTTTACGAGTAAAATCATTATAATATATTTTTTTTTAATTAAGTATGAAATTATGAAAGTTTATTCATTGTATAAAATAATCTAAAACATAACAAATTTAAATGATGATATAATATTAAATATATAATATATTAAATATTTAATATAAAAATAATACAAAATTATAAAAAACTGACAATTTTTGAAATTTAAAAAATACATTTAAAATACATTTATTTCACTATCAATCTCCACAATATATAGGAATTATCTGTCATTAAAAATGCATTTAGCAGTATTATGTAAGCAATTCGATAAGAGAAGTTGACTGAGAAGTCAACAATCATAAACTAAATACAATATTAAAATTAATTAATTTTAAAAAATTGTGCATGGATTTTGGATTTTCCATTACATTAATATTCTAAGTTATTAATTGATGATTACTTTCTATTAGATTTAGAGACTTGTTAAATTCCAATATATTGAAATACATATATATTTATATATCTTTATATGAATTGAATAGGATGGGTTATGGAGTAGATTTTGGGTTAGAGTAAGATTTCGATTAAAATAGGTTTTAGTAAACAATCAAAAATAGATTTAACTTATTTTATTTTGAATTTTTTTATATTTAAATATGGTATTTAGAATTCTATTCAAATAATATATGAAATAATTAGGACTATTTTTAAAATTATATAGGTTTTTTTTACGGTTATATTTTATATTTTATTTCCTATATATATTTTATTAAAAAATTCTATATTATTTAAATATACAATTTTTTAAAAAGTAGTATTTAATAAGTTCAATGTTATATTTAATAAATATTGTTTATGTTTAATGAAAAAAATGTCATGAATAAATGAATAAAAAATAATACCAAAATAAATAGCATATAATATATAGACAAATTTAAAAAATATTTAATTCAAATCAAGAAATTTATTGGACGATTTAAATTTGTATTTATTAAAAGAACAATTTAAATTGTAATAATATAATTATTAGCAGATACATACACTAACAGATTATATAAAATATAATGTCTTTTATAATAATGTAAATGAAAGAATTAAGAAATAAGATTTTTTTAAATTAAAATCACAATTTATTTCTAGTGATTTCAATTATGATTTCAATTGGACCAAACTGTCATATTATATTTAATGTGAGAAAACAAATTAAACGAGAAAGCCATATATTACGTTTTGGTAAAAAATAAAATAACTAAAAAATAACAATATCAAGTAATAACAAGTAATAACATACATTAATGTACTTTCTTATATGATTCATTAATATATTTGATTGTTTATATATTTAATAAATTGATATCGATTATATTGAAAATGTTTCGTCTTTTATAGTATCACTGACCTACCTATACTTGTATAATATATCAATTGTAATTATATTATAATTATTACAAATCATATACTATATGCCGACTATTGGTAATCTATATAATATATTATATTAAAGTATATACAATTTAATAAGTTATTGCTAAAGTAATAATTAATTGTAATTTACAATGAAATAACATTTTTAATTCTTTTACTGGGCACATTTGTAAACATGTTCCCACAATCTTAGAATGTTCTGATAAGTTCATTATAATATATAATTTGTAAATGTAAAATGTAAATTATAAATTATATGTTTCAAATATAATATGAAATGTAAATAAAAAAAATTTAATTTTGAATTATTTTTTTTAATTTTTAATTTAATATTTAAAATGACAATTAAAAGTTTGTGATTGTAGTAATCATAGATTGTTAATTTAGTTTAATAATTTTATACCAAATCAATTTATTTGTAAGATTTCAGAAAATGAAAATAATTCCTATGGGTGACAAAATAAAATAATTGTCATAGATAATATACGTGTGGAATTAATTAGTTATAATGTTGAATACATGATTCAAAGCCTGAATATTCAAAACAAATTAATTTGCAGATTTAAAAAGTTAATATAATTCTAAAAACCGATTGCTAATTAAATTAGCTATTTAACAGCGTTATAATTCGAAAACCATTTTAATGTAAGATATATACTTAATATTAGGCTATTTTGGAAGGTATATCTCAAAAGGTTATAACCCCTAGATACAATATTTTGAAGTACTAATATATTTAGAATGTTATATTTTAATTAGGTACACATGATATATTTAAACGAACTATGTTTAAAAAAATGTGTACAAATAATTAATTACTTCTTATAATAGATTCAAAATTACATGTAAATATGCAAACAAACCATTTTTGCACCATCGTTAGAGAAATTCTTACACCAAAAGAATATAATCAATATTAAACTAATAGGTCCAAGTTAGGATACTTATTCAATACCTAAAGTTGTATTGATTTTAAGAGTGTCTAAATAGAAGAATCGGCTTATTTATTGGAGTATTTGAACCATAATAATACGTATTGTACATTTGCCAATTACAGTATAATATTCGGATTTCCGTATGGTATGTAATTTTGTAATTTTTATTTGTCTTTCTGTTATAGAATATTATTGTAAACTATTATTTGCTATTAGATGATTTATGAATTGTATTACAAATTTATTTTGCTTTTGTAGTCAAATTATAACTTTAGTATTTTAATTATAAAAATTATTATTATTATTAATTTGTTGGTAAATATTTTCGCAAGCATCGATGCAATATCTTGTTAATAAGTATTACAATATACTATTGCGAACAAATGTTATATACCGACCATACTTATCTATACAAATTTAATATTAATTTTTCAATAGTCATGCACGGAATTAATTTCATTTCAATTCAATACAATTTTAAGTGAATTTAACTTTAAAATAATACAATATCAATAATTATTAATTGAGGATAATTTGTAATAGAGTTTTTCACTTAGTCACTTTAGTTGTATAACATATTCTAGATATGGATATATATATATATATATATATATATATATATTTATATATATAAAGAAATAATAATGAATAAATGTGTTATCAGTGTGTTCTATCTTATTTATATAATCTTGTATTAGATATATTATTAATTAAGTTTATAAGAACCTATATTACATACATTAAATAAGTTAAACAAAATTTTAAAAGTGTATTATTTTAGTTATTTCTGTTTAAGGCAACGGCTGAGTTTTAATGATTGTTCTTTTAACAAGAAAGCTTAATTTTCATAATAATCTAATTTCTGATTATTCCGCATATGGATTTCTAGCAGACTTATTTTTTGATTTCTTGCCCTTTGTGGATTTTTTAAAGCCAAGCTCTTGCAATACTCATAAACGAATTTATTTACATAATGAAAGATAAAATGATAGGACAATAAAAGCTAAATACGTTTATACTAAAGATAACATTTAGGAGAATAACATTATAAAATCATAATAGAAAAATCAAGCATCAAATGCTTTTTATATCTATAGAAATAAACAAATAATTTGATTATATTTCCTATAAGTTATTAATAACTAAACTAATAATTATATGAGATATCATTCTAATTTTTATTACTGACAGATTTATATAACTTAAAACTTGTATTGCATTTTCTTTTTCAACGTAAAGTAATCTTATAATATCTAGTAATGAAGTCGAATTCTTTGCGAGAATTTCGACGTATTTCTGATATCGGTTAAATGATTAGCATAGAGGATAGATAATTAATAGAGCTGTTAAATGGTGACGATAGTAGATAGATTAGATGATTTCTTCGTGCAACTTTTGATTGCTTTCCTAATCCTGGACAGAGATGATTTTTGAAAATATTGTTTTAACAATTTACTCGACTTGTTCTTAAAATATATGTGATTTTTACTTTTAGCATTTATATTTATCTTATTCATTCTTCTAGATATTCATTTTCGTTACGATCCCATTTTGTGATGGTTACAATTTTCACGTCATAGTTTATATCTTAATTTTAAATGAAACAATTTAATTTCCTAGCAAATATATCTAAACCTGTATTAGCCTAAATTGAAAACTAAAATTGCTAATCGGTAATTTCGATTAGTAAATTCAGCGGAAATATTTGCATATCATTATGAATCTCTCTATAATTCAATATTAATATAAACTAGGATTATGCAGCTGATCAATAATCAGTGTTGTATTTAAATGGTATATTCATTATTTATATGTTTGTCAAATTATATGCAATATGTACAATGCATATATGTTATAATATATACAATACTCTATGTCCTAAACAAACTCATAATAATAAAACATACACAATTTAATAAGACATTTAAAATTGTAGATTAGCTCTGTAATACATATATTATTTTACTGAAAGATACATTTTAAATATAAGTTTAATATATATTTATATATAAATATGTTATCATTATTTGAATAATAATAATTAATATACTATTAATTTCAATAATATAGTTTTATAATCATAAGTATAAATGATATCATTTACATTGAATACATTCTATACATATATGTATAGTATAATTTCTATACGTTAATTAGTATAAATACACACTTAATGTCTATAGATACTAGGTATACGTTACTTAGTATAAATACACACTTAGCTTACGACAGTTAAATGAACATCACATATAGAAATACTTATTAGTATTTTACCTATCCAAATATTACATTTATTTTTAAACATTATACATAACTGATTATGTTCAATAAATTCAATAATCTAAATTACAAATAATAAACAATAAATGAAATATATTATATTAATATTTAATACTATAGTATATATATATTTAACATAAATAATATATATATATATATATATATATATATATATGTCTATATATAATTATATATATATATATATATATATATATATATATATATGTCTATATATAATTATATATATATATATATATATATATATATATATATATATATCTCTCGATATTACAAAAAAGATCAATACAAGAGTCAGGACTTGCATTGTACGTAATATGCAAGATTAATATTGGCTAACAGAATAATAACAGCACAGATAT
>OZ038312.1:33763583-33766083 GCA_964035775.1 Osedax frankpressi | reverse complement strand
GCGTTGTGTTATTGACACTGTATCAAAGATTTTACATCATAGATATTGCACCTAAGTATTACATCATAAGCATTGCATCCTAGGCAAATGCTGTGGTTATAACGCAGTTCTAGTAGATCTGCAATGGAATAGAGGTAACTCCAAGTAGAGGTTATTTAGGCTTCGCGTAACTAGCATTATGTCATCGATTACATCATATGTCTCATTGCGCTGTAGTCAGTACAATTATCGCTACGATCGACCGTAGTAAATGCGATCAGTTGTGAATTTACTTTTTTATATGTGTTTTGGCACTATTTGTAAATGACGTAATCCTGTTTCACTAGACCCTGACTCAGTTAAACCCCTGATTGTGTAACTCCCGCACACTTCGCTAGACCCTGCCAGAGTTAAACCCCTACTTGTATAACTCCCGCACACCTCGATAGACCCTGCCAGAGTTAAACCCATACTTATGTAATGCCCGCACGCCTCAAGTGACCTTTCACCTGTAAAAACCCCGTTATCACATAACTCACGCTGCACCTATAACCTGAAGAGCCTAATCTTTAAGTAGACCATTTTTTAGATGTATAATATTCTAGCTGTTTAAACCGTAGCCAAAGTGGGTATACCATATAGGGTACATACCATTGGTCAGTATGTCATTCTAGGCTCATAGTTTACCGGTGAGTTGTGGCGATAGGAATGGTCTATATAGTGGACTAAGGATGGAGTAAGATAAAAGTAAGGTTAGAGAGGATCGTAATATGATTAATTAAAGCCAACTCTACCAATAGATTAATGTTAACGGTGTAATTAAAGGACAATTATTGATAGAATTGGCAAAGAGATGTGAGTGATTAAAACGGGTTTGGTTAGATGGAGTAATTAGTTGGGAAGGTTAAGAGGATGTGGTTAGAGTGGATACAGAAAGGGGTATGCATAGAGGGAATGGATGTGTGTATTAGCTAAAGGAAGTTGTTGAAGTATGAAACGTTATTCGCAATGATTGAAGGATAACGATAACAGTTTGTAACGGGGATTTTGTAACCGTTAATTTCTGCTTCCATTATCTTAGCAAAACAGGTTTAGCATTATGTAACCGCTGAAAAATACACAGCTTTTCTATTGTTAACAGAGATTCCTAAGCTCCACCATCAACCCGAACTTCAACGAATACAATCGTGTTGTTTACATTGCTTTACGTTGAAAATGAATTGGAATGATGTCCGAGAAATATTGACCTTTGACACCGGTCCGCCTTCGAAATAGAACTACACCCCTACAACTATGCGTATCTATTGTTACGATAGACAATGGTATTTTCTTTAACGAACTACTTGTAATTAATCGACAATTGAAGTGCATTATCACAAGTCTATCTAATTGGCAGCGCAAGGCAAGATAAGTTATCATATGCATACATCTCTCCCCTCCTCGTTCATACACACTAAATAGTTTATCGGATAAGGAATGCATGTAACATACAAAGCATATGCCATATAACTCTCAAGGATATTATTGAAACATCAATTAAGCACAAACGTTAAATTCAGTATTGACATCGTAGTGAACAATTCAAATATGTTTAAATCGACAATTTCGAGATCAATTCTAATTCTATATCCACTTAATGATTTAATTGAAAATATATTTAATTTTCAAACTTAAGTCAACCAACATCTCTGTCACTTATATCAAATCTATTGATTATCATAAATTCCTTCTTGGAAGACAGGAAAATAATATTTTTTCTTTCAAATATAAATAAACCGAAGCTGATACATTGACAATTGTAATGCACTCATCGAACCGTTGGAAATTATTATTGATGTATTCGATAGAAATATATACAAAATAACTATTGTTTACCTCCATTGTAAACTAAGAAATACTTGAGAACTTGGAAAAAAATACTCAAGCATCTCTTGCAAGATGTAATTGTATGCAAATGTTTTGACAATGAACTCATCTTAAATAATTAATAACGTAATTTTGCTATTCTACACTTTCGGGTTAACGGTTTATTTTAATTGAAGTAAAAGTTGAATACACACAATGGAGTAGTATACATAATTAGTAGTATACATAACTCCCTTTAGTTACTGGTTCTCTAGGTTTCTGTTTAAAGGTAAATGCTACAGACTGGGCATACAATCAAAAAAGTAGATAATTCAGTTATCAGTTATCAGTTATCAGTTATCAGTTATCAGTTATCAGTTATAAGTTATCAATGATCAGTTATCAGTTATCAGTTATCAGTTATCAGTTATCAATGATCAGTTATCAGTTATCAGTTATCAGTTATCAGTTATCAGTTTTTAGCAATTAAATTGTCTAGAATTTTACTCGTTTTTATTGCTCTTATCTTTCTTATCGTATTTATAAATTTTAATATTTTAGAAATTACGCAAAGATCACAAATATTTAATTGTTTTTTTCAATCTTCAACTTATTTTATTCTTTTTATTAATTAATTATTATCGTTCTGATCACGTTATAATCTATTATGGACAGG
>OZ038312.1:33703840-33763383 GCA_964035775.1 Osedax frankpressi | reverse complement strand
GACCACTACACTAGACCACTACACTAGACCACTACACTAGACCACTACACTAGACCACTACACTAGACCACTACACTAGACCACTACACTAGACCACTACACTAGACCACTACACTAGACCACTACACTAGACCACTACACTAGACCACTACACTAGACCACTACACTAGACCACTACACTAGACCACTACACTAGACCACTACACTAGACCACTACACTAGACCACTAGACCACTACACTAGACCACTACACTAGACCACTACACTAGACCACTACACTAGACCACTACACTAGACCACTACACTAGACCACTACACTAGACCACTACACTAGACCACTACACTAGACCACTACACTAGACCACTACACTAGACCACTACACTAGACCACTACACTAGACCACTACACTAGACCACTACACTAGACCACTACACTAGACCACTACACTAGACCACTACACTAGACCACTACACTAGACCACTACACTAGACCACTACACTAGACCACTACACTAGACCACTACACTAGACCACTACACTAGACCACTACACTAGACCACTACACTAGACCACTACACTAGACCACTACACTAGACCACTACACTAGACCACTACACTAGACCACTACACTAGACCACTACACTAGACCACTACACTAGACCACTACACTAGACCACTACACTAGACCACTACACTAGACCACTACACTAGACCACTACACTAGACCACTACACTAGACCACTACACTAGACCACTACACTAGACCACTACACTAGACCACTACACTAGACCACTACACTAGACCACTACACTAGACCACTACACTAGACCACTACACTAGACCACTACACTAGACCACTACACTAGACCACTACACTAGACCACTACACTAGACCACTACACTAGACCACTACACTAGACCACTACACTAGACCACTACACTAGACCACTACACTAGACCACTACACTAGACCACTACACTAGACCACTACACTAGACCACTACACTAGACCACTACACTAGACCACTACACTAGACCACTACACTAGACCACTACACTAGACCACTACACTAGACCACTACACTAGACCACTACACTAGACCACTACACTAGACCACTACACTAGACCACTACACTAGACCACTACACTAGACCACTACACTAGACCACTACACTAGACCACTACACTAGACCACTACACTAGACCACTACACTAGACCACTACACTAGACCACTACACTAGACCACTACACTAGACCACTACACTAGACCACTACACTAGACCACTACACTAGACCACTACACTAGACCACTACACTAGACCACTACACTAGACCACTACACTAGACCACTACACTAGACCACTACACTAGACCACTACACTAGACCACTACACTAGACCACTACACTAGACCACTACACTAGACCACTACACTAGACCACTACACTAGACCACTACACTAGACCACTACACTAGACCACTACACTAGACCACTACACTAGACCACTACACTAGACCACTACACTAGACCACTACACTAGACCACTACACTAGACCACTACACTAGACCACTACACTAGACCACTACACTAGACCACTACACTAGACCACTACACTAGACCACTACACTAGACCACTACACTAGACCACTACACTAGACCACTACACTAGACCACTACACTAGACCACTACACTAGACCACTACACTAGACCACTACACTAGACCACTACACTAGACCACTACACTAGACCACTACACTAGACCACTACACTAGACCACTACACTAGACCACTACACTAGACCACTACACTAGACCACTACACTAGACCACTACACTAGACCACTACACTAGACCACTACACTAGACCACTACACTAGACCACTACACTAGACCACTACACTAGACCACTACACTAGACCACTACACTAGACCACTACACTAGACCACTACACTAGACCACTACACTAGACCACTACACTAGACCACTACACTAGACCACTACACTAGACCACTACACTAGACCACTACACTAGACCACTACACTAGACCACTACACTAGACCACTACACTAGACCACTACACTAGACCACTACACTAGACCACTACACTAGACCACTACACTAGACCACTACACTAGACCACTACACTAGACCACTACACTAGACCACTACACTAGACCACTACACTAGACCACTACACTAGACCACTACACTAGACCACTACACTAGACCACTACACTAGACCACTACACTAGACCACTACACTAGACCACTACACTAGACCACTACACTAGACCACTACACTAGACCACTACACTAGACCACTACACTAGACCACTACACTAGACCACTACACTAGACCACTACACTAGACCACTACACTAGACCACTACACTAGACCACTACACTAGACCACTACACTAGACCACTACACTAGACCACTACACTAGACCACTACACTAGACCACTACACTAGACCACTACACTAGACCACTACACTAGACCACTACACTAGACCACTACACTAGACCACTACACTAGACCACTACACTAGACCACTACACTAGACCACTACACTAGACCACTACACTAGACCACTACACTAGACCACTACACTAGACCACTACACTAGACCACTACACTAGACCACTACACTAGACCACTACACTAGACCACTACACTAGACCACTACACTAGACCACTACACTAGACCACTACACTAGACCACTACACTAGACCACTACACTAGACCACTACACTAGACCACTACACTAGACCACTACACTAGACCACTACACTAGACCACTACACTAGACCACTACACTAGACCACTACACTAGACCACTACACTAGACCACTACACTAGACCACTACACTAGACCACTACACTAGACCACTACACTAGACCACTACACTAGACCACTACACTAGACCACTACACTAGACCACTACACTAGACCACTACACTAGACCACTACACTAGACCACTACACTAGACCACTACACTAGACCACTACACTAGACCACTACACTAGACCACTACACTAGACCACTACACTAGACCACTACACTAGACCACTACACTAGACCACTACACTAGACCACTACACTAGACCACTACACTAGACCACTACACTAGACCACTACACTAGACCACTACACTAGACCACTACACTAGACCACTACACTAGACCACTACACTAGACCACTACACTAGACCACTACACTAGACCACTACACTAGACCACTACACTAGACCACTACACTAGACCACTACACTAGACCACTACACTAGACCACTACACTAGACCACTACACTAGACCACTACACTAGACCACTACACTAGACCACTACACTAGACCACTACACTAGACCACTACACTAGACCACTACACTAGACCACTACACTAGACCACTACACTAGACCACTACACTAGACCACTACACTAGACCACTACACTAGACCACTACACTAGACCACTACACTAGACCACTACACTAGACCACTACACTAGACCACTACACTAGACCACTACACTAGACCACTACACTAGACCACTACACTAGACCACTACACTAGACCACTACACTAGACCACTACACTAGACCACTACACTAGACCACTACACTAGACCACTACACTAGACCACTACACTAGACCACTACACTAGACCACTACACTAGACCACTACACTAGACCACTACACTAGACCACTACACTAGACCACTACACTAGACCACTACACTAGACCACTACACTAGACCACTACACTAGACCACTACACTAGACCACTACACTAGACCACTACACTAGACCACTACACTAGACCACTACACTAGACCACTACACTAGACCACTACACTAGACCACTACACTAGACCACTACACTAGACCACTACACTAGACCACTACACTAGACCACTACACTAGACCACTACACTAGACCACTACACTAGACCACTACACTAGACCACTACACTAGACCACTACACTAGACCACTACACTAGACCACTACACTAGACCACTACACTAGACCACTACACTAGACCACTACACTAGACCACTACACTAGACCACTACACTAGACCACTACACTAGACCACTACACTAGACCACTACACTAGACCACTACACTAGACCACTACACTAGACCACTACACTAGACCACTACACTAGACCACTACACTAGACCACTACACTAGACCACTACACTAGACCACTACACTAGACCACTACACTAGACCACTACACTAGACCACTACACTAGACCACTACACTAGACCACTACACTAGACCACTACACTAGACCACTACACTAGACCACTACACTAGACCACTACACTAGACCACTACACTAGACCACTACACTAGACCACTACACTAGACCACTACACTAGACCACTACACTAGACCACTACACTAGACCACTACACTAGACCACTACACTAGACCACTACACTAGACCACTACACTAGACCACTACACTAGACCACTACACTAGACCACTACACTAGACCACTACACTAGACCACTACACTAGACCACTACACTAGACCACTACACTAGACCACTACACTAGACCACTACACTAGACCACTACACTAGACCACTACACTAGACCACTACACTAGACCACTACACTAGACCACTACACTAGACCACTACACTAGACCACTACACTAGACCACTACACTAGACCACTACACTAGACCACTACACTAGACCACTACACTAGACCACTACACTAGACCACTACACTAGACCACTACACTAGACCACTACACTAGACCACTACACTAGACCACTACACTAGACCACTACACTAGACCACTACACTAGACCACTACACTAGACCACTACACTAGACCACTACACTAGACCACTACACTAGACCACTACACTAGACCACTACACTAGACCACTACACTAGACCACTACACTAGACCACTACACTAGACCACTACACTAGACCACTACACTAGACCACTACACTAGACCACTACACTAGACCACTACACTAGACCACTACACTAGACCACTACACTAGACCACTACACTAGACCACTACACTAGACCACTACACTAGACCACTACACTAGACCACTACACTAGACCACTACACTAGACCACTACACTAGACCACTACACTAGACCACTACACTAGACCACTACACTAGACCACTACACTAGACCACTACACTAGACCACTACACTAGACCACTACACTAGACCACTACACTAGACCACTACACTAGACCACTACACTAGACCACTACACTAGACCACTACACTAGACCACTACACTAGACCACTACACTAGACCACTACACTAGACCACTACACTAGACCACTACACTAGACCACTACACTAGACCACTACACTAGACCACTACACTAGACCACTACACTAGACCACTACACTAGACCACTACACTAGACCACTACACTAGACCACTACACTAGACCACTACACTAGACCACTACACTAGACCACTACACTAGACCACTACACTAGACCACTACACTAGACCACTACACTAGACCACTACACTAGACCACTACACTAGACCACTACACTAGACCACTACACTAGACCACTACACTAGACCACTACACTAGACCACTACACTAGACCACTACACTAGACCACTACACTAGACCACTACACTAGACCACTACACTAGACCACTACACTAGACCACTACACTAGACCACTACACTAGACCACTACACTAGACCACTACACTAGACCACTACACTAGACCACTACACTAGACCACTACACTAGACCACTACACTAGACCACTACACTAGACCACTACACTAGACCACTACACTAGACCACTACACTAGACCACTACACTAGACCACTACACTAGACCACTACACTAGACCACTACACTAGACCACTACACTAGACCACTACACTAGACCACTACACTAGACCACTACACTAGACCACTACACTAGACCACTACACTAGACCACTACACTAGACCACTACACTAGACCACTACACTAGACCACTACACTAGACCACTACACTAGACCACTACACTAGACCACTACACTAGACCACTACACTAGACCACTACACTAGACCACTACACTAGACCACTACACTAGACCACTACACTAGACCACTACACTAGACCACTACACTAGACCACTACACTAGACCACTACACTAGACCACTACACTAGACCACTACACTAGACCACTACACTAGACCACTACACTAGACCACTACACTAGACCACTACACTAGACCACTACACTAGACCACTACACTAGACCACTACACTAGACCACTACACTAGACCACTACACTAGACCACTACACTAGACCACTACACTAGACCACTACACTAGACCACTACACTAGACCACTACACTAGACCACTACACTAGACCACTACACTAGACCACTACACTAGACCACTACACTAGACCACTACACTAGACCACTACACTAGACCACTACACTAGACCACTACACTAGACCACTACACTAGACCACTACACTAGACCACTACACTAGACCACTACACTAGACCACTACACTAGACCACTACACTAGACCACTACACTAGACCACTAGACCACTACACTAGACCACTACACTAGACCACTACACTAGACCACTACACTAGACCACTACACTAGACCACTACACTAGACCACTACACTAGACCACTACACTAGACCACTACACTAGACCACTACACTAGACCACTACACTAGACCACTACACTAGACCACTACACTAGACCACTACACTAGACCACTACACTAGACCACTACACTAGACCACTACACTAGACCACTACACTAGACCACTACACTAGACCACTACACTAGACCACTACACTAGACCACTACACTAGACCACTACACTAGACCACTACACTAGACCACTACACTAGACCACTACACTAGACCACTACACTAGACCACTACACTAGACCACTACACTAGACCACTACACTAGACCACTACACTAGACCACTACACTAGACCACTACACTAGACCACTACACTAGACCACTACACTAGACCACTACACTAGACCACTACACTAGACCACTACACTAGACCACTACACTAGACCACTACACTAGACCACTACACTAGACCACTACACTAGACCACTACACTAGACCACTACACTAGACCACTACACTAGACCACTACACTAGACCACTACACTAGACCACTACACTAGACCACTACACTAGACCACTACACTAGACCACTACACTAGACCACTACACTAGACCACTACACTAGACCACTACACTAGACCACTACACTAGACCACTACACTAGACCACTACACTAGACCACTACACTAGACCACTACACTAGACCACTACACTAGACCACTACACTAGACCACTACACTAGACCACTACACTAGACCACTACACTAGACCACTACACTAGACCACTACACTAGACCACTACACTAGACCACTACACTAGACCACTACACTAGACCACTACACTAGACCACTACACTAGACCACTACACTAGACCACTACACTAGACCACTACACTAGACCACTACACTAGACCACTACACTAGACCACTACACTAGACCACTACACTAGACCACTACACTAGACCACTACACTAGACCACTACACTAGACCACTACACTAGACCACTACACTAGACCACTACACTAGACCACTACACTAGACCACTACACTAGACCACTACACTAGACCACTACACTAGACCACTACACTAGACCACTACACTAGACCACTACACTAGACCACTACACTAGACCACTACACTAGACCACTACACTAGACCACTACACTAGACCACTACACTAGACCACTACACTAGACCACTACACTAGACCACTACACTAGACCACTACACTAGACCACTACACTAGACCACTACACTAGACCACTACACTAGACCACTACACTAGACCACTACACTAGACCACTACACTAGACCACTACACTAGACCACTACACTAGACCACTACACTAGACCACTACACTAGACCACTACACTAGACCACTACACTAGACCACTACACTAGACCACTACACTAGACCACTACACTAGACCACTACACTAGACCACTACACTAGACCACTACACTAGACCACTACACTAGACCACTACACTAGACCACTACACTAGACCACTACACTAGACCACTACACTAGACCACTACACTAGACCACTACACTAGACCACTACACTAGACCACTACACTAGACCACTACACTAGACCACTACACTAGACCACTACACTAGACCACTACACTAGACCACTACACTAGACCACTACACTAGACCACTACACTAGACCACTACACTAGACCACTACACTAGACCACTACACTAGACCACTACACTAGACCACTACACTAGACCACTACACTAGACCACTACACTAGACCACTACACTAGACCACTACACTAGACCACTACACTAGACCACTACACTAGACCACTACACTAGACCACTACACTAGACCACTACACTAGACCACTACACTAGACCACTACACTAGACCACTACACTAGACCACTACACTAGACCACTACACTAGACCACTACACTAGACCACTACACTAGACCACTACACTAGACCACTACACTAGACCACTACACTAGACCACTACACTAGACCACTACACTAGACCACTACACTAGACCACTACACTAGACCACTACACTAGACCACTACACTAGACCACTACACTAGACCACTACACTAGACCACTACACTAGACCACTACACTAGACCACTACACTAGACCACTACACTAGACCACTACACTAGACCACTACACTAGACCACTACACTAGACCACTACACTAGACCACTACACTAGACCACTACACTAGACCACTACACTAGACCACTACACTAGACCACTACACTAGACCACTACACTAGACCACTACACTAGACCACTACACTAGACCACTACACTAGACCACTACACTAGACCACTACACTAGACCACTACACTAGACCACTACACTAGACCACTACACTAGACCACTACACTAGACCACTACACTAGACCACTACACTAGACCACTACACTAGACCACTACACTAGACCACTACACTAGACCACTACACTAGACCACTACACTAGACCACTACACTAGACCACTACACTAGACCACTACACTAGACCACTACACTAGACCACTACACTAGACCACTACACTAGACCACTACACTAGACCACTACACTAGACCACTACACTAGACCACTACACTAGACCACTACACTAGACCACTACACTAGACCACTACACTAGACCACTACACTAGACCACTACACTAGACCACTACACTAGACCACTACACTAGACCACTACACTAGACCACTACACTAGACCACTACACTAGACCACTACACTAGACCACTACACTAGACCACTACACTAGACCACTACACTAGACCACTACACTAGACCACTACACTAGACCACTACACTAGACCACTACACTAGACCACTACACTAGACCACTACACTAGACCACTACACTAGACCACTACACTAGACCACTACACTAGACCACTACACTAGACCACTACACTAGACCACTACACTAGACCACTACACTAGACCACTACACTAGACCACTACACTAGACCACTACACTAGACCACTACACTAGACCACTACACTAGACCACTACACTAGACCACTACACTAGACCACTACACTAGACCACTACACTAGACCACTACACTAGACCACTACACTAGACCACTACACTAGACCACTACACTAGACCACTACACTAGACCACTACACTAGACCACTACACTAGACCACTACACTAGACCACTACACTAGACCACTACACTAGACCACTACACTAGACCACTACACTAGACCACTACACTAGACCACTACACTAGACCACTACACTAGACCACTACACTAGACCACTACACTAGACCACTACACTAGACCACTACACTAGACCACTACACTAGACCACTACACTAGACCACTACACTAGACCACTACACTAGACCACTACACTAGACCACTACACTAGACCACTACACTAGACCACTACACTAGACCACTACACTAGACCACTACACTAGACCACTACACTAGACCACTACACTAGACCACTACACTAGACCACTACACTAGACCACTACACTAGACCACTACACTAGACCACTACACTAGACCACTACACTAGACCACTACACTAGACCACTACACTAGACCACTACACTAGACCACTACACTAGACCACTACACTAGACCACTACACTAGACCACTACACTAGACCACTACACTAGACCACTACACTAGACCACTACACTAGACCACTACACTAGACCACTACACTAGACCACTACACTAGACCACTACACTAGACCACTACACTAGACCACTACACTAGACCACTACACTAGACCACTACACTAGACCACTACACTAGACCACTACACTAGACCACTACACTAGACCACTACACTAGACCACTACACTAGACCACTACACTAGACCACTACACTAGACCACTACACTAGACCACTACACTAGACCACTACACTAGACCACTACACTAGACCACTACACTAGACCACTACACTAGACCACTACACTAGACCACTACACTAGACCACTACACTAGACCACTACACTAGACCACTACACTAGACCACTACACTAGACCACTACACTAGACCACTACACTAGACCACTACACTAGACCACTACACTAGACCACACCACTACACTAGACCACTACACTAGACCACTACACTAGACCACTACACTAGACCACTACACTAGACCACTACACTAGACCACTACACTAGACCACTACACTAGACCACTACACTAGACCACTACACTAGACCACTACACTAGACCACTACACTAGACCACTACACTAGACCACTACACTAGACCACTACACTAGACCACTACACTAGACCACTACACTAGACCACTACACTAGACCACTACACTAGACCACTACACTAGACCACTACACTAGACCACTACACTAGACCACTACACTAGACCACTACACTAGACCACTACACTAGACCACTACACTAGACCACTACACTAGACACTACACTAGACCACTACACTAGACACTACACTAGACCACTACACTAGACCACTACACTAGACACTACACTAGACCACTACACTAGACCACTACACTAGACCACTACACTAGACCACTACACTAGACCACTACACTAGACCACTACACTAGACCACTACACTAGACCACTACACTAGACCACTACACTAGACCACTACACTAGACACTACACTAGACCACTACACTAGACCACTACACTAGACCACTACACTAGACCACTACACTAGACCACTACACTAGACCACTACACTAGACCACTACACTAGACCACTACACTAGACACTACACTAGACCACTACACTAGACCACTACACTAGACCACTACACTAGACCACTACACTAGACCACTACACTAGACCACTACACTAGACCACTACACTAGACCACTACACTAGACCACTACACTAGACCACTACACTAGACCACTACACTAGACCACTACACTAGACCACTACACTAGACCACTACACTAGACCACTACACTAGACCACTACACTAGACCACTACACTAGACCACTACACTAGACCACTACACTAGACCACTACACTAGACCACTACACTAGACCACTACACTAGACACCACTAGACCACTACACTAGACCACTACACTAGACCACTACACTAGACCACTACACTAGACCACTACACTAGACCACTACACTAGACCACTACACTAGACCACTACACTAGACCACTACACTAGACCACTACACTAGACCACTACACTAGACCACTACACTAGACCACTACACTAGACCACTACACTAGACCACTACACTAGACCACTACACTAGACCACTACACTAGACCACTACACTAGACCACTACACTAGACCACTACACTAGACCACTACACTAGACCACTACACTAGACCACTACACTAGACCACTACACTAGACCACTACACTAGACCACTACACTAGACCACTACACTAGACCACTACACTAGACCACTACACTAGACCACTACACTAGACCACTACACTAGACCACTACACTAGACCACTACACTAGACCACTACACTAGACCACTACACTAGACCACTACACTAGACCACTACACTAGACCACTACACTAGACCACTACACTAGACCACTACACTAGACCACTACACTAGACCACTACACTAGACCACTACACTAGACCACTACACTAGACCACTACACTAGACCACTAGACCACTACACTAGACCACTACACTAGACCACTACACTAGACCACTACACTAGACCACTACACTAGACCACTACACTAGACCACTACACTAGACCACTACACTAGACCACTGCACTAGACCACTACACTAGACCACTACACTAGACCACTACACTAGACCACTACACTAGACCACTACACTAGACCACTACACTAGACCACTACACTAGACCACTACACTAGACCACTACACTAGACCACTACACTAGACCACTACACTAGACCACTACACTAGACCACTACACTAGACCACTACACTAGACCACTACACTAGACCACTACACTAGACCACTACACTAGACCACTACACTAGACCACTACACTAGACCACTACACTAGACCACTACACTAGACCACTACACTAGACCACTACACTAGACCACTACACTAGACCACTACACTAGACCACTACACTAGACCACTACACTAGACCACTACACTAGACCACTACACTAGACCACTACACTAGACCACTACACTAGACCACTACACTAGACCACTACACTAGACCACTACACTAGACCACTACACTAGACCACTACACTAGACCACTACACTAGACCACTACACTAGACCACTACACTAGACCACTACACTAGACCACTACACTAGACCACTACACTAGACCACTACACTAGACCACTACACTAGACCACTACACTAGACCACTACACTAGACCACTACACTAGACCACTACACTAGACCACTACACTAGACCACTACACTAGACCACTACACTAGACCACTACACTAGACCACTACACTAGACCACTACACTAGACCACTACACTAGACCACTACACTAGACCACTACACTAGACCACTACACTAGACCACTACACTAGACCACTACACTAGACCACTACACTAGACCACTACACTAGACCACTACACTAGACCACTACACTAGACCACTACACTAGACCACTACACTAGACCACTACACTAGACCACTACACTAGACCACTACACTAGACCACTACACTAGACCACTAGACCACTACACTAGACCACTACACTAGACCACTACACCACTAGACCACTACACTAGACCACTACACTAGACCACTACACTAGACCACTACACTAGACCACTACACTAGACCACTACACTAGACCACTACACTAGACCACTACACTAGACCACTACACTAGACCACTACACTAGACCACTACACTAGACCACTACACTAGACCACTACACTAGACCACTACACTAGACCACTACACTAGACCACTACACTAGACCACTACACTAGACCACTACACTAGACCACTACACTAGACCACTACACTAGACCACTACACTAGACCACTACACTAGACCACTACACTAGACCACTACACTAGACCACTACACTAGACCACTACACTAGACCACTACACTAGACCACTACACTAGACCACTACACTAGACCACTACACTAGACCACTACACTAGACCACTACACTAGACCACTACACTAGACCACTACACTAGACCACTACACTAGACCACTACACTAGACCACTACACTAGACCAAGACCACTACACTAGACCACTACACTAGACCACTACACTAGACCACTACACTAGACCACTACACTAGACCACTACACTAGACCACTACACTAGACCACTACACTAGACCACTACACTAGACCACTACACTAGACCACTACACTAGACCACTACACTAGACCACTACACTAGACCACTACACTAGACCACTACACTAGACCACTACACTAGACCACTACACTAGACCACTACACTAGACCACTACACTAGACCACTACACTAGACCACTACACTAGACCACTACACTAGACCACTACACTAGACCACTACACTAGACCACTACACTAGACCACTACACTAGACCACTACACTAGACCACTACACTAGACCACTACACTAGACCACTACACTAGACCACTACACTAGACCACTACACTAGACCACTACACTAGACCACTACACTAGACCACTACACTAGACCACTACACTAGACCACTACACTAGACCACTACACTAGACCACTACACTAGACCACTACACTAGACCACTACACTAGACCACTACACTAGACCACTACACTAGACCACTACACTAGACCACTACACTAGACCACTACACTAGACCACTACACTAGACCACTACACTAGACCACTACACTAGACCACTACACTAGACCACTACACTAGACCACTACACTAGACCACTACACTAGACCACTACACTAGACCACTACACTAGACCACTACACTAGACCACTACACTAGACCACTACACTAGACCACTACACTAGACCACTACACTAGACCACTACACTAGACCACTACACTAGACCACTACACTAGACCACTACACTAGACCACTACACTAGACCACTACACTAGACCACTACACTAGACCACTACACTAGACCACTACACTAGACCACTACACTAGACCACTACACTAGACCACTACACTAGACCACTACACTAGACCACTACACTAGACCACTACACTAGACCACTACACTAGACCACTACACTAGACCACTACACTAGACCACTACACTAGACCACTACACTAGACCACTACACTAGACCACTACACTAGACCACTACACTAGACCACTACACTAGACCACTACACTAGACCACTACACTAGACCACTACACTAGACCACTACACTAGACCACTACACTAGACCACTACACTAGACCACTACACTAGACCACTACACTAGACCACTACACTAGACCACTACACTAGACCACTACACTAGACCACTACACTAGACCACTACACTAGACCACTACACTAGACCACTACACTAGACCACTACACTAGACCACTACACTAGACCACTACACTAGACCACTACACTAGACCACTACACTAGACCACTACACTAGACCACTACACTAGACCACTACACTAGACCACTACACTAGACCACTACACTAGACCACTACACTAGACCACTACACTAGACCACTACACTAGACCACTACACTAGACCACTACACTAGACCACTACACTAGACCACTACACTAGACCACTACACTAGACCACTACACTAGACCACTACACTAGACCACTACACTAGACCACTACACTAGACCACTACACTAGACCACTACACTAGACCACTACACTAGACCACTACACTAGACCACTACACTAGACCACTACACTAGACCACTACACTAGACCACTACACTAGACCACTACACTAGACCACTACACTAGACCACTACACTAGACCACTACACTAGACCACTACACTAGACCACTACACTAGACCACTACACTAGACCACTACACTAGACCACTACACTAGACCACTACACTAGACCACTACACTAGACCACTACACTAGACCACTACACTAGACCACTACACTAGACCACTACACTAGACCACTACACTAGACCACTACACTAGACCACTACACTAGACCACTACACTAGACCACTACACTAGACCACTACACTAGACCACTACACTAGACCACTACACTAGACCACTACACTAGACCACTACACTAGACCACTACACTAGACCACTACACTAGACCACTACACTAGACCACTACACTAGACCACTACACTAGACCACTACACTAGACCACTACACTAGACCACTACACTAGACCACTACACTAGACCACTACACTAGACCACTACACTAGACCACTACACTAGACCACTACACTAGACCACTACACTAGACCACTACACTAGACCACTACACTAGACCACTACACTAGACCACTACACTAGACCACTACACTAGACCACTACACTAGACCACTACACTAGACCACTACACTAGACCACTACACTAGACCACTACACTAGACCACTACACTAGACCACTACACTAGACCACTACACTAGACCACTACACTAGACCACTACACTAGACCACTACACTAGACCACTACACTAGACCACTACACTAGACCACTACACTAGACCACTACACTAGACCACTACACTAGACCACTACACTAGACCACTACACTAGACCACTACACTAGACCACTACACTAGACCACTACACTAGACCACTACACTAGACCACTACACTAGACCACTACACTAGACCACTACACTAGACCACTACACTAGACCACTACACTAGACCACTACACTAGACCACTACACTAGACCACTACACTAGACCACTACACTAGACCACTACACTAGACCACTACACTAGACCACTACACTAGACCACTACACTAGACCACTACACTAGACCACTACACTAGACCACTACACTAGACCACTACACTAGACCACTACACTAGACCACTACACTAGACCACTACACTAGACCACTACACTAGACCACTACACTAGACCACTACACTAGACCACTACACTAGACCACTACACTAGACCACTACACTAGACCACTACACTAGACCACTACACTAGACCACTACACTAGACCACTACACTAGACCACTACACTAGACCACTACACTAGACCACTACACTAGACCACTACACTAGACCACTACACTAGACCACTACACTAGACCACTACACTAGACCACTACACTAGACCACTACACTAGACCACTACACTAGACCACTACACTAGACCACTACACTAGACCACTACACTAGACCACTACACTAGACCACTACACTAGACCACTACACTAGACCACACACTAGACCACTACACTAGACCACTACACTAGACCACTACACTAGACCACTACACTAGACCACTACACTAGACCACTACACTAGACCACTACACTAGACCACTACACTAGACCACTACACTAGACCACTACACTAGACCACTACACTAGACCACTACACTAGACCACTACACTAGACCACTACACTAGACCACTACACTAGACCACTACACTAGACCACTACACTAGACCACTACACTAGACCACTACACTAGACCACTACACTAGACCACTACACTAGACCACTACACTAGACCACTACACTAGACCACTACACTAGACCACTACACTAGACCACTACACTAGACCACTACACTAGACCACTACACTAGACCACTACACTAGACCACTACACTAGACCACTACACTAGACCACTACACTAGACCACTACACTAGACCACTACACTAGACCACTACACTAGACCACTACACTAGACCACTACACTAGACCACTACACTAGACCACTACACTAGACCACTACACTAGACCACTACACTAGACCACTACACTAGACCACTACACTAGACCACTACACTAGACCACTACACTAGACCACTACACTAGACCACTACACTAGACCACTACACTAGACCACTACACTAGACCACTACACTAGACCACTACACTAGACCACTACACTAGACCACTACACTAGACCACTACACTAGACCACTACACTAGACCACTACACTAGACCACTACACTAGACCACTACACTAGACCACTACACTAGACCACTACACTAGACCACTACACTAGACCACTACACTAGACCACTACACTAGACCACTACACTAGACCACTACACTAGACCACTACACTAGACCACTACACTAGACCACTACACTAGACCACTACACTAGACCACTACACTAGACCACTACACTAGACCACTACACTAGACCACTACACTAGACCACTACACTAGACCACTACACTAGACCACTACACTAGACCACTACACTAGACCACTACACTAGACCACTACACTAGACCACTACACTAGACCACTACACTAGACCACTACACTAGACCACTACACTAGACCACTACACTAGACCACTACACTAGACCACTACACTAGACCACTACACTAGACCACTACACTAGACCACTACACTAGACCACTACACTAGACCACTACACTAGACCACTACACTAGACCACTACACTAGACCACTACACTAGACCACTACACTAGACCACTACACTAGACCACTACACTAGACCACTACACTAGACCACTACACTAGACCACTACACTAGACCACTACACTAGACCACTACACTAGACCACTACACTAGACCACTACACTAGACCACTACACTAGACCACTACACTAGACCACTACACTAGACCACTACACTAGACCACTACACTAGACCACTACACTAGACCACTACACTAGACCACTACACTAGACCACTACACTAGACCACTACACTAGACCACTACACTAGACCACTACACTAGACCACTACACTAGACCACTACACTAGACCACTACACTAGACCACTACACTAGACCACTACACTAGACCACTACACTAGACCACTACACTAGACCACTACACTAGACCACTACACTAGACCACTACACTAGACCACTACACTAGACCACTACACTAGACCACTACACTAGACCACTACACTAGACCACTACACTAGACCACTACACTAGACCACTACACTAGACCACTACACTAGACCACTACACTAGACCACTACACTAGACCACTACACTAGACCACTACACTAGACCACTACACTAGACCACTACACTAGACCACTACACTAGACCACTACACTAGACCACTACACTAGACCACTACACTAGACCACTACACTAGACCACTACACTAGACCACTACACTAGACCACTACACTAGACCACTACACTAGACCACTACACTAGACCACTACACTAGACCACTACACTAGACCACTACACTAGACCACTACACTAGACCACTACACTAGACCACTACACTAGACCACTACACTAGACCACTACACTAGACCACTACACTAGACCACTACACTAGACCACTACACTAGACCACTACACTAGACCACTACACTAGACCACTACACTAGACCACTACACTAGACCACTACACTAGACCACTACACTAGACCACTACACTAGACCACTACACTAGACCACTACACTAGACCACTACACTAGACCACTACACTAGACCACTACACTAGACCACTACACTAGACCACTACACTAGACCACTACACTAGACCACTACACTAGACCACTACACTAGACCACTACACTAGACCACTACACTAGACCACTACACTACACTAGACCACTACACTAGACCACTACACTAGACCACTACACTAGACCACTACACTAGACCACTACACTAGACCACTACACTAGACCACTAGACCACTACACTAGACCACTACACTAGACCACTACACTAGACCACTACACTAGACCACTACACTAGACCACTACACTAGACCACTACACTAGACCACTACACTAGACCACTACACTAGACCACTACACTAGACCACTACACTAGACCACTACACTAGACCACTACACTAGACCACTACACTAGACCACTACACTAGACCACTACACTAGACCACTACACTAGACCACTACACTAGACCACTACACTAGACCACTACACTAGATCACTACACTAGACCACTACACTAAACCACTACACTAGACCACTACACTAAACCACTACACTAGACCACTACACTAGACCACTACACTAGACCACTACACTAGACCACTACACTAGACCACTACACTAGACCACTACACTAGACCACTACACTAGACCACTACACTAGACCACTACACTAGACCACTACACTAGACCACTACACTAGACCACTACACTAGACCACTACACTAGACCACTACACTAGACCACTAGACTAGACCACTACACTAGACCACTACACTAGACCACTACACTAGACCACTACACTAGACCACTACACTAGACCACTACACTAGACCACTACACTAGACCACTACACTAGACCACTACACTAGACCACTACACTAGACCACTACACTAGACCACTACACTAGACCACTACACTAGACCACTACACTAGACCACTACACTAGACCACTACACTAGACCACTACACTAGACCACTACACTAGACCACTACACTAGACCACTACACTAGACCACTACACTAGACCACTACACTAGACCACTACACTAGACCACTACACTAGACCACTACACTAGACCACTACACTAGACCACTACACTAGACCACTACACTAGACTACTACACTAGACCACTACACTAGACCACTACACTAGACCACTACACTAGACCACTACACTAGACCACTACACTAGACCACTACACTAGACCACTACACTAGACCACTACACACCTGTTTAATATCAAGACGACCAACAGACAACTGTGATCTCTCAACTCGACAATCCATGCACTAAAGTCTCTTTAAAATATGAATATTACATTTAAACATCGATAAGCTTCCTGAAATGTAATCTTCCATTTATTAGTGAAATTTATTAATTGTATGTTTATCATTTGTAATATATTTGTAATAAGTGTTTAGATCTGATATTAAAAGCTTGCTGTGCACGGCGTTTATGAATATTAATAACATAGGCAATACTTTACCAACTCTAGTACTCATGTTGTTTATAACGTTAACAAATATAAAGTTAAACGTATTAAGTTAATGTATACTTTAACATGTACTTGCTATCCCACACGTATATACAAATACATATAGATACATACAAATATATATTAATGAATATGAATTCATATATTCCGAGACTCTAGTATGTACTAATACCACGCTAACCACCCTCACACACTCATACACCTACACATCCACACACTAACACACCCACACACTCACACCTCCATACACACCCAAACATCCACACCATCACGCATCCATACATACATACGTCCACACCCTCACGCACCGACACCCTCACAAACCCACACATCTACACACTTACACACCCACACATCTACACGCTCACATACCCAAACCCTAACACATCCACACACTCACAAACCTACACACTCATACACCGACACCCTCATATACCCACACACCCATACACCCACACACCCACTCCTCATACATCCGCACACTCGCACGTCCACACACACTCACACATATCTACACCATCACATATACACACCATTACATATACACACCATTACATATACACACCATTACATATACACACCATTACATATACACACCATTACATATACACACCATTACACATACACACCATTACACATACACTCCCTCACATATCCACACAATCATACCCCGAACTTTACTTTTAATGACTGACCCGTGGCCGTATAAACAAATCGTGATTCATCTGTCGGTATCGCAACCACAGCTGTCACCGCCTATACACGTGGATCTCGTTACATTCATTTCATGGTGGTAGAGCTTCATTAGAGGAACACATTCCTAGTTACTATGTCGCAATGCTGATTAACTGCGCGCAAAGATTAGTAGATGTTATATGACAAGCTTTACATTATTTTCTGTATATTATATTATAATATACATTACATACACGTTTTCTTTTATTTAGCGGCATCTAGGTTTTTTAACAACCCAAACATGACAATGTTTATACTTATTGTACCCTATCTCTAAAAGTTATCTCTGATATTCTAATTTAGATACATTTTGAAACTCTCCTTTGTCCTATTCCTGTAATATTATTAAATTAACATTGTATTTCTCGCAAAATGATGACGTAATAACATATCCATCAAAACCTGCAGTTATCTGTTGTTACTTGAAGTCACCTATAATTACATGTAGTTACCTGTAGTTGCATGTGGTTACCTGTAGGTACATGTAGTTATCTGCAGTTATCTGTAGTTACCTGTAGTTACATGTGTTACCTATGGTTAACTAGTTATATATGTAGTCACATGTAGTTACTTGCTTAGAACTACATTACACTAGAATAAACAACCTAGAACTACATTACACTAGAATAAACTGCCTAGAACTACATTACACTAGAATAAACAACCTAGAACTACATTACACTAGAATAAACAACCTAGAACTACATTACACTAGAATAAACTGCCTAGAACTACATTACACTAGAATAAACAACCTAGAACTACATTACACTAGAATAAACAACCTAGAACTGCATTACACTAGAATAAACTGCCTAGAACTACATTACACTAGAATAAACTGCCTAGAACTACATTACACTAGAATAAACTGCCTAGAACTACATTACACTAGAATAAACTGCCTAGAACTACATTACACTAGAATAAACAACCTAGAACTACATTACACTAGAATAAACAACCTAGAACTACATTACACTAGAATAAACAACCTAGAACTACATTACACTAGAATAAACAACCTAGAACTACATTACACTAGAATAAACTGCCTAGAACTACATTACACTAGAATAAACTGCCTAGAACTACATTACACTAGAATAAACAACCTAGAACTACATTACACTAGAATAAACTGCCTAGAACTACATTACACTAGAATAAACTGCCTAGAACTACATTACACTAGAATAAACTGCCTAGAACTACATTACACTAGAATAAACAACCTAGAACTACATTACACTAGAATAAACTGCCTAGAACTACATTACACTAGAATAAACTGCCTAGAACTACATTACACTAGAATAAACAACCTAGAACTACATTACACTAGAATAAACTGCCTAGAACTACATTACACTAGAATAAACTGCCTAGAACTACATTACACTAGAATAAACTGCCTAGAACTACATTACACTAGAATAAACTGCCTAGAACTACATTACACTAGAATAAACTGCCTAGAACTACATTACACTCTAATAAACAACCCAGAACTACATTACACTAGAATAAACTGCCTAGAACTACATTACACTAGAATAAACAACCTAGAACTACATTACACTAGAATAAACAACCTAGAACTACATTACACTAGAATAAACTGCCTAGAACTACATTACACTAGAATAAACTGCCTAGAACTACATTACACTAGAATAAACAACCTAGAACTACATTACACTAGAATAAACAACCTATAACTACATTATACTAGAATAAACAACCTATAACTACATTACACTAGAATAAACAACCTATAACTACATTACACTAGAATAAACAACCTAGAACTACATTACACTAGAATAAACTGCCTAGAACTACATTACACTAGAATAAACTGCCTAGAACTACATTACACTAGAATAAACTGCCTAGAACTACATTACACTAGAATAAACAACCTAGAACTACATTACACTAGAATAAACAACCTAGAACTACATTACACTAGAATAAACAACCTAGAACTACATTACACTAGAATAAACAACCTAGAACTACATTACACTAGAATAAACTGCCTAGAACTACATTACACTAGAATAAACTGCCTAGAACTACATTACACTAGAATAAACTGCCTAGAACTACATTACACTAGAATAAACTGCCTAGAACTACATTACACTAGAATAAACAACCTAGAACTACATTACACTAGAATAAACAACCTAGAACTACATTACACTAGAATAAACAACCTAGAACTACATTACACTAGAATAAACAACCTAGAACTACATTACACTAGAATAAACAACCTAGAACTACATTACACTAGAATAAACAACCTATAACTACATTACACTAGAATAAACTGCCTAGAACTACATTACACTAGAATAAACAACCTAGAACTACATTACACTAGAATAAACAACCTAGAACTACATTACACTAGAATAAACTGCCTAGAACTACATTACACTAGAATAAACAACCTAGAACTACATTACACTAGAATAAACAACCTAGAACTACATTAAACTCGAAACACCACTTCCAAGAAAGTGTTATTTCATTACAATCACTTACTTTCATTCCTACGCTATCTCTGATTTGTAATGGATTCATCACAACCCTACTCTGTATTCCCCACCTTGCTATCTTATGCCCTCTCCTCAGACCCTTCCACTGGTTACCATACCCTCTTATTCCCCTCCCCCATCTCGAGTGGCTGATTAATTGAGTTTCCATTAGAGACCGCCACTTGATTACAAATCTGTAATGTGCCTGGACACTAGTTGAGCGGGTCTGGATATCACTGCTTGCTCCCACCACACCCTACTCTCTATTCACACCCCTACTCTCACACATACTCTCACCCTTACTCTCACCCTTACTCTCACCCTTACTCTCACACATACTCTCACACATACTCTCACCCCTACTCTCACACATACTCTCACCCCTACTCTCACACATACACCAACCCTATCCTAGTCAATCCGCACTATCACCTAGAACCTACCCCTACTATAAAGCCTACTTCTCTTTTACACGGTTCCTAACTACTTCCTTACCCCGCCAATACCTTGTTTCATTACCATCCCTACACCAAACCTACTATTCTACCCATGTTTATCTAACCTTTATCTCTACTATTCAACTCTACTCTACCACTTCCACTATCCCATATGTCCATATGTCCTAGACCCTAGCCATGTCATATCACTATCCTAGCCCCATATACTCTCCTCAACATATCAATGACATTTCGTATTAGATTTGTTTATTCACTATGTAATCTGGGACATCCGATATTTATAAATAATACCCAACAATCCTCTCCTCTCCTCTCCTCTCCTCTCCTCTCCTCTCCTCTCCTCTCCTCTCCTCTCCTCTCCTCTCCTCTCCTCTCCTCTCCTCTCCTCTCCTCTCCTCTCCTCTCCTCTCCTCTCCTCTCCTCTCCTCTCCTCTCCTCTCCTCTCCTCTCCTCTCCTCTCCTCTCCTCTCCTCTCCTCTCCTCTCCTCTCCTCTCCTCTCCTCTCCTCTCCTCTCCTCTCCTCTCCTCTCCTCTCCTCTCCTCTCCTCTCCTCTCCTCTCCTCTCCTCTCCTCTCCTCTCCTCTCCTCTCCTCTCCTCTCCTCTCCTCTCCTCTCCTCTCCTCTCCTCTCCTCTCCTCTCCTCTCCTCTCCTCTCCTCTCCTCTCCTCTCCTCTCCTCTCCTCTCCTCTCCTCTCCTCTCCTCTCCTCTCCTCTCCTCTCCTCTCCTCTCCTCTCCTCTCCTCTCCTCTCCTCTCCTCTCCTCTCCTCTCCTCTCCTCTCCTCTCCTCTCCTCTCCTCTCCTCTCCTCTCCTCTCCTCTCCTCTCCTCTCCTCTCCTCTCCACTCCTCTGCACTATGATTTATTGTAAAATTATATAATATTACATCATTATTCCCCAGGTTGCTTCAGAAGTAATGATCGTCACAATAAACAAGGTAGTTGAATGATTATAGTGAATACATAAGTAGGTTATGTAGGTTATGTAGGTTAAGTAGGTTATGTAGGTTATGTAGGTTAAGTAGGTTATGTAGGTTATGTAGGTTAAGTAGGTTATGTAGGTTATGTAGGTTATGTAGGTTATATAGGTTATGTAAGTTATATAGGTTATGTAGGTTATGTAGGTTAAGTAGGTTATGTAGGTTGTGTAGGTTATGTAGGTTAAGTAGGTTATGTAGGTTATGTAGGTTAAGTAGGTTAAGTAGGTTAAGTAGGTTAAGTAGGTTAAATAGGTTAAGTAGGTTATGTAGGTTATGTAGGTTATGTAGGTTAAGTAGGTTAAGTAGGTTATGTAGGTTATGTAGGTTATGTAGGTTATGTAGGTTAAGTAGGTTATGTAGGTTAAATAGGTTAAGTAGGTTATGTAGGTTATGTAGGTTATGTAGGTTATGTAGGTTATGTAAGTTATGTAGGTTAAGTAGGTTATGTAGGTTATGTAGGTTATGTATGTTATGTAGGTTATGTAAGTTATGTAGGTTATGTAAGTTATGTAGGTTATGTTGGTTATGTAAGTTATGTAGGTTAAGTAGGTTAAGTAGGTTAAGTAGGTTATGTAAGTTATGTAGGTTATGTAGGTTATGTAGGTTATGTAATTGTTAACTAATAAAAGAGCAAAGAATGTAAAATAACAAATACACTATTGTTCCCTTAGACCCAAAACTATGGCTATGGATTTGCCATCAGTGGTGGAATTGACTCTCCTCACTTTGCAAATGGTGACACGTCTATTGCGATCTCCGAAATATTACCAGGAGGCCCGGCGATTGACTTACTCCTGTTAGTACTATAGCCCATGCCGTTACTACGTTCCCGTTGATTGTACTGTTCACTGGCTACCCGCGAGTAATTACTACTTTGTAACGATCTTCAGATTGGCAGAGCATTTAAGCTCAAATTTTAATTTAACCTTTGACCTTCTTGAATCTATTATTTTGAACTACAATGTAATCGTTGATGATTGTGAGCTATCACCTTCAATTTATAGATGTAACTTTTAACATAGTTTAGCTTTTCAGAGATTAACCATAGGCACAAATTAACATTAACAATTAACCATTGACTATTAATCATTCTTCACTGATTTTCTAAGTGGTTTTTATGTTAATTCATCAAAATGACACTTTATATAAATATATATAAATATATATAAATATATTTATATAACTTAATCATAAATTGTGTTCTTAATTATAATTGATAATGACTTTTTACCTTCCTCCCTTCCCTTCCCTTTCCTATACCACCCCATCATCCCACCCCATCATCCCACCACTTCATCACTCCCAAACCCGCTTACATCATCGTATCCCATCACCCATCATCCTATCACCACATAACCCCATCTCTCCACCCCATCATCCCACCCCACCACTCCCCCGCTATATCACGATAACAACTCACATCTCAACTCGAAGCATAATGTAAACAATCATGTTAACATGTCAAGATTAGGCTGTGAATTATAACGGATTTGTTTCTTTTACCTACAATCACCGGTCAATTAAATGTTTACGGTTTCAATAACTCATTTCACATGAGAAATGCGTTCACCAGACTCTCTGCCTGCACATTATGTAGGCCATGGTATATCGTCATTATTCACCAGTCAAATTATATATCAACAATTTTACTTTCCACTCACACTTTTTCACTCTTTCTCTACATAACACCTATACAAGCACAATTTCACTAATGTTCTACTCTCTATTTCAATTTAGTGATATTAGTTATATTATTACTTAATGAATATATTCTAATTCTCAATTATATTTAATTGAATTATAGTGAAATATAAACTTATAATTGATTTAAAATCGTTCTTTTTTTACTTAATTAAAATAAATGTTATAATTTATATATTTGACATTTATTTATTAGAAATTAAGTATACATATTATGTATTCACTTAATCAGAATTAGATAACGTTTTAAAACTCTGCAAGATACAAACGCATTCTTGGCATACCCTTTTCCCACTCAAACTTTGCAATAATAAGAATTCAATATATAAATCAATATATAGGATAACAATTTTTTTTTAAATATGTATTTCTTATGTAATATATGTTCTAATAATTATATTCTACATTTGAATTTGATCTAATTCTAATAAAAACTTGTGTTATGTCATACTATAAAATGAATACATTCAACATATTGATTATAATAATTAAAGTATGGAGTCAGTAAAAACTGCTTCGATTTTATGATATTATTAATTTTCTCTCTTTAGCCTTTTGTCAATAATTACTACAGTAATTGCTATAATATAGATAATAATTACTACAGTAATTGCTATGATATAGATAATAATTACTACAGTAATAGCTATAATATAGATAATAATAACTACAGTAATTACTATAATATAGATAATAATTACTACAGTAATTGCTATAATATAGATAATAATTACTACAGTAATTGCTATAATATAGATAATAATTACTACAGTAATTGCTATAATATAGATAATAATTACTACATTAATTGCTATAATATAGATAATAATTACTACAGTAATTACTATAATATAGATAATAATTACTACAGTAATTGCTATAATATAGATAATAATTACTACATTAATAGCTATAATATAGATAATAATTACTACAGTAATTGCTATAATATAGATAATAATTACTACATTAATAGCTATAATATAGATAATAATTACTACAGTAATTACTATAATATAGATAATAATTACTACAGTAATTACTATAATATATATAATAATTACTACAGTAATTACTATAATATAGATAATAATTACTACAGTAATTGCTATAATATAGATAATAATTACTACAGTAATTGCTATAATATAGATAATAATGTACATCTTTTAGTGAACTAAGTCCAAATCTCACACAGCATATCTTAACATGTGTTTTACTATCCCTCTATTAACCTCTTCTATCCGCAATTCCTCCTAACTACAAATCTATCTACAAATCTGCCTTATTCTCTCCCCTCCGTGAACTATCTAACCTCTCCGATCAACGACCACTCTTAACCTTCTCCGTTCATAGACTTAACGACCGAGTGCTGTCAATCAATGGAGAATCGATGGAGCATGTCCACCACGGGGAAGCACTAAACACACTGAGATCCAATAGCGGTTCCATTCAATTGGTCAGTACGGGCACAATAAGAAGCTTCAGATCAGAGTAACTAGTTCTATGTTTATGTCAGTATTTCAGATGAGGTTTAGATCGTTGTTTATGATTACGATTTATATTTAGGTTGGTTCTCTTGATTTATGTCTAGATTGATCTAGATTGATCTAGATTGATCTAGATTGATCTAGATTGTATATAGGTGAGCGAGTTCTCGGCCTTGACCCCAATTCATTTCATTATAGACAATTCCTCATCTCCTAGGTGATAAAACGACGCAAGATTAATAAAATAAATGACCCTCCATTCAAGTTGACTCTAGTGAAAAAGAACAAGAAAGCTGGTTTATTTTACTGAAATCCTTTGTCTATTTTAATAATCAATATATCAATTTTTATCTTTCCTTATCTTACTAATTATGTTTCTAAATTTATATAAAAAAGTTTCATTAATTTATAGTTTATTTATCTTTATTATCCTTATTTTATTTTTCTCATTTGACATTCATTTTATTTTATTTTGACACTCATTTTATTTTCTTTTGATATCTTTATTTATTCTACTTCTTAACTGGAGCCTTTTGACCTCTAGATTACGGCCTGGTTCTTCAGCAACAACTCATTGTCAAGGTAGTGCAAACCGGAGGTATCGCAGAGGAACAAGGTTCCATCAAGGCCGGCGATATTATTCTCAAGGTCACATTGTACTAAATAGTACTATGACAATATAATAACTATAACAATACTATTATAAAACTGTTTAGAATGCCGCTATATACATTATACATTATATTATATATTACATATATATTATACATTTACTGAATATAAACTATAATTAATATTAAGATAAAATTTAATAAAATACATTTATTAAATATAATGTTAATACAAAAAGATATAAAATTCTTACATTGTAAGATGAAATTATATAATAATGTCATTTTATAAATGAGAATCTCAAAAAGTACTATTTGTATCAAATATATTTAGATTTGCTTTATAATTTAATCTTTCTGTTATTGAACTGATTATCGAACTGATTACTAGGAAACATTACTGGATTTTCATGCACATTCTTTTCCTTGATCTCGGCTATTCAATCTAATGTTTGAACACTATTTCAGATTAACAATGTCGCAGTGGAAAATCTCTCTTTCAATGAAATCAACAAAATCATGGAACGACCGAAAGAAAAGCTGCAATTGGTGGCACAACGTAATTCTTCACCCCGAACAGGTCAGTTAATTAAGATCTCTTTATAATGGAGTACGTTAATTATTCATCTTAAAATAAATATAATATTTATTTTAATTCTATATAAAATGTTAGTTATAAAAAATATACCTTAGTTATAATAAGGTATAATAGTTATAAAATATAGCAAATATGATAAATATATTGACTTGGATTGTACAGATATATTATAAACTACTTGTAACTATGCAATAACAAGTTTGAGATTAATATGTTTAAAAATATGTATAACCTTTTTACTTCTCCAACTATTTTTAAACCATTATAGAATAATTTAAAATATGATATAAAATGCAGTCTAAATATTTTATAAAAAAAACAACTTTGTATTATATATGTATTTAATATAATATTATTATAATAATTGTAGTTAATAATTTTTTATATTTTAATTTTAACTACTCATGAATTTTTTTATTGTGAATATAATAATTTTTTTTATAATTTTTTTTAAATACAATATAATATTACAAAAATATCTTGATATCAAATTAAAGAAATGAACACAAAATAAATATCTTATCTTATTTTAAATATTTGTAATATATTTTTATATTTCCAAAAAATATTAAAATAATTCTCTACTTACTTTTTTTAAATTATTACTTGTATAAATAATAAACTATGATTATATATATTTAATATTTAATAATTTGTATATTTTTGCTTTCTTTTTTCTTATTTTTAATATATTTAAAATATGTTGTAATCTAATTATAATATAAACAACATCTTATTTTTAAACATCTCTTTTATGAAATTCATTTTTTTATCTGCAGTATGGGCTGGCAATGAAATCAATTGAAGGTTTAAATAATTATTACGTTTATGCAAGCATTAATTTCTGAAATGAATATTTTCTACTCTAATTAGTATTTGAAAATTTGTAATTTAAAAAAAAATTGAATAAATAGAAGAATATTGTTTTTTTGATCGTCTTAATATGTAATGTTTTCTTTTTACTAGATCTTTTTCCTTTATAAAGTTATATGACTGGACAAAAAAGGATATATTTGAAAAGAAAGATATATTTATCATAACTTATCCCAAAAATTTAAAGATTTTAATGCGACCCATTAAAAAAATTCTTACAATTTGACGTCGAAATCAATACACAATTAGTATATATTTTGTGAAACAAATACCTATTGTGTATACTAGACCAAAATAATAACTACATTTGGTGTACATTTGTGATTCGAAACGAATGTATATTAAAATATGTATATAATATTGATCAAAACATGTATATTGCATATGTCATAATTATGATCTATTTCAATGTATTTCAGACATTTCAAACCTGCCAATCAAATCGCCCGTAGACAATAACAATATTTCCGATGATAAGAGATCTGACTTCTATCCAAATGAAAAAGAAAACTTTACGAGAAGATACCAGGAACAGACAAGGTAAGATCCGTTACATCCCTATCACTGCTAAGACCTGTTACATCCCTATCACTGCTAAGACCTGTTACATCCCTATCACTGCTAAGATCCGTTACATCCCTATCACTGCTAAGACCTGTTACATCCCTATCACTGCTAAGACCTGTTACATCCCTATCACTGCTAAGACCTGTTACATCCCTATCACTGCTAAGACCTGTTACATCCCTATCAATGCTAAGACCTGTTACATCCCTATCACTGCTAAGACCTGTTACATCCCTATCACTGCTAAGACCTGTTACAGCCCTATCACCGCTAAGACCTGTTACAGCCCTATCACCGCTAAGACATGTTACATCCCTATCACTGCTAAGACCTGTTACATCCCTATCACTGCTAAGACCTGTTACATCCCTATCACTGCTAAGACCTGTTACATCCCTATCACTGCTAAGACCTGTTACATCCCTATCACTGCTAATACCTGTTACATCCCTATCACTGCTAAGGCCTGTTACATCCCTATCACTGCTAAGACCTGTTACATCCCTATCACTGCTAAGACCTGTTACATCCCTATCACTGCTAAGACCTGTCACATCCCTATTCCTGCTTAATGTCAATTTCATAATAGTTTAAGACAATGCCTATACCATTTGTTCTTATATCTATACTACAAACCCCGATCACAACCCTGTTCACCATATATACCCATAAAAATACATGTTCACTATTATAGGCTACTTTAAATCCCTAAAGTATTTACACCCCTAGACACTATATATATCCTTTACACCCCTTACACCCTTACACCCTTTACACCCTTTACACCCCTTACACCCTTTACACCCTTTACACCCCTACACCCCTTACACCCTTTACACTATATACATCCTTTACACCCTTACACCCTTTACACCCTTACACCCCTTACACCCTTTACACTCAATTACAGCAATGATCCCAGGCAGATAGTTATTGAAAAGTCGAGTGGTGGACTTGGTATTCATATCTGCGGAGGTAACAGCACTGGCATTTACATAAACAGCGTTACACCAGGCACTGTAGCCGAACGTCGTGGTCTTAAGGAAGCCGACCAGATCCTGCAGGTTGTGACACCCAGAGTGACGTGTGACACCCAGAGTGACATGTGACACACAGAGTGACACTTGCCGCAAAACGTAATATATGATGCTACACACACGTTGTGATAGGCTATGCTATGCACCGGAGATGACATATGACACTTGTTTTGTAACTAAGGAAAATGTAACATGTTAAGTGATGAGGTGAAATATATTTAAATGGCATGTGGTAATTATGGGGTTTGATTGACAGGTAGCCTTTTTATGATTGGCACGCGATCGCGGTTTGATTGACAGGTGAACGGTGCGTCGATGGCCAATAAAACGCGTGAAGAAGCAGTGATGATGATGATAGTAGCTTCTGAAACTGCTAATAACACTTCTGTGGTGGTGCAGCATCGGCTCGAGGAATACGAAAGTTTCATGAGAATTGACATGGCAGCTGACTGCTTCTACATCAAGTCGGTACCAAATATGGTCACGTCCATTTAGACCTCGATACTTTTTAGCATCGCTCTACCATGAGCAGGTATTTTAGGAATTTTATGTATTTTATTAAATCAACTACAGTGGTCAATATTATGCATCTATTGCATCTACCATCTATTGCATCTATTGCATCTATAGAATCTATAGCATCTATTATATTTATTGCATCCATTGCATGGTAATCATTTAAAATGAACTCTGTTTATTATAACTTCTTTTTATGAGACTCCAGTTTTTACTAAGACATAGTCATTACTAAGACATAGTCATTACTAAGACATATTCATTACTAAGACATATTCATTACTAAGACATATTCATTGCTAAGACATATTCATTGCTAAGACATATTCATTGCTAAGACATATTCAATTAACTTCATTCTCTTTCAACCCGCCCATGATACACTTTTCACCAATTTTCTCCCATCATGCTACCCCACCCTCAATGTCCTCAATACCACCCTCAAAAACCCAACCCACCACAGCTTCTAGGACTAACTCTACTTTTATGATTCACTCTACCCCACTCACCAAGATCTGTTCTATATTCTCCAAGTTCCATTTAACCTCATCAGGACCCACTCATCCCCACCTCTCATGACCCATTCTATTCCAACCCCAAAATATGCAATAGCTAACCTATTAATACTCTCTCCACACCTTCCTTCCAGGCCCCACTCCACCCTATATATTACTTCTCCCCTCAACTTTCTCAATACCCACTATATCCCACTCTCTCAGAACCAACCCAAACCCCACACAGGACCCATTTCACCTATTCCATGTGCGAACACGATGAAATGGGCTTTAAGAACGGCTACGTGTTCAAGGTTGTGGATACGATGTGCAATGGTGTCATTGGGAGCTGGCGTGTGATACGTCTTGAGGGAGATGCCCACAAGCCAACGGTGAAAGGTGTCATCCCTAACATGACCAGGTAGTTATTGTAGTCATGGTAACTACAGTCCAACATTTAATGGTATATTCTAAAAATAGATTGAGTTAATTTTCTTGAAATTTTTTTTTAATTTGAGATCAAATTATTTTATATTTATTAAAAAAATGTGATTTAAGAATATATTAATTTTAATTTAATCTAAAATATTACAATAAAAGATAATTATGTTTTGATTGCATGGTGAGAATTTTGTGAATTTTGAAAATTTTAACTATTAAATGATTTAATCGTTTGAATTGAACCTCATTTTGTTGAATTATTTCTACTTGCATGCAAATACTTATTGTAGTATTTATTTTAATTATTATATCCAACAATAATACAACTTTAATAAAATTAATTTAGATAATAACTAGCATTACATCTCCAATGATATTAGATATAAAATACATTTTTTAAACATTATTAATAATTGTGATTAAAATGATTTATTTTTAGGTTTAAAAAATACTTTTGTGTTTATTTTCAAATTGTGGGAATGAAATATTAATTTGCATGTAAACCCAAATTTATTGAATCATTTCCTCTTATGAGCAGATGAAATTACCACTGCACAAACTTGATAAATCAATTCCTTCTCCAAACCTAATGAATCACCTTCCTTTCGCAGAGCTGATGAACTAATGAACCAATTGCGAGAAGGAAATTCCGAACCGAAGTCGTTTTTCAAACGACGACCACGCAGTAAATCTCTTTCTAAAGAAAACTTAGAGAGAGGACCTCGTTAGTAACAGTTATATTTGTTAGCGCTTGTAGGGGCATGGTAGCACTTGCGAGGACCTGTAAAGGTTTATTTAGACCTCGCTGGGTTTGCGAGGCATTGTTTGAATGTGCGATGTCTTATGATAGAATGTGAGATTTTTGTGTTTATGAAGACTTGATAAGTTCTCTTTTTTTTACAAAGATTTACTTACTTCTCGTAAGAACTTTGTTGAAATTGTTAGCTCTTATCTGATAATTTGTGTACTTCTGAGGAGTTATTACACCTTATTACACCTTATTACACCTTACTACGCTTTATTACTTATTATTAAAGAATTGTGATGAATCTTATCTTAACCCTGAATATCTCAATCTCCGATCGATAAATCGTCGTCCATCGTCACGTCCTACTTCAATATCCTACCCCCATTGCCCCCAACTCTACTCCAATATCCTACCCCCACTGCCCCAACTCTACTCCAATATCCTACCCCCATTGCCCCCAACTCTACTCCAATATCCTACCCCCACTGCCCCAACTCTACTCCAATATCCTACCCCCATTGCCCCCAACTCTACTCCAATATCCTACCCCCACTGCCCCCAACTCTACTCCAATATCCTACCCCCACTGCCCCCAACTCTACTCCAATATCCTACCCCCACTGCCCCTAACTCTACTCCAATATCCTACCACCACTGCCCCTAACTCTACTCCAATATCCTACCCCCACTGCCCCAACTCTACTCCAATATCCTACCCCCACTGCCCCCAACTCTACTCCAATATCCTACCCCCACTGCCCCAACTCTACTCCAATATCCTACCCCCACTGCCCCCAACTCTACTCCAATATCCTACCCCCACTGCCCCAACTCTACTCCAATATCCTACCCCCACTGCCCCCAACTCTACTCCAATATCCTACCCCCACTGCCCCCAACTCTACTCCAATATCCTACCACCACTGCCTCCAACTCTACTCCAATATCCTACCCCCACTGCCCAAACTCTACTCCAATATCCTACCCCCACTGCCCCAACTCTACTCCAATATCCTACCCCCACTGCCCCCAACTCTACTCCACTATCCTACCACCACTGCCTCCAACTCTACTCCAATATCCTACCCCCACTGCCCCCAACTCTACTCCAATATCCTACCCCCACTGCCCCCAACTCTACTCCAATATCCTACCCCCACTGCCCCCAACTCTACTCCAATATCCTACCACCACTGCCCCCAACTCTACTCCAATATCCTACCCCCACTGCCCCCAACTCTACTCCAATATCATACCACCACTGCCTCCAACTCTACTCCAATATCCTACCACCACTGCCCCCAACTCTACTCCAATATCCTACCCCACTGCCCCCAACTCTACTCCAATATCCTACCCCCACTGCCCCCAACTCTACTCCATTATCCTACCCCCACTGCCCCCAACTCTACTCCAATATCCTACCCCCACTGCCCCCAACTCTACTCCAATATCCTACCCCCATTGCCCCCAACTCTACTCCAATATCCTACCCCCACTGCCCCCATCTCTACTCCAATATCCTACCCCCACTGCCCCAACTCTACTCCAATATCCTACCCCCACTGCCCCCAACTCTACTCCAATATCCTACCACCACTGCCCCCAACTCTACTCCAATATCCTACCACCACTGCCCCCAACTCTACTCCAATATCCTACCCCCACTGCCCCCAACTCTACTCCAATATCCTACCCCCACTGCCCCCAACTCTACTCCAATATGCTACCCCCAACTCTACTCCAATATCCTACCCCCACTACCCCCAACTCTACTCCAATATCCTACCCCCACTGCCCCCGACTCTACTTCAATATCCTCCCGACGCCGCCCTTCCCCTATACCCTAGACCATCACATTATCACCATCCGCGACTGCTCTCTCCCACTCCTCTACCCCCACTCCTCTACCCCCACTACGCCGCCCCCACTCCTCTACCCCCACTCCTCTACCCCCACTCCTCTACCCCCACTCCTTTACATCCACTCCTCTACCCCCCACTCCTCTACCCCCACTACGCCGCCCCCACTCCTCTACCCCCACTACGCTGCCCCCACTCCTCTACCCCCACTCCTCTACCCCCACTACGCCGCCCCCATAGATCTGGCCACTACAAAATTCTCTGCTTACGAACGAGTGGTGTTGCGTTCCGTGAATTTCATGCGTCCTATTGTGATTTTCGGAGTATTGGCGGATATCACTCGAGAGAAACTCATCCGAGAGAGTCCACAGTTCTTCCAGGCACCACGTTAGTCAGTCTACATTGACACCATATCAATATTGCACGACTAATGCCATTATTTAATAGAATAAGGGTATTATGTCATGGAATAATTTCATTATATAATTGAATAATGATTTGATGGAATAATATAAGTATATTATATGGAAAAGTTGCATTATGTCATGGATTATTTATATTATATCATGGAATAATATCATTATGTCATAGTATAATTCTATTATTTTATGAAATCAAATCTATTGCAGAGTCACAAGATCGTGAAGAGGTCAATAAGTCTGGCATCATCAAACTCGGCGCTATTCGACAGATCATAGATTCAGTTAGTTACATCATAGGCTTCATCCCATCACCGAGCACTATAAACAGCTGACCTACCGTCAGTTCATGCCCCTCCCCTTAACCATGCCCCCTTCCACCCTTATAGGGTAAACATTGTATACTGGAGATCACGCCCAGCGCAATTGACCAGTTGAACTACAGTCAGTTCACGCCCCTCCCCTTAACCACGCCCCCTTCCACCCCTATAGGGTAAACATTGTATACTGGAGATCACGCCCAGCGCAATTGACCAGTTGAACTACAGTCAGTTCATGCCCCTCCCCTTAACCACGCCCCCTTCCACCCCTATAGGGTAAACATTGTATACTGGAGATCACGCCCAGCGCAATTGACCAGTTGAACTACAGTCAGTTCATGCCCCTCCCCTTAACCACGCCCCCTTCCACCCCTACAGGGTAAACATTGTATACTGGAGATCACGCCCAGCGCAATTGACCAGTTGAACTACAGTCAGTTCACGCCCCTCCCCTTAACCACGCCCCCTTCCACCCCTATAGGGTAAACATTGTATACTGGAGATCACTCCCAGCGCAATTGACCAGTTGAACTACAGCCAATTCATGCCCATTGTGGTGATGCTTCGCACGGACAGTAAATATGCCGCGAAAGAACTACGCAGTCGATGGGCCGCCCACAGCACGAAGAGTCCCAGGAAACTCTACGAGATCGCCTGCGCCTTCCAGCGCGACTACGCCCACCTGATCACGCGTTGGTACCTCCTACCTTCCTACCCCTTCCCCGGCGCAGTTGGGGCCCCCGCTGCACCCCACTTCCCTGCGCGCTTCGACCATCTGCGGCTCTATTATCTTACTTGCAACCCTCCTCGCCCCCAGCCAACCCCCAGCCAACCCCTACGCCCTATATGGACCTCCTTACCCCCAGCCAACCCCTACAGACTATATGGACCTCCTTACCCCCAGCCAACCCCTACAGACTATATGGACCTCCTCACCCCCAGCCAACCCCTACGCCCTATATGGACCTCCTCACCCCCAGCCAACCCCTACACACTATGTGGACCTCCTCACCCCCAGCTAACCCCTACAGACTATATGGACCTCCTCACCCCCAGCCAACCCCTACGCCCTATATGGACCTCCTCACCCCCAGCCAACCCCTAAAGACTATGTGGACCTCCTCACCCCCAGCCAACCCCTACGCTCTATATGAACCTCCTCACCCCCAGCCAACCCCTACGCCCTATGTGGACCTCCTCACCCCCAGCCAAACCCTACGCCCTATATGGACCTCCTTACCCCCAGCCAACCCCTACGCCCTATATGGACCTCCTCACCCCCAGCCAACCCCTACAGACTATGTGGACCTCCTTACCCCCAGCCAACCCCTACAGACTATATGGACCTCCTTACCCCCAGCCAACCCCTACGCCCTATGTGGACCTCCTCACCCCCAGCCAACCCCTACAGACTATGTGGACCTCCTTACCCCCAGCCAACCCCTACAGACTATATGGACCTCCTTACCCCCAGCCAACCCCTACAGACTATGTGGACCTCCTCACCCCCAGCCAACCCCTACAGACTATGTGGACCTCCTCACCCCCAGCCAACCCCTACGCCCTATATGGACCTCCTCACCCCCAGCCAACCCCTACAGACTATGTGGACCTCCTCACCCCCAGCCAACCCCTACGCCCTATATGGACCTCCTTACCCCCAGCCAACCCCTACAGACTATGTGGACCTCCTCACCCCCAGCCAACCCCTACATCCTATATGGACTTCCTCACCCCCAGCCAACCCCTACAGACTATGTGGACCTCACTAATGGCGAGTCGTGGTTCACCATGCTGAAACAAAACATCAAATACGCCCAGAAGAACGATATTTGGCTTTCAGAAAACAATAAAGTTTCTAATTAATTACTTAAGGGATTCACACCGAGCTTTTAGTAGAGCTGAATAGAATAGAGCCCTGAAAATAAAGCTGTAAACTGATTACTGCTCTATTTCAAAATGATATAAGTCTAATGTAAATTGATCTAAGTCTAATGCAAAATGATCTAAGTCTAAAGCAAAATGATCTAAGTCTAATGCAAAATGATCTAAGTCTAATGCAAAATTATCTAAGTCTAATGCAAAATTATCTAAGTCTAATGCAAAATGATCTAAGTCTAATGCAAATGTAATGCTGTTATTTTTTGGAGTTGAAAGTTATAGAATTTCAATTATTATAATTTATAGTATTGATGTATTATCAATTGTTATATGTATTTAATAATATATTATATTATATATTATTAGTGAAATATAATTGTAAATATTTAAAGTTATTCTAATATGTCATTTAAAATATATAATAGTTCCAATTTATAATCTATAATAATTAAAAAGTAGAATAAATATATATAGTCATAGATTAAATTCATTTATATATTACAAAGATTGTAGATGTGTAACATTAATCATAGATCAATTTGTGATATATTCCCAGATCTGCGAACACTATCTTTTCATTAAGTGCGTAATTCTAATCAATTACTTTAAAGTAACTCGGTGCGAATACTTTTAGAGTTGCGTCCACTTTCACTTTAATTGTTTTCGAGGAGAATTTAAAAATATTTCAATTTTCATCAAACATATATTTTCTAAACCACTCCGATGTAATAATGATGTAATCGCTATCACAGAATATTCAAGTAATGGATGACATTGAGATGGCCAATAATAGAATGACTCAGGACTCATCGCCAGAAGATAATGAGTATTGTTACGGTTGGTGAGATAATAACTAATTAAACATAAAGATTTCAAGTTTATTCTTGCTACAATATTCTACTTTATTCTATTATACATGTTTAATTAATATATATTTAATATTATATTATTTAGAATACTTATTAATAAATTATATAAAATATGATAATAAAATACTGCCGATGTTCGAATTAGATCAATTCATGTGATATTCTATTTCTTTGTAATTATAATGTAAAAAATCATACAAAATTACAAACACTATAATGTTATGATTGTAAATAATATCATTATTTAGTTTACTATCTTATTTCTCAAATGAACCATAAAGGAGTTCACATATGCATTAAGGTGTTGACATATGCATTAAGGTGTTGACATATGCATTAAGGTGTTGACATATGCATTAAGGTGTTGACATATGCATTAAGGTGTTGACATATGCATTAAGGTGTTGACATATGCATTAAGGTATTGACATATGCATTAAGGTGTTGACATATGATTTAAGGTGTGTATATATACATTAAGGTGTTGACATATGCATTAAGGTGTTGACATATGCATTAAGGTGTTGACATATGCATTAAGGTGTTGACAAATGCATTAAGGTGTTGACATATGAATTAAGGTGTTGACATATGATTTAAGGTGTGTATATATACATTAAGGTGTTGACATATGCATTAAGGTGTTGACATATGCATTAAGGTATTGACATATGCATTAAGGTGTTGACATATGCATTAAGGTGTTGACATATGCATTAAGGTATTGACATATGCATTAAGGTGTTGACATATGCATTAAGGTGTTGACATATGCATTAAGGTGTTGACATATGCATTAAGGTGTTGACATATGCATTAAGGTGTTGACATATGCATTAAGGTGTTGACATATGCATTAAGGTGTTGATATATGCATTAAGGTGTTGACATATGCATTAAGGTGTTGACATATGCATTAAGGTGTTGACATATGCATTAAGGTGTTGACATATGAATTAAGGTGTTGACATATGATTTAAGGTGTGTATATATACATTAAGGTGTTGACATATGCATTAAGGTGTTGCCATATGCATTAAGGTGTTGACATATGCATTAAGGTATTGACATATGCATTAAGGTGTTGACATATGCATTAATGTGTTGACATATGCATTAAAGTGTTGACATATACTTTAAGGTGTTGACATATGCATAAAGGTGTTGATATATTAATGTGTTTATGGGTGTTTATATGTATTGATTGAAATCTACACCCACACCGACCACACTCCCATAACCACTCCCATAACCACTCCCATAAACACTCCCATACCCACTCCTACTCCAAACCCACTATAAATGACATTCCAATAGAAAGCACTCTCGTTCTGACACCGGTATCTCCCCCACTCCAGACTCGCAGCCTCTATACAATGGACGTTCTCTCCCGAGGCAGTATGAACACCGCCGCTACTACGAGTCGGCCAATCACGCCCCTTCTGCAGGCCACGCCCCTTCTGCCGGCCGCTACAACACCTCGGATCCTCGACGACAGCAACAGCGCCACCAAGCCCCCCCGATGCAGCGCAATCAACGCCAGAGACAGACGCCACCTGGCGACGAAGCGGTTTACTACGATGCGCGTTACAACGCGCCCGACTCCCGCCACGGCGCGCCCGACTCCCGCCACGGCAACTATACAATGCCATTGCCGTTACGCTCCAGCGAACACCAACAACAACTTCGCGACGACACCCGCCGTCTAAACCACACGGACCGACCGTTAGATGATTATAGGCCCCCATGCGATAACAGGTTAGGGGACGGCTCGGAGAGATCTAGTAGGTAGGTCGGCTTATGAGGATATGGGCGGGGCTTAGTATTATATGGGCGGGGCTTCATCTAATATTTGCATGTATGGTTACCTATACTATGTTTATTGTTGTGTAACTTTGGCTTATGACGGATACGTCGAGGAGCTATTAGTAGATTGTTGGTGAATGCTGGCATTGAGTGGGAAGGACGTATTCGGGGCAGATGGAGCCTAGTACAGTAGCGTGTTGCATGAGAGGGAGTTATTTAGAGAATTCTAATCTTTATTAAAACTTATCTTTACGTTGAAATTCACATTTCTTTTTGAATTTACAGGAACTACAATTTATACGACTACAATGAAATTCGAAGGGGTTTGTAGGAATTGTTTCCATAAACAAATAATAATCCGAATTCTATTTCACTCTTTTATGTTTTCTAGAGTCGCCACCCGTTGAATACAGAAATGCACCGAATGCGAGGTAAGTACAAATTAGTACCTATTTCTTACTACACCGGACTTAGTTTCTTAAGTAAGTAAAAGACGATCTACATTTGCGATTGTAAATACTTTATTATTTTGATATTACTTCGTTACCACGTAATTGTACTATAATCGGTATGCAAAAGTAAAGTCTGCCATGTAGTTGAGAGTTACGCTTCGATCCCTTAAAGTAATTAGACTCTGCCATATTTTTTCCCGCCGTTGCCTAATAGACCTCGGTCAATGATGGACAATGACACCTACAACCAGCTGCTGTCATCGGAGTACTATGACAGGTTCGACTGTTGACCTCTGCGGTCTGGTGCCTGGAGTTATAGTATAGGCCAGCTGTACTTAAGTAATACTTAAGTAAATACTTAAGTAAATACTTAAGTAAATACTTAAGTAAATACTTAAATAACTACTTAAGTAAATACTTAAGTAAATACTTAAGTAAATACTTAAGTAAATACTTAAATAACTACTTAAGTAAATACTTAAGTAAATACTTAAGTAAATACTTAAGTAAATACTTAATTCTGCAGCCTATAATACTGCTAAACAGTAAATACAACTGTAAATATAACTGTAAATATCAAATTCTTAATGCCGACTAAATGTGATATTGATGTCGTAAATAATTTGATTATTACACTGCCATTTTCTAAAGCTTGTTTGCATGCATCTCCAGGGTTTTTGATATACAATACATTTGTAACAGTTGACTTATAGTTTTATAACATTCATGTCTCATTAAACCCAATAAACCAAATTAATTATTACAGAAGAAACTATTTTACAATCTTAAATAATTATTTTAAATAAAAAATAAACATCATTTATTCTTAATGCAATTAAAATATATTTTAACTTTTATTATATAATAAAAAATGATACTATGATACACTGGATGGTTGCTTGAGTATTTGTTTATATTATTTAACTGTTTATTATTTATACATTTTATGTTATCTTAAAATATTGTTATTGCATGATTTTTTCAATAAACTAATCGATTAATTGATAGATAGTTTAGTTGTATTAATCATTCATTAATATAAATATAAGAAAAATGTATCGTTAAATAAACTAATTATTAGACCATTAATTATAAATAGATAAATTTTATTTTTAACTTCTTTTAACATTTATTAATATTTAATATTAATATTTAACAAGAATATTTTAAAGAAAATGCAGTTTGAACTATTTTTTTTTATCTATACACTTGAAATACGATAAATAACGTAAATTACGATGAATATTATAACTAGAGAATGATTATCTTTAAATGTATCCGTATTTCATTGTTCATAATTAATATATAGGCGCGATGTTATGACATGTTAAATATTTAGACTGGAAATCACCGGTTTGGAGATAATGCAAAGTTGCGTGATTATTTTAAATGTAAGCTTCATGAATTCACTAATTCTAATATTGATCTCGATAACCTTAGTGTTCTTACCCTAATTCTACCATTACTCTTTCTTTATCAAAACAATTCTACCCTTCTGACCTTCCTAAACTATTATACTCATTCTCTGAATCCACTCCATATCCTAACGCGATCCAGTAATGCTTCACCTTTCCACCTCTAATTCTAATCTTAACTTGCTTTATAGCGGACCCGACGTAACAAAGAATCCCAACGACTTCAAGAGCGACTCCAGCGCATTTCAAAACTACAACAAAATCTCTGAGTTTGTAATACATATTTCTTTTTTCACAAATCACTCACAAATTTCATCGGATGTTTGCCTGTAATAGCAATGGCGGACTCCAGAGTATTAGTACAAGTAGTCGTACTCGTATTAGCACCAGTACTTTAGTTCTGAATAGTTTGCAATCTAGATACTTTCTAGTAATTTACTAGAAATTAATATTGTGAGTTTAGAAAATGTAAACCTATCGGAGCATTACAAACATTTCGGTTTCTAATGCAAATAAAATCTGTGCAATCGACTTTAGGATATTGTTTTAATCGAATCCATTAGTATCTACTGAAAACTACTTCGCCGGTGTTGATTATACAACGATTAATTGGTTTCAGATTCAACGAGGCCGATGACAGGCAGTTGATTGACAGCGTCAGCCGAATGGTGACTTCGGAGGGTGCCGTGTTAGATTCCGAAACAACCGGTTACAACATGTGTGTTTTTAGCTTTGCGCATGCTTATTATATGCTTATTATATGCGCATTATATGCGCAAATCGCACGTATATCGCTATGCAACGTTGCATCCGATTGCATGTTAAATTGTGTACTTTTTGAAAAGGCTTCATACCAAGCTCGGCAATATTGAATTGCTGTTAAACTAAACTAATTTGACTAACAATTAAAAAATATCTATTATTAGGTATTTAAAATTTCTAGATGCTACACAACTTTATGACGAGTGCATTTCTATCTGTTTAATAACTACGATGATTCTTTGAGCATGTTTAGATTAGTTTTTTTAATCGTTGCCTATTCATCGCAACAATTTGCTGTTCAATACGATTGTAAAGATACCTTCAATTAGCTTAATCATGTTACTTTCGCATTCCAGCAAACAATCCAGGTCATTTCATTTTTTCCATTAAATAATTCACTTTATCTTATTTTCATTTGGATTTGTACTTTAAAGTATTTTATAAAACATCTGTAATGCTGCAATGTGTAAAGAAAACTACACCCATATTCAAACAATGTCCTTTCACCAGGGGTGAAGATAACTACATAGATATTTAACATAACCATACCCTTTCCCCAGGGGTGAAGATAACTACATAGATATTTAACATAACCATACCCTTTCCCCAGTGGTGAAGATGACTAGACAGCTATTTAACTTGACCACACCCTTCCCCAGGGGTGAAGATGACTAGACAGCTATTTAACTTGACCACACCCCTTTCCCCAGGGGTGAAGATGACTAGACAACTATTTAACTTGACCACACCCCTTCCCCAGGGGTGAAGATGACTAGACAGCTATTTAACTTGACCACACCCCTTCCCCAGGGGTGAAGATGACTAGACAGCTATTTAACTTGACCACACCCCTTTCCCCAGGGGTGAAGATGACTGCATATATATTTAACTTGACCACACCCCTTTCCCATGGGTGAAGATGACTAGACAGCTATTTAACATAACCATACCCTTTCCCCAGGGGTGAAGATGACTAGACAGCTATTTAACTTGACCACACCCCTTCCCCAGGGGTGAAGATGACTAGACAGCTATTTAACTTGACCACACCCCTTCCCCAGGGGTGAAGATGACTAGACAGCTATTTAACTTGACCACACCCCTTCCCCAGGGGTGAAGATGACTAGACAGCTATTTAACTTGACCACACCCCTTTCCCCAGGGGTGAAGATGACTGCATATATATTTAACTTGACCACACCCCTTTCCCATGGGTGAAGATGACTAGACAGCTATTTAACTTGACCATACCCTTTCCCCAGGGGTGAAGATGACTAGACAGCTATTTAACTTGACCACACCCCTTCCCCAGGGGTGAAGATGACTAGACAGCTATTTAACTTGACCACACCCCTTTCCCCAGGGGTGAAGATGACTATACCAGAGGGTGCTCTCAACGATGGAGTTCAACAGGAAATCTTTTTCAAGGTATTTCAAGAGACAACAAATATCCCGCTGGACAATGGTTAGTGGAGTTCTTCGCAAGGTCACCTAGCGATCTACTTAAGCCACATCCCTTAACCCTAGTTAGCCTCCCATAACTCCATTTCAAACCACCTGCGACTACTTCTATTGTTCTATGGTTCTATTGTTACCCCTAATCACCAGGGGAAACTCTGCTCTCCCCTCTGGTCATGTGCGGGCCTCTCGGTTTTAAATTCAACGTTCCCATAAAACTGGATATGCCGAAGTCAAACTCCATCGTGAATGAACAATGGGCTTTTACTGTGAAGACCAACGACACAGACAGTAAGTGAACTCCTTACGTTTAGTTATGATTAGACTTGCAGTGGAGTGCAATAATCACCCAGTTTCTTCATTTCATCGCAACGCAGGCATTCAGTAAACTCTGCGATTATTTGCGGTAAAGACATTTCTTATGTATAAATTATTTATTGAATCTATACGAATGTTTATCACAATTCAAATTCGTTGTTCACGATTATCTAATATATGATTATCTTCTACATCTCCATCAAACTTGCAGATGACCAACATTGGAACAACCAGGAAATCCTTAATTCTGATGTCAATACAAATATCATAACTCTTTATGTAAAGAATTTTTAAATGAAATGCAATAAACATTTTATAATTTCAATTTTTTCTCAATTTCTATTTACCTTTTATAATTTTTATAGTTTAAATTATTATTTTAATAATAACATTAATCTTATAAATTATAGTTGATAAAAATAGTTAATTAAAGTCAATTAAAATAGTTAATAAAAATTATCAATATTTATTAAAATTCAACAATAATTAGAAAGTAGCAAAATAATAAAAATGGAAAAACTAATTGTTATATAATAATCACATTCAAAAGTTAATAATACTATTATTATACTTTTAATGTATTTATAAGATATTAAGTTAACCCGAGATACTTGTTATTATAATAGTGCTTTATGAGATTACATCGAGTACATAGACAATGACAATATATAATTCTTATAAAATCATACAATAATTACATATGCACTCTATATTGGCAATTGCAATGATTCAAGATTACAAAAATGTTTAGTGAAATTTTATTGATAAATAACTTAATAATACAGTCTCAATATAATTGACTATAAAACCAATGGTGAGTAGTTCTTGGCCAGGCGGTCAAATTCATTTTCCTACAGAAGATTATGTAAGTCATTGATAAAGGGTAAATATAATTATATTCGATTATCATTGAAGATTAATATTGAAGAGAAATAAATCTATATTACAAATTTTCTGAATTAAAAACCTTTTATTGAATATCTATTTATTGTTTACAATTGTTATTAATACAAATATATATTAGATTGTATCGAAGGTTATGAAGGTTATGTAGATACGTATACATTTTAATACAGAAATTTCAAATTATGAAATAAAGGCGGCAGTTCAATTTCAGAGCAACGACAATTACAGAAATACACATAACCTTAATAAAATAAATCTCTCGCAACTCGCGTTAAAAGAACTCTCGTAGCGGATAAACCTCTCTACTACGGGGACTACACCTAGACAAGGTAACCTTGTTCAGCATGCCGACGACGAAGGGATGCTGAACCTCGCCGTGCATCAGTTGGCAGACGTAGCGTTGGCTTATCTCCTGAGGTTTGCTGAGCAGTTGACTGACCGTCGCCAGATTGGCTATTGTTTCGGCGTTATCGTTGTCCTGTAAACGAACAATGGAAGACAGTCATAATATCGGAGGTACAGAATACCTGCGGGTACCGTGTATAGCTTACAAGCTTTATATAGGACGAGATACAGAAAATATCGTGGGTACTGTGTATATGTATTCAGTTTATATAGGCCGAGGTACAGAAGCACTTGTAGGTACTGCGTATAAATATTGAGATTTATATAGGTCGAAGTACGGTACGTGGCATAGAATATTATATAGGTTGAGACATGGGAAGTTTAGTAAACGTGGGTCCGTAACGTCGACGAGTATGGAGATATGTGGGCCGATATATCAGCATGCATTTCAATAAGTAAACAACAAAGATATTGTAGCTGTGGAAATATAAACCGAGAGTAGTGTATGCTGTGGTTATATGGCTGAAATACATCAGGAGTTTTTGGAGACATATTTATGTGTGGTAGACACTTCTATGTGCGTGTTCTAGTAGTATATAGTTAGTATATAGTTAGTATATAGTTAATTAGCAAGGAATCATTTATGGAAAATACCACAAATTGATGGAAAAGATGCGGCCCATGGTACACACCTTTGACAGGGCTTCGTGGAGCAGCGAATCAGCTTCCTTGGTGCGGTTTTGAGCAATCAACGAGACCGCCATTCCATTCAACAGGAATGGTGAGGGAGTGTGTTTATCTGCCATCTCTTGGAAGATGAAATATGCATCTTGCAACTTATCGCCGCCCTGGTGTAGTGGTGGAGGTGGTAGTAGTGGTGGTGGAGGTGGTAGTAGTGGTGGTAGTGGTAGTGGTGGTAGTAGTGATGGTGGTGTTGGTAGTATGGGAGAGTTGTGGTAAGGGTACGGGTGGGGAGAGCTTAGGATATGGATAATGGCGGGGGTCGGGTGGATGAGAGTATTTGCTTAATGGGATTTGATCAAATATGAGGTAAGGAGGTAAGGAGGTGATAGTTTAAAATAGGAACTGAGGTAGAGGTGCATTTGGATGAATGTGGAAATAGGGTTAATGCTTATTTGAAGGTGATATTAATGAAGTGGGGTATGGGCAGGATTTAGATTAGGGTGATGTTGGAGGCCAGTGTAGGTGCATAGGGTTGGGATAGGAAGTGAATACCGGATATATTAGTTTCACTAAATGGGTAAAATTCAGGAAGTCATATTTATTTGTGAAATTAACAAATCAACATTAATGTAATTATCACAAAGACAATATTGTAAACAATTCATCAATTCATATTGAAAAATGATTTGTTAGGTTTTTGTGCAAAATATTAGGGCAGGTTATTATAGGAAAAATTAAGATGGTTATTATATGGAATATTAGGGTGTTTATTAAAGGACATTATAGGTTAGGTTAAGAACATTAGTTGTGGATTGGCAATGGTACCTCCTATAACCTATCAAATAATTCACACCGCCCAATTCCACCATTATTGTAAACTCACCACGGTCAAGTAAAACCAAGCCTGGGCGAGTTGAGTGATAGTGGCGTCCTCGTCATACTCCTGAAGCTTTACGAGCTCCTTTTTGCCGAGGTCGACCCTGTCAATCACTAGGTAGATCTGCAGCATCAACGCGATGCTGGGGTACACAAGGTCACATGTTAGGGGTCGGGTACAGGTCAAGTATTGCACCTTCTATGATAGTTAATATATAAAATGCCACGGTATGGGTAGCCAAGAGGATAGTTGTTACTAGAGGTCATTTATTGCGTCTGAACTGTTAATCACTGGTATATTTCCCATGAACCTTTCCAGCGTTTCTATTTGATTCAAAATCCGCAAGGCGCTTTCAAAATTCTGCAGAAAAGAGAAAACTGTATAATATATCAAAACCAGGCGTAGCATTAATAATTAGCGATGAGTGAGACATCCACTTAGATATATATATTGCATTGTATTGTTTAAATTCGGCGGAATCATTTCCACCAATACCAGGATATTTGGTGAAGTGTAACTTTCATCGTTGAAACAGATATAGCCGTACGTAATATAAAACCATTCCATAAACAAAATACTACATAACATTAAAGAAAGCAAATTTACTATGTCATGATATTATTATCGGATAGAATTAGGTCTAAATTTCTCTGCATAACCAAAGGACCGCGATTTGTCATATGCTATTCACCACACACACTGTATTTAACAATCTATATAAATGCTCTGGCACGTATGGGTCCCAGGTGGGGCGCAGGCAGCGTTGCCCCTAGCGACAGGTATTTCGTCGCGCTCCGCCGAACAAACGTTTTCATGAAGGTAGATAGCTGCAGCCATTAAGAAGAACATTGAGGTGTCTGCGTCTACACCGGCCGTCACCTGCTTCTCTAGACTCTCCAGAACTCCGTCTCTACGGTAACGGTCGCAATGAAGGAAGGTAGTTGGGCATTGTATCGCGAGGGAAGATAGTGTATTCGAGGGTGGGGCAAAACGAATTGGGAATGCATATAGCAGCTGAGTATGTATCAACATTAGCGTTGGTCGTTGGAAATTATTCTAGTTGGCAAATAAAGGTGATATGTAGTCGTCGATGGTATGCGTGTTTAATTTAAAGAGTAACTTAGCGAGTAACTTAGCGAGTAACTTAGTGAGTAACTTAGCGAGTAACTTAGCGAGTAACTTAGCGAGTAACTTAGTGAGTAACTTAGTGAGTAACTTAGCGAGTAACTTAGCGAGTAACTTAGTGAGTAACTTAGTGAGTAATTTAGTGAGTAACTTAGTGAGTAACTTAGTGAGTAACTTAGTTAGTAACTTAGCGAGTAACTTAGCGAGTAACTTAGCGAGTAACTTAGCGAGTAACTTAGTTAGTAACTTAGTTAGTAACTTAGCGAGTAACTTAGTTAGTAACTTAGTGAGTAACTTAACGAGTAACTTAACGAGTAACTTAGCGAGTAACTTTGCGAGTAATTTATTGAGTAACTTTGCGAGTAATTTAGTGAGTAACTTACTGAGTAACTTACTGAGTAACTTAGCGAGTAACTTAGTGAGTAACTTAGTTAGTAACTTAGCGAGTAACTTAGTTAGTAACTTAGCGAGTAACTTAGTTAGTAACTTAGCGAGTAACTTAGCGAGTAACTTAGCGAGTAACTTAGCGAGTAACTTAGCGAGTAACTTAGCGAGTAATTTAGTGAGTAACTTAGCGAGTAACTTAGCGAGTAACTTAGTAAGTAATTTAGTGAGTAACTTAGCGAGTAACTTAGTGAGTAATTTAGTGAGTAACTTAGCGAGTAACTTAGTGAGTAATTTAGCGAGTAACTTAGTTAGTAACTTAGTGAGTAACTTAACGAGTAACTTAACGAGTAACTTAGCGAGTAAATTAGTTAGTAACTTAACGAGTAACTTAACGAGTAACTTAGCGAGTAACTTTGCGAGTAACTTAGCGAGTAACTTTGCGAGTAATTTAGTGAGTAACTTAGCGAGTAACTTAGTGAGTAACTTAGTGAGTAACTTAGCGAGTAACTTAGTGAGTAATTTAGCGAGTAACTTAGCGAGTAACTTAGTTAGTAAATTAGTTAGTAACTTAACGAGTAACTTAACGAGTAACTTAGTGAGTAATTTAGTGAGTAATTTAGTGAGTAACTTAGCGAGTAACTTAGTGAGTAACTTAGCGAGTAACTTAGTGAGTAATTTAGTGAGTAACTTAGCGAGTAACTTAGTGAGTAACTTAGTGAGTAACTTAGCGAGTAACTTAGTGAGTAACTTAGTGAGTAACTTAGTGAGTAACTTAGCGAGTAATTTAGTGAGTAACTTACTGAGTAACTTACTGAGTAACTTAGCGAGTAACTTAGTGAGTAACTTAGTTAGTAACTTAGTGAGTAACTTAGTGAGTAACTTAGTGAGTAACTTAGTGAGTAATTTAGTGAGTAACTTAGTGAGTAACTTACTGAGTAACTTAGTGAGTAACTTAGTGAGTAACTTAGCGAGTAACTTAGTGAGTAACTTAGCGAGTAACTTAGTGAGTAACTTAGCGAGTAACTTAGCGAGTAACTTAGTGAGTAACTTAGCGAGTAATTTAGCGAGTAATTTAGCGAGTATGCGAGAGGACAAACTTTTGAAGGCGATCGCCGGACAGGTATTCAGCGAACATGCGAATAGCTCTGAGTTGAGGATGAGAAGCCGTCGTTACCTCGTTCATTACGATGCGGTACTTCTTCTGCGCAATGTACGCCCGGTACAGCAGACACTGACATTCCAGACGACTCGACTGCGATAAATTCTTATTTGGGAAATATGGGAAAATTAATATAAAAAATATGCTATTAATAATACTATAATTTAGTGAATCAACATATATCATACTGTAATTCATAGTAGTATTATGATATATCCTATATATATATATATATATATTAATTATATTAGATATATATGAATGATTCTCATATTACACTCAATGTAAATCTTTCAAATGCTACTTGACTAGCGAAGTCCACCAAAATACACTCACTTATATAAAAGCAATACATTTGATATGGTTAAACTACTTAATATGGTCAAACGCATTCTTTTATCAGGAAAAGATGAATGAAAACGAAATAATATAATAGTTAATTAAAATAGAAATACTTAATTCTAATAACATTAATATATACAACTAAATGATAATTTACTATCAAGTTTACATTCACACTGATGAGAGGTTATTATATATATTCAATGATTATGGAGCAGAGAACATCTATGCCGAATATCTACTTTGATGCGCCCTCGTGAAGTTATGATAACCAATTGCTCATATAAGATATATTACAAATAAATTATTAAACTATTTCACTTTTTCAATGAATTAATAATATATTTATAATTATACACATATTTATATAAGCTAATTTGTGTATACAAATTATAATAGTCGTGGTAGTTGGTAATTGGTAATTTAAAGTCATGCTATGTAATTTTTTCCTACTTTATATAAAGAGAATATTTAGTCATATTAATTCTCATCTAACCAATATTAGTCATTTCTACTTTTATTTTGAATGGTTATCATGATCGACGTAAGCGAACACATATACTATAATCAATCGAATCAAAATATTTAATCTATAAAAAATGTTAATTACTAAATATGAGTGCATAAGTGAATAATACTAATATAATACCTTAATGGATTGTGCTTCATTTATGCAATTCTGATAATTTCCGATATATAACAATGTTTTAACATCAAATAATTCATCAACATCAGCATCAGTCATTTTGGTATATATTTTTTAAAATATTTTATTATTATTACCACGTATATAGAAAAATGTAGTATTTTAAATTAATTATAATTACATAATAAATACTGTTAATTGATAGATATATGATTAACCTTATTCATCTTTGATCATTAATACATGTTTTATATTAATATTTTATTATTCTTGATATATATCATTATATAATTATTTAAAATTTTTTTGAAGAATTCAAAATAAACTTAAAGTAATTAATTTTTAGATATGACAAAAAATTGGAAAAAAATTAATGTTCCATCAAATTTAAAAGATTTAGAATCCAACACAGATTTTGTATGTTTGGAAGAATGTGATAATTATAACATAGTTGGTGGTAAACCTATAATAACTGAAGAAGCTAAGGTTTATATCTAAAATAAAGTATTATCGCTCAAAAATGATCAACATTTTATAATATAATACAAATTAAATTTTATTTAAAATATTAATATCACATTAATTATCCTTCATATTCATATATGAAAAGTACACTACTATCATATAATTTAAAAAGAATATGATTTGTTTGTATATTCTATGATTGAACAAAATATAAATATTATTATTTATATAAATATGTGTACGGGATACTAATGATTTAAGGCGGAATAATAATATTTGTGTTGCGAATGGCGGATTGTAGACGGTGCGTCGCTTACAATCGATATATTTAGTCGAATATTATGATCTAGTAAGTTCAGTTACTATCAACTAAAACAATGTATTCGTCAATTTAATTCCTATGTACAATATATGCGTAAGTGTGTAATCAAGTTATTATAAATATTAATTGATACATTTTATCTTACAAGATTACCTTGGATTTTATTTTCCAATGAAAGTATACTTTGAAATATGCTATTGTGTCATGAGTGAAAAATCAATCATAATAACGTGAAATATAGATGCAATAAAGCATCATGGATACTAAAAGTGAAGTATACCTTGAGATTAATTTGGGATCTCATAAAAAAGATAATCCTGTGAATTAGATAAAATTACAAAATTAGACACGCCCATAAATCACTGAATAATATTTCTTTATTTGTATGCATGACTTTATTATGAATTACAATATTAGTTCAAATAATTAAATATATGTTTTTATTTTTTATCGATATGTAATTATTTAAACTTATATTTGTGAATATCATGTGTATGAATGTGTATATAAAATACACAAATTTTCCACGAGTATAGAAGTCAACCCGATCACATATCAGACTATTTAGCATATGATATTACTCTATATTATAGTTTATGATACGTATATAATACTACAATATGAAGTAATATCTAATATAGTCTAGTGGGGGCTTCCATACTCGTGGTAAATTTATATATTTCATATATTCATTCATACAAATAATATTCCCGTGTATAAGAACATTTAGTTATCTGAACAAATATTGTGATTCATATTAAAATCATGCATAGAAAGTAAGTAATTTTATTAAATGCATTATGGACTTATTCCTGCTCATCTTCCTTATGTAATCCTTAACTTGAATATACAAGTAAATAAGTAAATACCAGTAAATAAGTATATTCAAGTAAATAAGTATATACAAGTAAATAATTCAAAAGAATCAGTTACTAATACTATATTTATTACCATGTTGCATAATTATATTGATGACATTTAAGATATTCTATGTAATGGGTTATTTAGTTAGGTTCGGATTTTTGTAAAAGAAACATTCCCAAGAAATCAGATGATGTAAATATTATAATTTATTATATAATTTTTTTAAATAAACTATAATTATAATATAATTTAAATATATTTTCTTTATTATTATTAACAACGAAACTAGAATGGCCTGGATAGTTTCTTGGGTTTACACAAGTTACAATTTTGAAATTGAAATTCTTAATGAATATACCTTTTGTATAAAATAGAATACCATCATAATATATATCTAATTGGAATATAATTGTTTAACTAATACTATGTGTCTTATACATATTATTATATAATTAATTAAATCATATATTGATTAATTATAAAATCTATATATATATATCTATAATAATATCAATTTATTTATAAGATTAATGAAGAGAACAAGACAAAAGATAAAAAAAATAAAAAAAAAGCTAAATTTAAAGAGAATAATAAAAGTTTGTATCAAACTATTTGACTAAGTGTTATATAATGTGTAATAATAAAATGTATTATATAATATTTCATAGTACATTTAGTATCAATTAAATAATTTAATTTGTATTAATTAATATAAATTATAATTATTGATTCATTTTAAATAAATGCATAACCAGCAGATGTATATTTCAAAAGATTAATTGGATAATTCTTTTTAATAAATAACAAATATATTATTAACAATATCAAAATGATTGTAATTATGCAATATTTTAAAATTTAAATTATAATAATATTTTATATAAAATAAATTATTGTTGGAAATCAGAAAAATACAATGATACCGATGATAATGAAGAAACCTCACTAAGTAAAAAACAATTGATGTTCAAGAGAAGAAAAGAAAACAGAACTAGACGGAGAGCTCAATCGAACGCTCTCAACAAATTAAAACGTAAACCTCAAAATTCTGAAACAAAGGAGGTGTTTATTACATACTAAATTAATCATATTTTGTAATCAAGTGTCCATTTTCCGATTCATTAAATAAATAATTTATTTTTTAATTAAATGAATTTAAACTCAATTTATTCCATTTAAGGGTATATTTTATTGTACTCTTTGAGATTATTAGCGAGATATATTATGATCATTATTGCAATTTCTAGAAAATTAGTGCCCTGGAAGAGCAGATGAAGCGGAAAGTCGACGGATCGCAATTCGTAGCACGCGGCCTCGTACAGGACTGTTACGCTGAACAATTGGAAAACTTCGATGGCGACAACAAATCAGATAGCTGCGACAACCAACCACCAATTGGTTTGCTTACCTACCGAAGCTCACGAGTAATGTGTACTACGTTGCTAGGGTAAATGAAATGTGCCTTTTTACTAGGCTATAAGTAAATTCATGTTTTGAGATCAATGTCAATAGTCAACATTCTCATAGAAAATACTTTTAAATATATTCATTTACTTTTCCATATCACAATCTTTATTACGAATTGAATAGAATTATTAGAATTGTATTCTGGTGGAACTTTTTAATGTGGGTTGACTATATCATCACACATTGATAATATCATATTCTATTAATAAACAGTGTTTTAAGTTATCTGATATTTAGTATTAGAATAAATGTATTCCAGCATTTTTATTTAATGGATATAGAATCTCCTCTAGTTAATTATTGAAATATTAAAATTAATTTGACAATGATATAGTTGTTGAATGTTTTCAATGCAAAACTTAATCCTCCTCATTTAGAATATATTGTGTAAACATAAAAACAAACTTTAATACTAAATCGCCTATAGGAAATACATACAAATTATTTTTAGTGTGAGTAACCAGACAATCATCCGAGGGGTAAATATTTTGTAGTTATATTCAATTTACAATTAAATATAATTTCAGTTGTCGGTGAGAAGTCAATACCCGCTACTCCCAAGAAGCTAGTGAAATCCGCAAATGCGAAGATTGTACCAGCGATCGCTGCTAAAAAGGGATCAATTGTGAATTCCCCTGAATTTGTCGACGAATGCAATGGCAGTGAAACTACAAAAGAAACTAACGAACTAGTTAAGACTAACAACCCAAAGAAACTAAACAAATTAGATAAACCAAAGAAACTAAACAAATTAGATAAACCAAAGAAACTAAATAAAGTGGATAAACGATTGGCTGAGAAGAAAGCTAAAGAAGAGAAAATTAAACCAGCAGGTATATATATATATATATATATACTAGACTATTATTGTAATTATAAAAGCAAATGTATTCACTAATATTTGATTACAAATTAAATATAAGCTTTGGATAGATTTACAATTATTTCAGAATACTACAAAGTATAAATTCAATCCGTCCATTTTATTGATAATTACAAGTCTAATGAGATGTTTAAAATGATTTGAAGTTTGATTACAATGCGATGTGATAAGATGTGATAAGCCCGGTGATTATAGATAGCAATCATGCCTCGATATCACATGTAGACACGTCAGCATGGGCCAATCTTGGAGTTCCCGAGTCCGTGCTCGACTGTCTGTCGGAGCTAGGATTCGCGAAACCAACTCCTGTACAGTTGCAGGTGCTGCCTCCTGCCATCTCCTGCAAACTAGATATTGTCGGGGCCGCGGAGACGGTTGGTGAACCCTTAACCTCCACACTACCCCTTAACCTCCACACTACTCCTTAACCTTCACACTAAACCTTAACCCCGCATTATCCCTTAATCTCCACACTACCCCTTAAACTTCACACTACCCCTTAACCTCCACACTACCCCTTAATCTCCACACTACCCCTTAACTTCAACACCATCCCTAAACCTCCGCACTACCCCTTAACCTCCACACTACCACTTAACCTCCACGCTAAACTTTAACCTCCACACTAAACTTTAACCCCGCATTATCCTTAATCTCCACATTACCCCTTAATCTCCACACTACCCCTTAACCTCCACACTATCCCTTAACCTCCACACTATCCCTTAATCTCCACACTACCACTTAATCTCCACACTACCCCTTAACCTCCGCACTACCCCTTAACCTCCACACTACCACTTAACCTCCACACTAAACTTTAACCCCGCATTATCCTTAATCTCCACATTACCCCTTAATCTCCACACTACCACTTAATCTCCACACTACCCCTTAACCTCCACACTAAACTTTAACCCCGCATTATCCTTAATCTCCACATTACCCCTTAATCTCCACACTACCACTTAATCTCCACTCTACCCCTTAACCTCCGCACTACCCCTTAACCTCCACACTAAACTTTAACCCCGCATTATCCTTAATCTCCACATTACCCCTTAATCTCCACACTACCACTTAATCTCCACACTACCCCTTAACCTCCGCACTACCCCTTAACCTCCGCACTACCCCTTAACCTCCACACTACCCCTTAACAATGTGTTGCCTGATTATAATATATTACAATAATGATTACATAAACAATAAATAGCTGGTCATGTGTCGTTATATTGTCCCGGTGATAATGCTTCGCTTATTATTGTTACTTTTGTTACAGATTTTATAATTGTAAGCTTTTCAGGGCAGTGGCAAGACACTGGCATTTGCAATTCCCATAATTGCTGCCATTTTGAGGAGGAAATTGGCAAGAATAAATGGAGGTTATTATTATAAATTTATATTTATATTTATCTAATATTGAATATTACATTATCATTTAGGATATTAAATACCACTTTATGAAATATAATTTTTTCAGAAAGAGATAGCGATTTGGAAGATGAAAATGATTTTGATCTTCTATCTGGATCTGATGAAGAATTTGACAACCCACCTGGATCTGATGAAGAATTTGACAACCCACCTGGATCTGATGAAGAATTTGACAACCCACCTGGATCTGATGAGGAATTTGACAACCCACCTGGATCTGATGAAGAATTTGACAACTCTCCGCCTGGATCAGACGAAGAATTAATGGTGATAGACAGCGATCATTCAGATGAGGAGTCTGAAGGAAGATGTGTGAAAGTCAGAAACGACGTTGACTCTGACGAAGTCGGAGATGACGTGGAGATGTGTAATGCTGGAGGACATTTCAAAAATGACGACAACTTAAAGGCTTTGATTCTAACTCCAACTCGAGAATTAGCCGTACAGGTAACTTAGACATGTCTGCTCTTATGAATAATATAAAACCAGAAATGAGTAATTGTTATCTCAGTTATAATATTGAAATATAAACACAATAGTGAGTTAAATACTTTTTATATTCAAATTTAATTTGATTATTTCTTTAAAATAAAATGTACTCCTATATTTTCATATTGTGTCTAATCTGAATGCTCAGTTGCAATTGGCATTGATATGTGTAAAAAGTCATTTCTTTATGCATGTTTATTAATGTGACATCTCTCATAATAGGATCTAGCCTTTCACTTAATTTCATAAATTCACTTTAAAATCTGTTAACTCAAATTTTGATAGGTGCATGATCACATCGTCTCTATTTGCAAATACACCGATATCAGGGTTAGCTTTATCTTGTAGAAACATTGGAAAAGATCAATTAAAGTACTAATTTAAAAAATGTAATAGTAATAAAATGTAATAAATTTATTAATAAAATAATAATACATAATTAATATGTCTTAAACTATATTTCATTGTGTTTATAATATAATATGAATTCCAGTAAAGTTGTAGTAGCCCGATATACTCTGTATGCCGAGGGGTAATGTGATTGCCATCTCATTGTCAGGTTGTCACGGTGATTGGAGGTATGTCACAGCAGAAGCAGGAGCGTCTATTGAAGAGGCGACCGGATATTGTAGTTGCTACTCCTGGACGACTCTGGGAGCTGACCGAAATGGTTTGTGTGTGAGAGAGAGAGAGAGAGAGAGAGAGAGAGAGAGGGAGAGGGAGAGGGAGAGGGAGAGAGAGGGAGGGAGGGAGGGAGGGGAGGGGGGGAAGGGGAGGGAGGGAGGGGGAGGGAGGGAGGGAGGGAGGGGGAGAGAGAGAGAGAGAGAGAGAGAGAGAGAGAGAGAGAGAGAGAGAGGGAGTGAGAGAGAGAGAGAGAGAGAGAGAGAGAAATGAAAGGAGTACATAATTTATTATAGTATTTTTCTACAATTAGTTACATTGCTTATGTAACAGGGCAATGAACATCTGTCAACAATGTCTGAGATACGTCACCTAGTTATTGATGAGGCTGACCGTATG
>OZ038312.1:33673156-33703640 GCA_964035775.1 Osedax frankpressi | reverse complement strand
CCCTATAAACTACACAATACACTGTAGACTACACGCATAGTATTGCTATATAAGGTGTAGGGTGTAGTTGGTAGAGTATGGTGTATGGGGTGTAGGGTTTAGGGTTTGAGTGTAGGGTGTAGGGCGTATATTATATAATGTACGGGATGTAGGATGTAGTGTGTGGGACCCACACTGTAAGCGTGTGGGGTGTAAGATGTGGGTTTAGTTTATATGTCGTATAATCTAGGAGATATTGTAGGTTGTATTTCGTAGGGTATATTATGTAGAGTAGAAAGTAGAATATAGGATAGAAGGATAGGATATAAGGGTAGGGTGCAGTCCATAGGGTATAGGTGGTTATTTGTAGGTTGTAATGTATAGGAAGTAGGGTATGGGGTAGGAAGGAAGTAGGGTATAGGCTCTACACAATATATAGTTAAATTCCTATACTGTTAACTTTATTCTATTCGTGAGGGGTTTAGCGGGATATTGTAGAATGGTGCGGTGTAGTGCGGAGTGGTGCGGGTGGTGCGGTGTGGTGCGGGTGGTGCTGGGTGTATGGCGGTGTGGTGCGGGGTGTATGGCGGTGTGGTGCGGGTGGTGCGGAGTGGTGCGGGTGGTGCGGAGTGGTGCGGGTGGTGCGGGTAGTGCTGTGTGGTACGAGTGGTGCGAGTGGTGCGGGGTGTATGGCGGTGTGGAGTGGTGCGGTGCGGTGCGGTGTGGTGCGGTGTGGTGCGAGAGGTGCGGTGTGGTGCGAGTGATGCGGTGTGGTGCGGTGTGGTGCGGGTGGTGCGGGGTGTATGGCGGTGTGTAGTAGTGTGAATTGGTGAAGTAGTGCGGGGTGGTGTGGAGAAGTTCCGGTTGACCATTATAAGTTTAACAAGTTTCAGTTAAAAACAATACTTACATGACCACTAAAGTTATTATTGTGAGAACATACATAATTTGAATATAGGATATATATATATATATATATATATACATATATATATATATATATATATATATATATACATATATATATATATATATATATATATATATATATATATATATATATATATATATATACACATATAGTGTATATATATATATATATGTGTATATATACGTATATATAATTAGTTTGCTTATCAGTGATTCATCAGAACCACTCCCTACCCCTGGGAGACGAGTTACTGTACCAGTGGTGTACGGTGTCATACTCCCAACGGGTTAAGCGGGGTTAAGGGCAGGCGATGAAATGGAGAGGGGCACGGTAGTGTAACATGCTGCTACATGTGCTAAGCTGTACACCGTACACTGTACAGAGTACACCGTACACTGTACACCGTACACTGTACACTGTACACTGTACACCGTACACTGTACAGTGTACACCGTACACCGTAAGGTATAGAAAAGATTAAAAACTATATATCGTAATCTCTAATTATCTAATTATCAGAAGTTACTCAATAAATAGCCATTTTATGAACTAGTATTATAATTCACCATGAACTTCAATTGAAACTCTGAAATTCTCGTTTCTATCTAAACTGCTGAGCCAAAATGAATATTCCGTAATCTTTGACACTAACCAATTCTACGCTGGATATCGTATCAACAGTTTTACGAAATATTAATGATCTTCCTAATATCTACAAAACTGCATGTACTATAACATTGCATCTGTCCTTTGTACCGTAACGGCACTTTTCTCGAGGTGAACATTATAACAGATAATCAACGGATATCCTAAACTCCCTGCGAAGTCTCCCTTGATTCAAATATTCGGGTTTTAACATGAACCAGTAAATGAATTCACATATTTTATATATTATTCTATAACTAATGTTTTAGTCAGGACATATGTTCGAACACATTATTAATAATCATGCAACTTTAAGAGTTTTATATATATATATATATATATATATATAGTATATAAGTTGTATTGATGGAAATAAGTATGCATAGTTCGCGAGGTCAATCAAACAGATGAAATGTCATGCGATGTTAACACACCAAACGTATTCTTATGTACGCATACATTAATATGCATTCATACAAACGCACGCATACACACCCACGCACACCCTGACACTTGTGGAATGCAGTGGGTTAATTTAACTAAAGGCTAAGTGGTCTATAAAGTGCAGAATAATAACCAGAACTCAGATAAATGTTGCCTAAATCTCTAAATGACAGTGTTTTTACACACCCACACACACACATACACACGCCTTTACGCACACGTATCCACCCACCAGTCTACCTACTACTAGCTATTGTATACTAGCTACTAGCCAGTATACGCTATTTACTACCTGCTACCCAATAGCACATTCAATAGTGAAATCAATAACGATATCGATAGTTCATCCGATATATTATACAATATCATATTCAATAGTAAGACTAATAGATTTTCCAATAACGTATCCAATAGCGTAGTCAATAGCATACCCGATAGTATACTCAATAGCGCATCCAAAAGATCACTCAATAGCGTATTCAATAGCGTATTCAATAGCGTATTCAATAACATTCCCAGTATGAATTTACTATATTGCCCAATGTCGTACTCAATAGAGTTTAGCTTGAATAAGGTATATATGTAGTGTTGTAGTAGTTAGTGGGTATATGTGTATGGAATAACTATAGTAGAGGGCATGAAGGGGAGGTGGTATTGATATAGAAATACAAGGGAGTAATGTAAATAGAAGAGATCCACACACAAACACACACACACACAGACACACACACACACAACACTATCGTCCATACATACGCACGCATATATTAACATATACACACCCACCCATACAAACGCACGCACGTACACATGCACGTAAACATACCTACATACATACATATATATACACACATACATACAAATGCACGCATACACACATACATGTATACACACACATGTATCATCTAGAAAATGAGAGAACGAAGTTGGAATAGGAAAGATGAAAGGGAGATACAGTAGAGAATGGGAGAGAGACAGTGAAAGTGGGATGAGGTCATGGTCTGTAGGCGGGGGGGGGGGGAGATATGGAAAAGGAAAGGGTATAGAGATATGAAGAGGAGATATTTGAAGGATGGGATATAGAAGTAAATGGGAAGAAAGTAGATGGTGTACACAGAAATATAAAGGGAATATAGAGGAGAGGCGAATATATAGAAGGAAAGTGAAAAGGAAATAAAGAGGAAATAGGCAAATATATATTATCTATAGAGGAAAGAGAGGACATAGAAGGAAGATAATGAGATAGAGGGAAGAAGAGATGATAGCGTAAATGACGGGATATAGAGGGAAAATGATGATATAGGATAGTGGAAGTAAGATACGGATAGAAAAGGGAGATATATAATACAGAATAGCATAAACAACGATTCAAGTTACCGTACAAACAATGATATTAAGATAACTCAATATGAACTACAGATACTATACATAGTAATAGATACCATCTAATTATTGTGTTCGTGTGTATATGTATGTTTGTTTTTTACGTAATGTATACATTGTTAATGACGTAATATTAAATGTATACAATAATTAATATTAAAATAACATTCATAAATCAGTGCATTAGATTTGATTCAGTAATGATGTAATAATTATATAATAATGTAACTGCTGCCATTAGTCAACAGAGTTTACCCCTGATTTGCATAATGACATCACAACAGTCTCAGACCAACAAAGAGAGGGTTACGATTACGATTATGCAACGATACGAAAATTTCATCACCATGATACAATTACGTAATCTCGTTAATATCACGTTAAGATATCACACTATTGCATAATTGGTATTGCGTAATGTCAAGATCCAATAATGATTTGATAGAAATGAATGCCTATATTTCTTGTTGTTAAATTAATATGATAGACACAATAATAAGCACAATTATAAGCAGGTCAAGATAATTTCATTAATACACAATCCGTTTTAATAAAAAATATATTTTGGTATATAATTATGAGCTTATAGGTATTACTTTTACTAATATATAGTCATATGTATACTGTGCATTAGTGTATATTGTATAATAGTAAGTATAATGGATCTGCCATCACTCAATGTATGACATAACAAAGTATAAACACGATATATCAAGCGACAAACAATCCAGGTTTATTCATTGCATAATTTATTTCATGTTTGCCAAATTTTTTTTAACACATGAAAGGATTTTATAAAAAATATTATATCGTTATGTTTGCTAGTTAATATCACAATAAATCAGTGATGTAATAGTTTTACAAAATCCTTTGATGTGCAAACAAAAATAAAAAAATTATAAAAGAAATTATGTAATGTAAAAAATGAAGACCAGATATGATATTCGAAAATATCCAGAAAAACGGAATGGTACAAAGAAACCATCCAGAGCATTTTAGTTTTTTTGTTATCAATTTAAAGAGAAAATACATTTTATTAGTATTTAAATTAAATTATAATTTTATTTTATTTAAAATAATTATATAAGAATTTATAATAGTTACATCATCTGGTTTCTTGGGGTGTTTTAGAAAATCCATAGTAAATAATCCATGTTATTTTAGTTTTTTTTGTTATATAATAAAAGTGAAAATATATTTTATTTGCATAAAATATATTAAGTTTATTTTTTATTTAAAAAAATTATATAACATAGTTACATCATTTGCTTTAAAAAAAACTAAAACGACATGGATGGTTTCCTGGATATATATTAATATTATTACTCAATATAAAAATAAAAACACCTGAATATATAATAGACAGCAAACGTATAATTTTTTTATTTTTGTATATTTTTACATCAAATGGCTCACATCAGCCATTCTTGTAGCTAAACATATATTTGTAATGCATAACATGTACTTACACTATAGTACATCTCGACACCGTAAGTAGTGTTGATGAAATCGGTGACACTAACCGATTGAGATTCGGAATTACGCGAGAAAAACATCGCAATCGGTTCTATTGTTCTTTTGCGTTGAACTTTAACCCCCTTATGTTAAAATTTTGAGTTCTGTACACCGTAGGTATAGGCTATGGTATGTCGGTGGCGATTAGGGTAGTGATGCCGGTCGTGAGAGGATGAGGAAGAGAGTGAAAGGGGCGGCGGGCGTTCGAGATAGAGGGGGCGTGGTTAAAATTCGAGTTAGTTTCTCAATGATGAGAGGATCAGTGCTTAGCTTAGCTTAGCTTAGCTAGACAGATGTATGCTACGGAGTGCGGTGTAGTACGGTACTTGTGGTGTGAAGTGGAGTGTTGTGGTGAGTGGATTAGTTACTTAAACGAGAGCGACGCGTTCACTTTCGTGATCGCGCGCATGTGTGTGTATTTTGCGTGCGTCTGTGTGCGGATAAGTATGCTCGGGTGTGTGATATCTCCGGTGCTCCAAGAGGTCACGCAATGGTATAGTTAGTTATAGCTAGTGTATATTCTGCTCCTCCGACAATTCCGGTTTAGTTGAACTGAATACCTACAATATATAGGCGGGGTTAGTAATAGTGGTAGTGGTACCCATGGGGTTAATGGTAGTAGTAATAGTAGTAGTAGTAGTGGTAGTAGTAAGTGTAGTGATTATGTTAGTATTGGTGTTATTAGTACCTAGGTTAAGTACGATTAAAATAGTAACATTAAATTCCAGACTTATCAGTACTAAATAAATACAAACACAAATGTTTAGACTACAATGATTTACAACCAGGCATTTTTTACTAGATTACATGCATATTAAGCAATAGTGAGATAATAATCTGCATTGTAATATTTGTTTAACTTCACATAACTTAATAATCATTATTAAATTAATATTAAACTTACATTCAATTTATATGACATTTATATTCAATTTATAATAGATTTTTATTAAATTAATACTAAATTAATATTACATAATTATTACACTTATTTAATCTGTTTAAAATATATTCGTAATCTACTATTTGCATAGAGACAATACACTTATCTATAAAGAATCAACACTTACACCTCCACAAATCTAACACCTTAACCAATACTACACTACACCTACACTGAACCTACACTACCCTATACCTACACCTACATTATACCTACATTACACCTACACTACCCTATACCTACACCTACATTATACCTACACTACACCTACACTACCCTATACCTACACCTACATTATACCTACACTACACCTACACTACCCTATACCTACACTATACCTACACTATACCTACACTATACCTACACTACACCTACACTACCCTATACCTACACCTACACTATACCTACACTAAACCTACACTATACCTACACTATACCTACACTATACCTACACTACACCTACACTACACTACACCTACACTACACCTACACTACACCTACACTACACTACACTACACATATACTACACCTACACTACACTACACCTACACTACACCAATACTACACTACACCTACACTGAACCTACACTACCCTATACCTACACCTACATTATACCTACATTACACCTACACTACCCTATACCTACACCTACATTATACCTACACTACACCTACACTACCCATACCTACACTATACCTACACTATACCTACACTATACCTACACTATACCTACACTACACCTACACTACCCTATACCTACACCTACACTATACCTACACTAAACCTACACTATACCTACACTATACCTACACTATACCTACACTACACCTACACTACACTACACCTACACTACACCTACACTACACCTACACTACACCTACACTACACATATACTACACCTACACTACACTACACCTACACTACACCTACACTACACTACACCTACACTACACCTACACTACACCTACACTAAACCTACACTACACCTACACTACACTTACACTACACCTACACTACACCTACACTACACCTACACTACACCTACACTACACCTACACTACACTTACACTACACCTACACTACACCTACACTACACCTACACTACACCTACACTACACCTACACTACACCTACACTACACCTACACTACACCTACACTACACCTACACTACACCACACCTACACTACACCTACACTACACCTACACTACACCTACACTACACCTACACTACACTTACACTACACCTACACTACACCTACACTACACCTACACTACACCTACACTACACCTACACTACACCTACACCTACACTACACCTACACTACACCTACACTACACTACAACTAAACTACACTACACCTACAGTGTAGGTGACCTACACTACACCTACACTACACCTACACTAAACCTACACTACACTTACACTACACCTACACTACACCTACACTACACTTACACTACACCTACACTACACCTACACTACACCTACACTACACCTACACTACACTTACACTTCACCTACACTACACATACACTACACCTACACTACACTTACACTACACCTACACTATACCTACACTACGCATACACTACACCTACACTACTCTTACACTACACTTACACTACACTTACACTACACATACACTACACCTACACTACACCTACACTACACCTACACTACACCTACACTACACCTACACTACACCTACACTACACCTACACTACACCTTCACTACACCTACACTACACCTACACTACACCTACACTACACCTACACTACACCTACACTACACCTACACTACACCTACACTACACCTACACTACACCTACACTACACCTACACTACACCTACACTACACCCACACCACTCCTACACTACACATACACTACACCTACACTACACCTACACTACACCTACACTACACCTACACTACACCTACACTACACCTACACTACACCACACCTACACTACACCTACACTACACCTACACTACACCTACACTACACCTACACTACACCTACACTACACCTACACTACACCTACACTACACCTACACTACATTATAACTACACTACACCTACACTACACCTACACTACACCTACACTACACCTACACTACACTACAACTACACTACACCTACACTACACCTACACTACACTTACACTACACCTACACTACACCTACACTACACCTACACTACACCTACACTACACCTACACTACGCCTACACTACGCCTACACTACGCCTAAACTACGCCTACACTACGCCTACACTACGCCTACACTACGCCTACACTACACTTACACTACACTACACCTACACTACGCCTACACTACGCCTACACTACGCCTACACTACACTACACTACACTATTATACTTTCTTATATAATTATTTTCATGAAATACAAACGTAATACCCAGTAAACAGGGTGACATAATAGTTTTGTAAAATCTTACATCACTCCATTTGCTGGGTATATCTGTAACACAAATCAATTATATTATCACTTATATTATGTAACAAAAAAACTAAAATGACCTGGATAGTTTCGTGGGTAGTTGGTTATAAATGCCATGCATATACACATCTACACCATATATTCAATTATGTTATCTATTCAAGGAGTACTTATATACAATGTCATTAAATTACAAATTACTTGATATATTATTTTAAATCAAGTTTTATTCAGTGTTTATGATACAATTATGAAAACGGATAATAATACTCCAGCATGTGTTGGCTAGACTCAATTTACAAGTAGCAATTGAAATTCTTATATATATCAATGTCAAATTTACTTGTTTCATAAAATATATAAAATCTGTTTACACAATATTATGTAATGCGAGTAGCCTCAACAAATTCCATTTATAGATCATATATATAAATATATCACAATATTCGAAAAGATATTACAATATATCAAATAACAGAAACAAATAAGTCAAAAACACACTATGACTGATTATTTACATTGTATTTAATTGATTATTTAACTGTCTCTAACACTATATAACACATATACTACATTATAGGGTCTATACTTATTGTATAATGTATAATAATTTGGATAGTTATAGAAAAGATTGCATTTTGTAGCAATATAATAGTAGTAAAAACTCATTATAAAGTGAATTAAGCACTCATGGAAAATCAAATCAAATCATTCTAGCTTTATGAAAAGTTCTATTTGATTAGTATCTGTACACATATGCTAGAATATCTATTATATAGTCATTATAAAGTATACCAAAATAGGCATATAGGGAACCATTTGATATTAATATAAATAATAGAAGAGATATTTATAAAAATTTAAAAAATATTGAAAATTAAAAATTAATAAAATGTCTTATAAATGCAATTGTTTACAAACGTTTAAATGAGTAAATAACTATGTGATAACATATATGTATGTGGAACTAACAGATTTTTACAATTAACAGTAAAATGCAAACCTTTTCCTGTATTAACAACCTTAAGCATATTTTTGAAAAACAAATTTATTTGATTAAAATTAAAAATATGTTGATATAAATAAAAATGATATGTTAAAAACTGATTTATTCAAAATAAATTATATATTTATAAAGATATATTTATTTAAGGCAAGAGGCAATAAATAAAGACACGAGATAAAGGCAAGAGATAAAGGCAAGAGATAAAGGCAAGAGATAAAGGCAAGAGATAAAGGCAAGAGATAAAGGCAAGAGATAAAGGCAAGAGATAAAGGCAAGAGATAAAGGCAAGAGATAAAGGCAAGAGATAAAGGCAAGAGATAAAGGCAAGAGATAAAGGCAAGAGATAAAGGCAAGAGATAAAGGCAAGAGATAAAGGCAAGAGATAAAGGCAAGAGATAAAGGCAAGAGATAAAGGCAAGAGATAAAGGCAAGAGATAAAGGCAAGAGATAAAGGCAAGAGATAAAGGCAAGAGATAAAGGCAAGAGATAAAGGCAAGAGATAAAGGCAAGAGATAAAGGCAAGAGATAAAGGCAAGAGATAAAGGCAAGAGATAAAGGCAAGAGATAAAGGCAAGAGATAAAGGCAAGAGATAAAGGCAAGAGATAAAGGCAAGAGATAAAGGCAAGAGATAAAGGCAAGAGATAAAGGCAAGAGATAAAGGCAAGAGATAAAGGCAAGAGATAAAGGCAAGAGATAAAGGCAAGAGATAAAGGCAAGAGATAAAGGCAAGAGATAAAGGCAAGAGATAAAGGCAAGAGATAAAGGCAAGAGATAAAGGCAAGAGATAAAGGCAAGAGATAAAGGCAAGAGATAAAGGCAAGAGATAAAGGCAAGAGATAAAGGCAAGAGATAAAGGCAAGAGATAAAGGCAAGAGATAAAGGCAAGAGATAAAGGCAAGAGATAAAGGCAAGAGATAAAGGCAAGAGATAAAGGCAAGAGATAAAGGCAAGAGATAAAGGCAAGAGATAAAGGCAAGAGATAAAGGCAAGAGATAAAGGCAAGAGATAAAGGCAAGAGATAAAGGCAAGAGATAAAGGCAAGAGATAAAGGCAAGAGATAAAGGCAAGAGATAAAGGCAAGAGATAAAGGCAAGAGATAAAGGCAAGAGATAAAGGCAAGAGATAAAGGCAAGAGATAAAGGCAAGAGATAAAGGCAAGAGATAAAGGCAAGAGATAAAGGCAAGAGATAAAGGCAAGAGATAAAGGCAAGAGATAAAGGCAAGAGATAAAGGCAAGAGATAAAGGCAAGAGATAAAGGCAAGAGATAAAGGCAAGAGATAAAGGCAAGAGATAAAGGCAAGAGATAAAGGCAAGAGATAAAGGCAAGAGATAAAGGCAAGAGATAAAGGCAAGAGATAAAGGCAAGAGATAAAGGCAAGAGATAAAGGCAAGAGATAAAGGCAAGAGATAAAGGCAAGAGATAAAGGCAAGAGATAAAGGCAAGAGATAAAGGCAAGAGATAAAGGCAAGAGATAAAGGCAAGAGATAAAGGCAAGAGATAAAGGCAAGAGATAAAGGCAAGAGATAAAGGCAAGAGATAAAGGCAAGAGATAAAGGCAAGAGATAAAGGCAAGAGATAAAGGCAAGAGATAAAGGCAAGAGATAAAGGCAAGAGATAAAGGCAAGAGATAAAGGCAAGAGATAAAGGCAAGAGATAAAGGCAAGAGATAAAGGCAAGAGATAAAGGCAAGTAATTTGATATAATTAATCTTATTAATCTTATAATTTTGTAATTTGTATCTTAATCCTAATGTTTAAAGTTAGTTCTAATAAATAGAGATACAGAAAACTAAAAAAAAGACTTTTGGCAGTTCTCCCAATTAATTAAATAAATATTAATTATAAATTATACTGAGGCACGAAAATTATTGGAAATTATTCCCCAAAAATATATTATTGCAGAATACTTTCAATCGTATATCAACTGAAAATGGATAAAATATTATAATATTGCAAAACAATTGATCTACTAAACATCCTTAACAATGTTTTCATTATCTAAAATATACTTTTCCAAAATATCTTTGTCTATTCGTATCCTAAAACAATCTTATCTGATACATCTTAAAACATTATTCTTATCAATATTATTTAATACGATGTTCACCTCGAGAATTCAAATAATATTAAAGATCTGTCAAATTTTTTTGATTATATTTTCATTTAAACATGTCACATTATTTCATTTGAATTTCTGCATGCTTTATCTACAATACATATAATCCTACATTGACAATACAATACATTAAATTCCACATTGACAATACAATACATGTATTGCTATTTTAATAATACAATATATATATTGCTATGTAGATAATTCTATATGAAAATTATATAAATTTTAGAATAATTATTTTAATAATATTTAAATAAAATCTACTATTTTTTTAAAACATATTTACCAAATTTTATGACACTATTTTATATTAATTTCATTATGATTTTTAACATATTACATTTTTAGTATTTCACTTACAAAAGGAACTCATCAAACTATTAAAAGGAAACTAAAATATACAAATGAATTTTGCATATTATTTTTTATATAAATCAGAGTAAAATTATACAAATTTACATGAATACAATATTGTTGACATTATAATCAAAAATTTAATAACTTTAGAATAACACAAACCATAGAATATCTGGAATTTATTTAAAATTTGTATAACTAGTTTGATTTAACCATATCTTTATAAATTTAATATTAATCTTCAAATGGTTGATTTTGTAATTATATAAGTATTTTATAATTATATATTATACATAGTACAAAAATATATAGATAAATTTAAATATAATACAATATTATATATGAGTAACATGTAATAAGTTCTGATTATATATATTGGTTTTGAAAACATATAATAAATATAGAGTTATATTATAATACACCTATAGGTATATATATAGATGTTACACTAAACACCAATAGATATTACACTAAACACCAATAGATGTTACACTAAAAAACACAAGAGATATAACACTAAATACCTATAGATGTTACACTAAAAACCAATAGATATAACACTAAACACCAATAGATATAACACTAAATACATATAGATGTTACACTAAACACTAATAGATGTTACACTAAACACCAATAGACATAACACTAAATACCTATAGATGTTACACTAAACACCAATAGATATAACACTAAATACCTATAGATGTTACACTAAACACTAATAGATGTTACACTAAACACCAATAGACATAACACTAAATACCTATAGATGTTACACTAAACACCAGCTAATCCATACAATCTTATATAATATAAAATGAGTTTATATGCACCATTAATAATTCTAATTTGTCATAAAATAAAGTAGGTTCAAAAGAGACTTTGAAATGAATGCAATAGTGAAATGGTTCACACAATTTCTGTAGATATTGCATAAATAGTAAACAATGGTTTGGATTAGGCATTTAGATTCTTATTATATTCATTGTGTATAAGTTATTAGTGTAATAGGTAGCTAACAATATGAGAACATACAAGATAATATGTATTAGAATTCCTAATCTAGTTATTAGGTTTAGTACATCCACATGATAGTACACTTTTACTCTATGATTATATATATATATTTTTATAAATGTTATAAAGCACTTAATAATTTAACTTACATGAGTAGAATTATTTATTCATTTCCGTCATTATTTAATTAATAAAGTGGTCTAAAAATATTAATAAGTTTGTACACAGTACAGTGTACAATGTAGTATATACTACTATCTTAAATCGTATTTCGGATAACTCATGAAAATATTAGTTACTATATATATTAGTATCTTACCATTGAATGCGTATTAAATGTCAGTAATGTCTTATTAGTAGTTTTTGATAGTTGGTTAGTATTATAGGGTTTTTTACTTTTTTGCTGCTTTTATTATAACTTAATAATAAGTATTATATATTATATATTAAAATATATTCAATGTATGTATATGATACATATATGTGAACACGTATTTGTATGTATATATATATACTAGAATTGCATATGATTATCATAATTGATATAGGGAGATAGATATAGTTGACATAGTATGTATAGTGTTTGTAAAAAATATATAATACTTATGTTAATTATATATTATTAATAACTATACATATTCAATATTCTAATGTTGGTAACTGGAGTAAAGTTTATATACATTATATGATTAAAACTATAATTAACAGAGTAAAAAAAATTAGTATATCTATTAATGATATTTTGGTGCACATATATTTTGAAATTATAAAACTAAGTTATTAAAGTGTAGTTTAAGACATATTACAATGATAAAAAGTAATTTTGATAAAATCATATTAATTTAAAGGTAATTAAAAATATGCATACAAAACTTTATTATTACTAACTTTTTAATTTTTGTAAAAAATGCTAAAAACCGTAAATTAATTTGTATAAATAATTTGTTTATTTAAATTAATTATAAATCTATGATTATTGGGAATTGGTTATGATTTACTCAATACTTTATACACATAGATTTAGATTAGGTAATAATCTAATATAAATCTATGTTTATACGTAATTAATATGAATTCTATAAATAATTATAATATAAATACATATATACTGAGTTATATATAAGTAACGCCTTCCTTATACTAACTATATATTATATTGTGGTGAGATGTGCATGTAAATATGAAAATTAGTAATGATTTCAAATGATCTGAATTGAATATCATCAATATTATTCTTAATTTGTATAATCACATATGAGTTATCGAGTAACATCCAATATACTCCAAGGTAATATTGGGTAACAACATATATAAATTCTTGAACACGAAGTTTTCCGTTTATCCTCTGAAAGGAGAGATTTTATATCTATGATTTTTTTCCCATTGATATATTTCATAATCTGTGTTATATTATATTTAAATAATTTAATATCGTTATATTTTAAATACAAATTATAAAAATAGTCATAAATATCGATACATAATCCAAACGTTAGAATACATGAAGAATAAATTATATAATTACTTTATCGTGGTTGATTAATTTATTTTAAAACGCTATACTGACATTAATATATGTATATATTATAATTAATACAATTTCAATGATTGAAATTTATATTAAAATTTTTTAGTAATATATATATATATCTAATATGGCACATATGTATGCATATACATCATATAGCAATCATTCACTATCAAGTAGGCTGTATTTATTATCGCTAACATGTTTTTCACTTTATATTTCACCATATTTGAAACAGGTCATATTCTAGAGCTTTGCAGATTTTAGTTATTTCTAGTATACAAACAATGCCAGAATAATTAATATTATTCATAATTAATTATAAGCCGATTCTTTACAGTTATATACAAATTCATATTTTCACTCTGGCCATACATTTAAACTGTTATTATCTCAGCCATTATTGTATCTCTTGCATATTCTTATATACAATCTTTAGATATCAATCGTAGTATACTTTAAACTATACTTTCATCAGAAAAGATATGCATCTATTATGGTATATTATAAACTTAAGTGGATACTTTCTTATTAGATTATGTAACAGTATGTAGTATAAATAAAATATATAATGTAGGTATCCATACCTACATTATATATTTTATTCACGCTACACACTGTTACATGATGTAGAGTAGATTATTTACTTAAGATAACCCAAATTCATTTAACCGTGGCAGTCTATCTATCATCCAAATACTGATGCTCTTCATACCACTTAATGTACGCTAGGATTATTTTCATGCTGCCTCAAATTTAGTAACCTCCAGTAACATCAAAAATTGATATTAAAATTGTGTTTAAATGAATAATGCAGTGAATCGACCATGACCAATATATTCTCTCTTTAAATAAGCGATTTCAGGCTTTCGAATTGATTAACTAAGGACTTTCATTCTTTTTCAATGATATAAAATAATGATGTCATAATTTATTGGAATTTTGAAATGTATTATTATAATAAGTATTAAATATAATGATATCAGCACATATTAAAATATTTAATATATATTTTATCTTATCTATTATAAAAATATATACCGGTAGTAACACTTGTATTATATATATTATATTAAAAGAATAACTATTTATCTTGGGGGCATACTGAAAAGTTCAAAGATGGGTATAGTTAAATGGTGGAAGGAGAGGTATACAATATATAATAAATATTATATATATATTTTTAAAAGTTGGCATATATTATAAAATTAGTGTCATCCTACAGTACAAAATATGATAATCACTTGTCACTATGGATAATTTTACTGGGATACAGGTTTTGATTATTTTGTATTTAGGGTTTTATAGTTACGCAGATCAGAGTCTAAGTAGCATTGCGCATATCTTATTATAGATTGTGATTATTATAGATTATTACATCATACATTGTGACCACATGACATCATAAGCGTGTACTCTGCAAATGACTACCTTTTGTTGTCAGTGAGAAGTGCTCACACAATCCAACTATAAATCATATGAATTCAAATCTAATTTATTTAGGTGATGAAGGTAGTTCATTGTGATCAGATGACTTAGTACTTGGGAATGTGGCTCTATCAATTTAGATGTTATTTACCATCTGTTCTTTTTAATACTTCTCAAAGTAAATGTAGTATACTTTTTAATCATTATATAAATGCTATATAAAGTATTTATTTTATTTTTATATTTGTACAAAAAGTCCCAAATATATATTTAATATGGAATATGTTAATGTATGCTGATATCTATTTAATACTTACAAAAGTGTGTCTTACCTATATTGACTAATATTGACCCCTATTAAATATGTAAAAACAGATGTCTATTAAATACTGTTTATACATATGGGAACTTACAAAAAATGCATACATATTACAGATTTCAACCATTTCATCATTATTTTATATTATCACTAAAATAGATATAAATAGACACATTGTGGATAAGCCTTAAATATCAATGCAACTATAAATACATTAAGTTGAATTATTGACTTTATCCTAAAATTCTTTTAAAGTATACATATAAATTAAAACAACGATTTATAGAATATACATTTATTAGGTAGTTTTTGTTAACAGAATTATAATTTCTACTCTTTCATTTATCATATATGTTTACTATTACCCATAACACATGTGGTATTATACTTTGAAATTATACCTACACCGAGATACTTAACATTACCAACTAAGCCTCTAATCGCGAATACCAGTATTAACCAATAGAATTGTCATGACCACACATTTAGTAGTTTATCTAAACTAATGAATTAGTGTTACGCAATAGTAGTACATTACAATGCATATTCAATTTCAATACTCCGTAATAAACTATTTACCCCTGTTTCCTCACATTTAGAGATTTGATTTTGTGTCCTCCATTACAAGAGTAATGCCCCCGTTACTAGTGTATTCAATTTGGAGAAATATATCTACTGTAGTGTACGGCGATGTAGACGAAAGTGCTTAGTTTCTCCTGAACGACGAAACTGCTACCCGATGAATTAAGCTGGATAGCTGCTGCGAAAAATACATTCTCCTCGGAAAAATATAATCGCGTGATCTCGCGGGGAGACATCACATGCATTGTCATAAATACCACAAAGTTAACCTCAGAGAATATATCTGTTTGCGACGGCGAGTCTATAAATAGACTAGTAATAAAGCATCCTCAACACCGCGCAATTATCTGTAACATCTCCAAATGAAAACGGTCTGCGAGAAGACGCATTCATTGATTAACCCATCCGAATGGTATCTGTAACCCCCTTTTATCTTTACCCCCTTTTATCTGTACCCCCTTTTATCTTTACCCCCTTTATCTTTACCCCCGTACCTCCTCAAATATACAAGATATGAAGATTTATCCCGAGTGCTATAATCGCAAGTAAACCTGCGACAAAGACGAGTGTCTGTGCGAATAGATGTTTATAAGTCTTAGGCCATGATAAAGTGACATACAACGTAACTGTCTAGTGTCTTATACTTGAGCTTCTTGAGATAGCTTCTTTGATAACATTTTGTCATGAGTTTCCACAGGTGAATATACGTATATTACGCAACTGTCAAATTAGAGAAGTTATTTTAACAAGATGTATTGTGTAACTAAAGAAAGCCATCTAACTGATAGGGAACATTATCTTCATGCTGTGAAACCAGCTCACAAATAATCTGTCTAGATTAACTAGTTCCATTCCAATTCAATTTTTTAGAAATATGCTTTACAATTACGTATTACTTAATAATTCATATATAATATCCTCCTGGTAGATGTATTGCCTTATAAGGTCAGAACTAAAAGTAGATGTATTGCCTTATAAGGTCAGAACTACAAGTAGATGTATTGCCTTATGTATTTGCCTTGGTCAGAACTACAAGTAGATGTATCATTTCCTTCAGTAATTTATTTTTGGAAGCATAATTTGAAAATAACTATAATTCCACTTAATCATGGAAAATATTTCCCACGGTAGAAAAATGTTTCTTATTAATTAATTATATAATAATCGTATTTGCAATTTAGTAGATTTTATAAAGTCTGTTGTAATTTCATACACCCATTAATAACAGTAAATAAATAATTACTAAGTTAGATATGTTTTATGGTCGCTACAGAAATAAATCTATAATAATAATTGGATTCAAGAAATTCTCTTTTTACTAAATACATCTCGTTGAAAACTAGAAGTTATTTAATCAACCAAACAATTTGTTATGACTTTTCATTTATCACTTATATTCACTTATTTTGTTACTTAATCTTATTTATTATTTGTATATATAGTGTGTGTTTTTAGAATAAACATAGAAGAGTGATCTTTCTATGTCTATGGTTTTTAGTTATATAAACTTATTTATACTTATTTTCACTTTATTAATTAAGTTAAGATTTATATTTCATTGAATATACTTATATATTAAGTAGATATTTATTAAGTAGATTTAAAATCTGCTACAATTGATATATCCACTGTTTTCGACATGCTCTGCGTACCAATATTTGATACCTCTTTCGATATCCAAATTTGTTATCGAGCTTATTTTGTGTATTATATAATAGATATCTATATTTAATAATGACACAATTGTTGTAACAAATAATATAATATTGTATTAGGTCCTAGAAATATTTTTAAAATGAATTTGTTGAAATTATTTTGATTCAATAATTTAGAATTTTTTAATTTAATAACTTCAATTACAGTCAATATTTATATGTAAAATCTTAATTTTTAACAATTAACCTATTTAATTGTTATCAAATATATTAAATCTATATTAATTGATTTCACTTATACTATTTATAGATTTCATATGCTAAAGAATCTCTGTAAAAGATTTATACAAGCGGCTCGTAAAATGCAATCTGAAATCGTTGCAACTCCAGCAGTTGTTGAAACTTCAAGCCCATTAAAAAGAGGTGCTAATTCTGAAGAATCATTAGATATTAAACAGTCAAAGGTTAAATATCATTTGTTTATTATTACATTATACATACGTGTTACATTGATTTTTTAATATATTTCTGCAACTTCTTTTTGGCCATCGTACACCCTGAGTATGCTGATATGAAATTATTTTTATTAGAGGTTACCATATAGAAAAAAGAAGGTTGCCATGCTGATTGTTTATAATGGAGCAAATTATCAGGGATTGCAAATGTTTGTAGACTAATTATTAGCATAAGATTAAATTGAATGGATTCACTATTAGAATACATTAATTATTTGTTTTTTAGAGAAGTTAAATCATCAATTCGCAGAAATTTAGAAATTTCTCATACCATCTCTTTTTTTAATTAACATCATAAATTAAAGAAATCTTAGATATCATCTTTACAAATATACATAGAATATTGAATATAACTACAAAAACCATAGAACCAAATAGAACTTAGTGGAAAAAAACATAGGACATATGTTTGATTATATTCTGAAACAATAATAATTCATTTGATTTTTCAATATAACAAATAATCTTTAATTTGCATTCAAATCAAATATGCTTAAAAGAATGATCAAGAAATCTAATTGTAAATAACAAAACTTAAACAATATTCTAGATGATATGTTGTACTACTAAACGTGTATGTTCACTGTCCTTTTCATTCTTTACAAGTTTGCACTGTTGATAGTAACCCAGGTGCTAAAACCATTGAAGCCGATATCTTGGTTGCTTTAGTGAAGGCTGGTCTCATTATGCCCGAAGCTATTGAAAACCCTGGTATACAGGTCAGTTTCCATAGTTGCAAATATCTTAAATGGATTCAAGCATTTTTAATTTTAAAATTTTAATAATTTCTTTAAATAAAATATAATTAGATTCACTTCACTTTGACTTTTTAAATCAACGAGGCTTCCCGATTCTATAACATTCTATTATATTCTATTCTATTCTATAATATTATATTATATTCTATTATATTCTATTATATTCTGTAATATTCTATTATATTTCAAAACACATCTCTCATTCTCCTACTACTTACCCCTTTTTACCCTCCCCCCTCTTCTCTTCCACTCCTCTTCCTCTCCTCTTCCATCTCCCCTTCCCTCTCCTCCATTCCTCTCACCTAAATGCGCATCTGTTGTAGATTTCTTTCCAGCGTGCTGCTCGCACTGACAAAGGAGTATCTGCTGCCGGCCAACTTTTATCTCTAAAGATCTTCATAGATATCGACGATCCTATCACAAAGGTCAATGAACACCTCGTAGATGCCATCAGAGTCATAGGTCAGTAATTGTGATTTAAAACTTAATCAATATTCAAATTTACCTAAATTAACCACCTTAATTTAGATATTGCTTAATTTATAGTTGCTAAATGGGAATTTACTTTATAAAGGTAAATTCTATGATGTAATTGACATCGAAATGTATTACAACTGCAATATACGATGCTCTAGTGGTAACTCTGTAACTCCGGTAACTACTTCGCTAGGTATAAAGAGAGTCACGCAGGGCTTCAACAGTAAGAACCGTTGCGATGCCCGCACTTACCAATACCTGATGCCTACGTACGCGTTCACTCCGTGTGAAAAGGTTCATTTGGAGGCCAGGTCCCTAACACGGGTCTGCTGGTCCTCGGCGTTTAAGTGCTCTTTATTTAGGCTACAAAATTACTGGATATAAATTGTTTACGTACTTCACAAAACAGTTCCTGTTTTTTGGAATATATTTAATATTACCTTAATATGTAATATTCATAAATTGTATCAGTTTTGTTAAATTTAATCTTTATATTTTATTGCAATAACAAAATATATATATTGATATTAACTTTTAAATATAAGTCTATAATAACAATTTTTCAAACTAGTTCATATTCCACGGATTTTAGAGTAAATTAGGTTAAAGTAAATTATCTATGATCAGTTCAAATTAATACTTTATTTTATTTTTGTAAAATCTTATGAATTATTCACTATTATAAATAATAAAATATATAATACAAGGAAATAATGTTTTATCAATATTATTATTTTCCTATGAATTTAATACTCAATTGTTCATTATGGGTTTGGGATAATATTAATTAATAAATTAATTAATAAGTTCTCCTTCCATTAGATAGTAAAGGAGGACTTCCGCATTTCTGGTTAGATTATATTTAGAAATAAATGACATTTCTTTATAAACACATACACTCACACACACACACACACACACACACACATGCACATACACACACATACACACATGCACATACAATCACTTACACATACACACACACACACATACACATGCACACACACACGCACACACACACATACACACACACACGCACACACATACACGCACACACATACACAAACACACATACACACATACACATGCACACACACACACACACTTACATGCACTTACACACACTTACATGCACACATACACACACACACACACACACATACATTCACTTACATGCTCAAATATCTTGCTATCTAGATGCCATTAAAGACAAGCTAAGACATACTTTAAATAGATATTGTGGAACTCATAACTACCATAACTTCACGTCAGGAAAGTAAGAATGCCTATATTATTATTGAGTAAAAAGTACATTCATTTAATTAAATACTCAATCAACTACTCCGTATTGTCCAACACAAAGTTAATTATGTTATTTTGATTAACGAATAGAAAACATGGAGAAGACAGTGCTAAAAGATACATCATTAGCTTCAAGGTTACATTTTTATTGTTATCTTTAATATTTAGTATTCACTGAATAAAATCAAGTATTCTATTTCTATTTTAATTTATTTTATATTTATATGATCACAATATTATTATTAATTATTAAAGCTATCTCTCTCACGATGCGACTTTAGTTACAATTTTAGATATATTTGCGATCAGGTTCACTCCGTACATATTACCTACGATCTATACGTCAGATGGATGAACCTTTCGTCGAGGAAGGAGTAGAATTTGTGATGCTTACAGTCAAAGGACAGAGCTTCATGATTCATCAGATCCGCAAGATGATAGGTTAGCGGAGATACAAGTACTACCAAATGTAATTGTAATAGTTTTCGTTTATTGGGACTACCGTCTTCTCTACCACCCTCAGTAGCACCTCTACCATCGTTTCAAACTACCATTACCCCAACACCCCATCAGCCCTATAACCACCTCTTCCACCGGCCGCACCATCGCCAACTTAACCACCACCCCTACTACACACCCGTCTAATTCTACTAACCTCCTGAACGCCTAATTCACCTTTCCATCTCCCCCACTACCGTCAGCCCTACATCCCCCCGCCTTCATCCCCGCCGCCAATAGGTTTCGCCATAGCAATCGTTCGCGGTCTCGCCACCGACGGGTCCCTGAATGTCGCATGGAAGCCCGATAGGGTGGATGTACCCATTGCCCCCAGTCTCGGGCTCCTGTTGGACCGTTTGCACTACGATGCCTACAATAAACAGTACGGTCGAGACGGTATGCATTGCGCCATTGAATGGGAAGCACAACAGGTCTGGAGACTTTGTAGCTAGCTCGATGGACGTGAGAACGGTGTAGTCTTAATGTAGTTCATAATGTAGTTCATAATGTAGTTCATAATGTACCTTATAAGACTCATGTCCAACATAGAAAATACTGAATTTCTTTTTTAACATTTCATTTTGCTTTAGTATTGCTTATCAAATTTACTTGTTTATATAAATCTATTATTTACATTTCTCGTTATATAATAGTAAATCATTATTTGAAATCATATTCTGTTAGAAATACAACCAATATAGATTTTGATATAATATCCAATAATCTGCATTTAAATAATCTTTTGATCTGTTTTTATATTCAAAATTAATAGGACATTATCGATAAATTCAAGAAGGACAAGATTCTCTCCGCGATCACTGAAACAGAAATACGCGATAAATCGGTTGGTTTTCATCTCCATTACACGGAATATTAAAGGTAAACATCGTAATATATCGTATTTTGAATGAATTTCACTTGAAAACGCCAGCGTTGCGCCATAACAGAGAGTATGACCCGGTGTAGTCTGCTAACCACTCACCAATACATACCAACGCGCGGTTCACAGATGATGTGTTGGATGGAGAGTCTGGCGTTGCACACCTTCGATAATATCGACCGGTACAGCGGCACCAGAGAGTCGTTCAATCGTCTGCGAGAGCTTCGCAAGGTCACCGACTGCCCGACCGACGCCAAGATGAAACAAGCGATCGAGGAACACGAGGAGAAGCTGTTAGCTGGTAGCGTAGCTTCGGGAAACGCTGGTAGCGTAGCTTCGGGAAACGCTGGCGACGCCGAGGACGAAAACAAAGTCGGTGGCGGTGAGGAGAACATTGAAAATGAGAAGGAAATTGTCATCAATAAAATGTAGCTAGCTATATATTGATTATGTATTAACTATATAGGTGATCATATTTATTATATTATATCAAGTAAAACCAGCATTTTTATTTTCATGGCGAATTAATTATGTATTATAAATTTAACATATTTATTTTTGCTTTGAAATTCGTAATAATTGGAAATGAAAATTTGATATACTCACACCCCAGGTTTTTAATTGATTCATCTATTTTACATAGATTTTACATTGATTGATATTTATGATTTTGCATATAATATACAATATTAATAAAATAGGTAGATAGTTTATTCTGAATTAAATTATAAATTAACATAAAACAAATTGAATTAAGAAATGTCAAATAATATAAGTAAATAAAGGTTTACTTGAGAATATAAAATTGAAGGGAGGTTGTTTTATAAATAATAGTAATCCGATAGTTGGGGAATTCAGGAACAAGGATGGACAATGTCCATTGGTCATTGTATGAAAGTTTATTATCAAAATACATTTACTTAGTTTAGCATTTCTTTAGAACAATGTTCAACAGCAATTGTCTCATGGTCATGTGGATGTCGAGTTATTTACTATTCCACTTTTATAGTTGAGTTTAAACATTGAGGCATTATCTTTAAAAATAAATTTAGATGGATATTTAGTAGCTTTTAAGATTGATGTACTTCAATAGTATAATTGTAATTTGTATCTCGTGTTATGAATTTTTCACGACTAGAATCCAAGTAAATTATTTACTAATCGTTTTATATCAACTGGACTTTCATGATTGTTTCATATTTTACTTTACAATGGAGTTTCGTTAAAGTGAATTAGTAGTAAAACTATTGTTACATTTCATCTGACATTGTAAAGTGTACAGTTAATTAACTTTTTCGGTATATTTAGATTAATCTTGACTACAAAATCATATTCATATTGTTCTTAATTAAATTGAAGAAAATAGATGGACATATATTACATTATTTTATATAAGTAACAATACATGCTTATAATGAATCCATATGTGGTTAACATAATTTTATATAATATTGTATATGTTGGAGAAAATAAATAAACAATGTTTTATAAGATACCAAATACTATAATGAATTTAAATAAAAAGTATAACGCTGGAGATATTAATCGAATGTTAAACTGAGGTAAATAAATGTTTTAGAAATTATGTTACATAAAGTGAAAAAGCCAAGTAATAACATGTTAAAACTATTTAAGCATAAACTTATCAAATTAATGTTTGTAATGATAATTAATAATGAATATCAATGTAATCATCAAGTATTGATATATAAACTTATTATTATAAGAGTGGACACAAACACGATGAGAATATATATAGAACAGGTTCTAAGTACATCATGATACATAGTATTTTAATATACATATAGTATCTATTTATAATTGATATTTTATTAATTTATAACAATTTATTATTTGAATAACTACAAATTATTAAATTAATTTTTGTGAAGATGAAGAAATATTTAATTCATTGATGAATTTTAATTAATATTGTTTTAGTTTATAATTTTGTTTACAACATTTATGATCTATTGTTTCTAATGTCAACTTTATCCTCTCAAATGCATTCTACCAAATATATTTCTTTATATTTCATACATGATTGTAAAAACAATTTAGTTTGTTTAAGTAAGAAACAAATAAGAAAGTGAGGTTGGTTAATCATGTGGCACTCTTCTATATTAATTATATTCAATATAAGATCAATAATATGAAATAACATTTCTAATTGCTCATTAATCACCTAATTAAAATACAGTTTAAAACATCTTTTTAAGATTGAATATAAATGAAGACAATTTTTTTAACTGAAAAATCATCACATATTTTCATAAAAAATACATCATATATCATCAATATTATAATGAAAAGTAGACTTTTTGTTTTATTTTAACATACTAAACTAATATACAACTTATAATATAATTGTTATATGTATAAATATATTCAAAGAAGCTATGTACGAAGCTCGAGATCAATTTAAATGTATTTATGTGATTAAGAAGATTAAATAATCCAATGAATCCACTATGTAAGTGTTTATATTAATTGATTCAATGTGCATTGGGTTTCAGAGTAATAAATCATTACCAATCGATTGTTCAAAAGTATGATATTATGCATTGTAATCTCAGTATCAACATATTATTCGTTATTTTACTTAAATATTTCTTCTAAAATCATAAATTATAGTTTTTTATGACCACTAAATATATAATAGAAATTTGATATATATTATATTATATTATATTTAAAAAAATCGAAATATATATTTTTTTGTAAATTAGATAAATTCGCTGTATATTAATTTATTTAATAGTAATTGTGATAATATACATATAGGATGTTTACAAATTCAGTCATAGAAATTTGTAGCAATTTAAAATAATAGTTAAAATAGTCTAAAATAAGCGAAAACAATAATTATGTCGTTACACACACATTCTATCTCTGAATTCTAAAAGCAATCGTCTTGAAATCATAAAAATATAGCATTTTGCAGATTCAATGCAATACGTATAGCGTAAGCATGAAATTAGTATTTACCCTATAAAGGGAAGACATTCTTTTTGAACATATCGGATACTTCTTCTGAGGTTTTGCCTTATTTAGATTTCTTGTCTTTCTTTTTGCTAGTGAATGATGGAATACGAAATTTGTTTTTCTTCTTGGACTTGGAGGTGCCTCCCTATTGCAATGGTTTACGTTAGTAAAGGCGACAGCCGTGGAAGTACAAAGGCATTATCGTATTACGCTATCAATAAATACAAACCTCGGCATCTAATAGTTCACCACTTGAAGATGACTTGGCTGGTGAAGACACTACGGGTTTACTCTCTAAATAGGCGTTGGACGAGATTAATACGAAATATTATATTTAATACGCTGCATCGAAATATAGTCATGAATAAAAGGGAGTCATAAAAAAAGAGTTACTCGAAACTAACCTTCCAAACATTTTTAATAGAAATTACGATAACTACAATTTTAAAAGGTGTATTTGTATAATGCTTTGATTTTACGGGTTAAACAATGGCGGTCATCTACGGAACATACTAGAACTGCAAACACAGACGACGCATGCGGATGCAGGGGAGGTGTCACTAACCCTTCTTATTTTTACCAAATCGTTCAGACTTCGACCGGCCCAGGAAGCTTAAAACAGACTCTGGATAGGCGATTACAAGAGTACGATATAGAGACAGATAGGTATAGAGGCGACGACATGCGGTAGGGCAAAATGCAAAGCTGAACAGCACATTTAGTTTCAAAAAAAGGGGCATGTTTAATGTGTTAAATAACTGTTCAAAATCGTGGAAATTAAGGAAACTATGGAAATTATGATAAACTCGTTTTTAATGAAAAAACTAAAATGTATTTTATTAAATTACAAAATAATTAAAAGAAAATTATTTTTCTCAACTGCCACCGATTATAAAATATTAAAATTTCTTAATAATTTTGTGTTCAAACGGAGGCGGATAGACGTTCAATAAAAATGTGCTGTACGCGTGGCAGAGAAAAGGTCGGGGTAGGCAACGTACTAGGCTTTTGTTGGCCGGCCGCAAAGCGAGCACTCTCCGACCTCGCCATCTTGTTGTTGTTGTTGGAGTTGTCGGCGGAGGTGGACGCGGTGCCTCGTAGCGTCGAAGCTTTTCCGACGAGCGACGCGTCGCTCGTCGGGTGCGACATCGAATCGTCGGTAATCGTCATCGACGAGGAAACGTCGCTGATTGGATGCGACTCGTCGGAGATCGGATGAGATCTAGTGTCATAGCTAAGCGAACTGGCGGTCGTGGGATCCTCGTCTGAGGGGGGGGCAGGTTAAGAGCGGGGTTTGGGGTCGCGGGGTGCTCGACCGCGGGGGGTTAAGCGCCGGTCTCGCGGGAAACGCACAACGTAGACATGCGAACGATAGGAGAAGATGGGGGGGGGAGGAGTTAGAGGGGTGTCGTTATGTACACTGGAGTGGGCGGACAACAAAATGACTTAGTTTCGGTAACTTGGCGGAAAGGGGTCCGGGCTAACCATCGAAACTGTACGAAGGCGACAGTTCGGCCGCTTGACCAGAACTGGCAGTTGTCGTAGCGTAGTCTTCCGAAATTGGACCGTCGTCGATACACGTTTCAGTGTAGACTTTGGAACCTAGCGCGGGACAACTAGTAGGGGGTGCGCTAGTGGGTGTGTAGGGGTGTGGTGGGTGTGTGACTAGGTGTGTAGGGGTGTGGTGGTGGGTGTGACTAGGTGTGTAGGGGGTGCGCTAGTGGGTGTGACTAGGTGTGTAGGGGTGTGATAGTGGGTGTGACTAGGTATGTAGGGGTGTGGTGGTGGGTGTGACTAGGTGTGTAGGGGTGTGGTGGTGGGTGTGACTAGGTGTGTAGGGGTGTGGTAGTGGGTGTGACTAGGTGTGTAGGGGTGTGGTGGTGGGTGTGTGACTAGGTGTGTAGGGGTGTGGTGGTGGGTGTGACTAGGTATGTAGGGGTGTGGTGGTGGGTGTGACTAGGTATGTAGGGGTGTGGTGGTGGGTGTGTAGGGGTGTGGTAGTGGGTGTGACTAGGTGTGTTGGGGTGTGGTGGTGGGTGTGTGACTAGGTGTGTAGGGGTTTGGTAGTGAGTGTGTGACTAGGTGTGTAGGGGTTTGGTAGTGAGTGTGTGACTAAGTATGTAGGGGTGTGGTGGTGGGTGTGACTAGGTGTGTAGGGGTGTGGTGGTGGGTGTGACTAGGTATGTAGGGGTGTGGTGGTGGGTGTGTAGGGGTGTGGTAGTGGGTGTGACTAGGTGTGTTGGGGTGTGGTGGTGGGTGTGTGACTAGGTGTGTAGGGGTTTGGTAGTGAGTGTGTGACTAGGTGTGTAGGGGTGTGGTGGTGGGTGTGACTAGGTGTGTAGGGGTGTGGTAGTGGGTGTGACTAGGTATGTAGGGGTGTTGCAGTAATGTCAATAAAGTCTCATTATATAACATGTCTTTCTTCAAACTTAAAATGCAAATATTTCAATATCGCTATTGAAATATATCATGTAATGATAATATAAAATGCTTATCAATTATTAAACACAGATTAGAGTCACACATTATTTAAATAAATATATCAGATATTAAATTATTTATAAAATTCAAATAGCAAATAATTTCATAAAGATCTGAATTCTACTCGGTTTATAATAAATAGTTAATAAAGTCAACTTCAACTAAGATTGTTATTTTATAAAAAATAACAATCTTGACTCGGTATAAAATCCAAGAGTCTAGACTAGGTATAATTTACATCACTAGACTTGATATAATATATTGTAATGTTATGTAAGAATTAAATATGTAATGTGGTGGGTAAGTTAGGTAGCAAGGTGGTGGGGAAGTTGGGTTTTGGGGAGGTGAAATGGGAAGGTGGGGAAAGGTATTATTCATATTAGTAAAATGCAGAACAACCACACAGCGAGCGAATACAGTATATGTAGTAAAACATGCTATATTAAAACACTCCTTCGTTAGCGGGCCTAGAGGGAGAGAGTGATTAAATTTCATACCATGGTGGTAGAATTTAATGTTTGGGGTGCGTGCAAGGGTGTAGTCATTTGTAAGGTCTGGGTTTAGAGCCGGAAGAGGGGCTTACCTTGAACGGGCTCCGCCTTTGCTAGACGTTCGGTGCTTGCAACGAGAAGACCTTTGGGAGCCTCGGCGATCATTTGTTCAATTTGTTGTTCTGTGTTACAATAGAACATGTAGGGTGGCTTTAATATTGCATCGTATGCTATTTCGTGGTGTACAGTGGCGTTATCTCGGCGGGTTAGTGGTGTTGCGAGTGTTAGTTGGGTGCTAGTATAATATATTGTGATGTATATTGTTGTCGGTTACGGGGTGTTATTGAGTAGAGTGAAATTTCTCGTTTAATTAAGTAAAGGGGGGTGCAGGTTGTAGAAGTCGATGTGTGCGTATTTAATATTGTATAGTGTATATTGATGGATAGGGAATTGTAAATGTATAAATAATTTACCGAAGTACAATATAACAATATGAACTATGGACAATGTATAGCGAAATGTATAGCGAAATGTATAGCGAAAATGTATAGGCAAATGATTAGGCAAATTAATTTTCTTTACTTATGAATATTTAATATAATCAGATATGATATAGAACACCACCAACTGTTTCCCATAGATCATGTTAACAGTAAACACAATCTAAACCGTCGTATCACCTCCACGCTACTCCGATATACTGAACCCCTCATATCCAGCCACTAGCTCTGAATTCTCTAATTAAACCGCCGGAGCAACTCCCCCATCTCCTCCCCTATACGCTAGTCGCACCACTAAACTCTACTAAAACTCTACTAAAACTCCTGCCATCCTATCTACGCTCGCCGACTTTAACCCCGGATACACCCACTATCTCCTAATTACGTCTCCTCAACCAACCGGAGAGCTTTCCGGACGCCACATTGTCATACTTGTATTTCTCTATATCATCTTTATCCATGTTGGCAAAAGGATTCGTGGCATAGGTTTGCTTAAAGACTGCAACATTGTGTTGGTCATTGTGCTGGTGGTCGCGTTGTATGATGCCCTTGCTAGCTGCCCCCACCATCACGGTAATGTCTCCTTCCTATAGGGGGTGGGGGCGAGGGTTTGGGTGTGTTAAGGGGTGGGTATAAGGAGATGCGGTCGCCGTCTGACAAGGTGATGAGGGGGTTATAGGGTTAGGCGGAGTGAAGGGAGAGGGCCGTGTGGTTGAAAGGGATCTGGTGAGGAGGTGTGGGTATGAAGACGTGGGTTAGGAGGTGGGGGTTAGAAGGTAGGAGGTCATTTATAAACTGTAACTTTGTTTAACTTTCAATTACTTTCACTCCCACACTAGCTCTCTAATTCACAAACTCATTAACTCTCTTACTCACTCACTCACTCACTCACTCACTCACTCACACTACCACTCACTCACACACTCACTCACTCACACTAATACTCACTCACACTAACACACCCACTCACACCCACTCACCAACTCACTCACTCACTCACACACATTCACTCACACTAACACACTCACTCACTCACTCACCAACTAACTCACACACTCACTCACTCACCAAATCACTCACTCACTCACCAAATCACTCACTCACCAAATCACTCACTCACACACTCACTCACACACACTCACTCACTCACACACACTCACACACACACTCACCAACTCACACCTACTCACTCACTCACACACTCACACACACTCACTCACCCACCTACTCACTCAATCACACACTCACTCACTCACTCACACACACTCACCAACTCA
>OZ038312.1:33635656-33670656 GCA_964035775.1 Osedax frankpressi | reverse complement strand
GTATATAACTACGTATATAACTATGTATATAACTATCTATATAACTATGTATATAACTATGTATATAACTACGTATATAACTACGTATACTATCTGTTCCGAGGGAACTTTAATCTCTTAAGGCGAGGTAGAACATACCTGGGTGACTTTCTGTTTGAGTTCTTTGGGGTTCTTCCCTTGCGGTGCAAACATGTTTGGATCTTCGACTCTGAAGGAATTTCCACCGTTGACGTTAGTTTCGGCGACCCACTGGGATGAGAGGAGGAGGGGCGTTCACGAGAAGAAGACGTCGAGAGATAATATAATGATTTACGTAGTAGGAAATTACAACGAAGATAGATTTCTTTGCGCTAAGAAAACATAAGAGATAATCCCGTCGAATCCATATCTAATGCCGGAGGCTATTACGCCAACTCTAATGTATTTCTTGGGAGAGGTCGTTCCGGTTTCGTCGAGTTCTTCCTTCTTATAATTGTTGGGAGCATTGAGCCATTCGCAACGTTGTTGTTTCTTGATGTGATGTTTCAACGGCGATCTGTTGGGAGCATGGGACTTACCAAACAACATTGTGAATATCTAGTGTATTGGGCATGCAGAACATATATGTATATATATACACATACACACATATATATATATGTATATATATACGCATATACATATATATATATTTACACATATACATATATATATAAATATATAAATTTATAAATAGGTTGTATTAAACAATTATATTATAATTGGCAGCCCTTTATTTGATAAAAAAGAAAAAAGCCGAGATATTCTAAGTTGAGCAAGTGTTTGGCGGTGTAAGGAATTAGAGGTATATGAGATTAATGGAGTAAGTGTTTGGTGGTGTAAGGAATTAGAGGTATATGAGATTAATGGAGTAAGTGTTTGGTGGTGTAAGGAATTAGAGGTATATGAGATTAATGGAGTAAGTGTTTGCTGGTGTAAGGAATTAGAGGTATATGAGATTAATGGAGTAAGTGGTTTATAGGTTTATAGGTTTAGAAGATCGTGTTATTATATATATCATCATATTTTTGATATAACCAAATAAAATATGAAGAAATACCAAATAAAGTTTGAAGTGAAATGAAATGAAAGTTTAAAATGAGGTCGGAGAGAGTTTGAAAGTGCGGCTAACATCAGATCTTCGTCATATATTTCTCCCAAGGAAGTACAGGAAGGAGGTATTTCAATTGAATTCATTCGATCCTTAAGCACAACCTTCTTGTACAGAGATTCTCTGTAGACGTGACCGGTACGGAAACCCTAGAAGGAGATAGTTATTAAGGGAATGAGATGTGTGTGGTGTGTGTGGTGTGGTGTGTGGTGTGTGGAGTGCGGTGTGCGGGGATATTGTCACGAGAACAAGAGGAGTGTAAACTTTTTAGGGTGCAGATAAATCAGATTTAAAAGAATCACTCGACGAAGAGTTCAATTCAATATCAAATTGTAAATACCAAATATGAAATGTATACAAAATGTATACAAAATGTATATAAAATGAATATAAAATGTATACAAAATGTATATAAAATGAATATAACAAAATCTAACAATATCTGAGATGTTGAGATGCTATGATGTATCTATCTACTAGTAATTCTATCTAGTAACACTAACAATTATATAGTATGTTAAAACTCACTACACCAGTTTGTTTCATATATATTTTTTGATTGATGTACATATGGAAACGTTAACTATAAATAATATATATATATATTATATAATATATATAATATATATATACATATATATATATTATATATATATATCTAATGTCTAATGTCTAAATAATTATATATTAAACGTAAATAACTTAAGATGATTAGTCAAGTGAGTAAAAAGTTTCATTTAAAATTGGTTGAAGATAAAAACCATGTGAATTTGAGGAGAGTTTGCGTAAAGAGGTCATGAGAAGAGTTCAAGTTCAAATTAGGGTTGAGGCGGAGGAAGGTTTATTGGAGGAACTAACAGCATTATCCAAGTGTCGCATGAGTGCTTCAAATTCGATTTCCCCGCGACGCCATTTAGGTCTCGGGCCCTCGCCGGAGGCGTTGACCTTCGCCGCCCTGGCGGCGATGTCTTGCGCACGGCGCCGCGACTCTTCGCTGGGCGTAGAAAGATTTTCAAGCCCCACGGGCACAGAAGACACCTGCACCCCGCACGCAGACATCGTTTGGGTGGCTAAATAGTGGGCCTCTTCGACGCTGCGACCACACACCGCAATACCGTAGTTCCTAATAGGGGCGGGGCTAGTAAGGTGGTGGGGGGGGTGGGGCTAGTAAGGTGGTGGGGGGGGCGGGGCTAGTAAGGTGGTGGGGGGGCGGGCGGGGACTTGCGAGGAGAAGAGTACGAGATTAGTGAGGGGTAAATAGTGGGCGGGGCCAATGTATCGATGACTCGCGTAAGTGTGGACACCAACTTGAGGATGAGTACTCGTGAGTTGGGGCCTAGAGCCTTCATCACTACTTCACTCGGGGTTTCCTCGCGGCCCTCGTAATCCACGTACGCGATTTCTCCGATATTGAACGCTTCGGGGCAAATCAAAAGTAGACCACATTTCATAGAGGACACCTGGTGGGGGCGGCGGGGTGGGGGTGGTGAGCGAGGCGCGGAATAGGTGTCAAGAAGAAAGCGGAAGAAATATACAACATATATATAGACGATATAAGACGATTCGATTATAAATATATATTAAATTTGTTGGTCCACAAAAAATAAAGCGTATCCTATAAAGATGTCAATATTCCTGGCTAGACAATATCCCCGGAATGCAAATAAATCAACGAATCATACGAAAGGGTAACTAAATCAATATAGAAAATAAAACATTACTTATTAATGACAAAAAATAGCCAAATAACCCGTACCCTACTACCCGAGCATTGCCTTTATACAATATTAGCATTTATATCGCATCGATACGCTCAAATGCAGTTTACACGTAGAATAAAGTTGCATACATTAAAGTATTTGATTTCGTTGCTAATAAAACTAAACGCACGCGTTTCCCGCGTCTACCAACACACACACACACACACGACGCCAACGGGATACTCGTCGTTGGCCCGTAGTTGGGCATTTCTTAAGCAATTAACATATCTGCGATACGCGTACAAACCAAACTAAGTAAGATAGGCTCGCGTAATAAATTCGAAACGCAATAATTCGAAACCTAAACGTCGAATGCGGATTCGTACAGACGGATATCGACGCATTGTCTATCGCTATAGGTTTTGTTACATGTATGGGACAATACATGGGACAATACATAGGACAATACATGGGACAATACATGGGACAATACATGGGACAATACATAGTACAATACATAGGACAATACATAGGACAATACATAGGACAATACATAGGACAATACATAGGACAATACATAGGACAATACATAGGACAATACATAGGACAATACATAGGACAATACATAGGACAATACATAGGACAATACATAGGACAATACATAGGACAATACATAGGACAATACATAGGACAATACATAGGACCAGGGTTATCGCAGGATTAACTAGCGGCGTAATACTGGCGGAGAAGGAATGTCGCATGCGAAACACGACGTATTGTCGCTAGAAAGCATTACATCATCGATAGGCAAACGAAATCAACGAGTAAAGTACGACGACAAAATATCAAAGCCACTCAAAACGTAAACAAAAAGATAAATAATAGAGTAATAGGGCAGAAAATGAAAAAGAATGCATTCGGAATCTCGAACATAAAGAATGCCTTCTATACTTTGTGTAAACAATACCACTATAGGTCAATATTGGACTATAAGACAATATCTCACACAAAGGGATCATATTTGCTACTATAGCAGACTTACATATAAATGTTGTGATAATATATCAATGAATTAACGCGTTGCCATATATGGAAATTAAACTTGATTCATCTCATGATATCTATTTTTATTTTAAGATTTAGTTAATTCTGATTCAAGAGTAAAACCTTTCAAAACTTTCAAAATAGACAATATTTTAAAATCTAACAAAAGCCAAAATACCTATTATTTTATAAGCGGAAATTCATATTACGGGTAAACAAGCCAAGGGTGAATATCAACAGAAAATGAGGACAAATAAACATTTATGTATTGTTGTTCATATATTAAGCAGACAAACCACATGCCAGCACAGTACCCGCAAGCACAGGGGATAGATAAAAGATATAAACTCAAATAAACAAATTAATATTCATATAAACAATTGAGTTTTCATGCAAATATTGATTGCTTTTTCATAGCGTTCAGAAATGTGTGCTATGGAAATGTAAAATGATATGTAAAGACTGAACATTAAATAATAATAGTTAATTTTATATTGGAAATATTGGTACAAGTATGCTTTGGATACGTATATATTGGAATCAATTCCCTTATCTATATGCAATATTTGTATTTATAACTTTTTAGGTCAAAGGAGAAAATTACAATAATGTATAAATAGATTATAATGGTAATAAAGCATTTCATGTTTAGCCATAATCATTGAGAAAATAATAAAATTCCAGATGAGTTTCAATAATTAGATAATGCTCATAAATTTATATGATCAAGTCATAAAATAGAATCATAGATAACATTACTCATATACATTTACATAAATAATTATTAAATTATAAAAAGACTAAATAATAGATGGTCTAAAATTAGTAATATATTTATATAAATATTAATGTTTATGATTAACATACACAGTATACAATTGACATAATTTGAACCATAAATGTTTTATAATCCAATATTGTAATGAAAATATTGTTGAAATAAAGAGATTTTCAGGATTAGGTAGAAGAAAGATTATCACAAAAACGGATTAAAAGGAGTGGAGAAATCTGATTGGACAGATGATAAGGGCAAGGACTGGAGGAGGCGATCGCAACGTTAATTTAGGGAGGGAAGACGGCGAGGAGGTTTAAAAGACGAACAGGAAGTCTAACCGATAAAGCGTTGGTGTTCTGCAGGTGGATGATACACTTGACGTCGGGACGGCCTGCGTGGATAATGGCGTGGAGTGCAAACAAGTCTTCGTCGATGCCAAAGTTTGTACTGCCGGAGTCCAAGACGTCGCCGGCCATGCCAACCTGTAGGTTGCGGACGGGTGAATGGCTATAGGTCAGTAAGAAATGGCCGCGAATAGAGCGGATACGTTCGATTCGATTGAAGACGGGTCTCCCAGAAGTGTTAATAAATGATTTACGATTAAACTTTCTTTTAGTTGGTTAGCGAATGTTCACGTGATTTGCAAATAGGACATTTTCCATGGCATACTTTTACATACTACATTTTTTAAACCATAAGGTAAACAAATAATTTGACGGGGTAACGAGAGGACGTATTATAATAGAAAGAGTGAAATGAAGATTTTTTAAACTTCACGACGGGTAAATATCTTTATAGAGTAATGGTGTAGAGGTGTAGAGGTGTAGAGGTGTAGAGGGTACAGCGTAAGGCTACCGGGGATTGTATTTAAACCTTACTCAGACTCGCCGCGGTCACCTCGTGATACAGGAGGCCTCGAGGAATCAACAGAAACTGTTCCGTATCTTGGTTGATCCTCGCCTGCAGAAAAAGGGGTCAAAGGTCAGATTGGGAGTCGGGAACGTTACACTCTCGAGAATCCCTGGTCAATCGGCAAAGAAATGATTATTGTAATTTGTACTTCATTCTAAAATAGTATAAACCACAAGAGATTCACACCTCAACTTTAGTGATAATAATATGATTTTATCAATGGTTTAGATAATGAATTTATTACCTTGTTATTATAGTATTTGTTTGTTTGTTTGAATATAAATGTATGATTGGGTGGGTTTGGGGATATTTTAACTACCAGCTCACTAAGATAGAAATAGGGCACAATATATGCATTATATACATATATATATATATATATATATACATATATACATATATACATATATACATATATATATATATATATGTATATATATATATATGTATATATATACATATATATATATATATATATATATATATATATATATATATATATATATATATATTAATGTGACATAGTGTATTCACAATTCACAACACATATAAATCATATTCTACATTTGTGAACTTATCTTTGACTTTTAGTGTTTCCTAATAATGGATTTTGTAAAAAAGTTCTTTTATTACCATTACCATGTTATCTTCTATAACACAAGTTTAATAAACTGTTATTATTATTATGATATATGAGTTAGATCTAAATATAAACTAGACAATTAAGCAAAAGCATGTATTAACCAAATGATCAAATGTATAATATAGTTAATTACCTGGGATTACTCAATTATAAGATTATAAAATAATCAGTTCCATTGTTAAAAAATGAATATTCCAATATACCAATTACATAATACATTAAATTGTTAGATTATATCAATAATGTGAATGTAGTTAATTACATAAATATAAGTTGCTATTGACAATAGCTGATATGTGTTTGTGTGTGTTTGTGTGTGTTTGTGTGTGTTTGTGTGTGTTTCTTTGTGTGCATATGTTACATTGTATACTTATAATACACAAACACAAACACACATACACAAACACAAACACAAACACATACACATACACAAACACAAACACATACATAAACACAAACACAATCACATACACAAACACATACACATACACAAACACATACACAAACACTTACACAAACACATACACATACACATACACATACACATACACAAATACATACACAAACACATACACAAACACATACACAAACACAAACACATACACAAACAAATACATATACACATACACAAACACATACACAAACAAATACATATACACATACACAAACACATACACAAACAAATACATATACACATACACAAACACATACACATACACATACACATACACAAATACATACACAAACACATACACAAACACAAACACATACACATACACATACACAGACACAAACACAAACACACAAACTCATACACAAACAAGGACACAAATATTAACAATCAAAACGTGTAAACCTAAAGTATGTTTTATTGTTCATTGTTCAATACTCGTAAACAACTGTAAACAAAGCTATCGGAGTATATGGTCGGCAGTATTTGTTAGTAGGCGGTCAATATTTACAATAGACAGACACGATGAACAAAGCGAGCGTATAATAACAAAGCTACGGGTGAATACAACTGTATACTGTCACTACGTAAAGCAATGCTCAAGTCAATCTAAACTACATGAAAAGTATAAACTGGGAACACGGGCAGTGTTCATTGTTTTGTATAGATAGGATTATATGTATTTAATACATGGAGATCTAGTGGCAAATATTAGGTGGATAATTATTATATATTGTACGTAGGAAATGTGTGTAATGGTTTGTGTTTGTTTTGGTGCCAACTCATGAGTACCTATAAATATTACAGCGAGTACATGTAAGTATTACAGTGAGTACATTATAAGTATATTATTGAGTATGGATAGAATATATGGCTATAATATATGGCTATAATAAATGGAAATAATATATGTCTATAATATATGGCTAATATATGTCTATAATATATGTCTATAATATATGGATATTATATATGGATATAATATATGGATAGAATATATATTTTGTTGAAATGCTACAAAGTATGATAATCAATATTTTTATTATAAAAAATAGTTAATGTACCAATTTATTGTTGTGGGCATAGCGGTAGAGAGTGATGTATAGTGGAGGAGATAGTGATGGAGATAGGGGAGGAGATAGTGACGGAGATAGTGATGGAGATAGTGATGGAGATAGTAGTGGAGATTGTGATGGAGATAGGGAAGGAGACAGTGGAGGAGATAGTGATAGAGATAGGGGAGGAGTTAGTAATGGATATAGGGGAGGAATAGTGATGGATATGGTGGAGGAGATAATATAGGAGATAGTAGTGGAGATGGTGATGGAGATAGGGGAGGAGACAGTGGAGGAGATAATGATGGATATAGTGGAGGATATAGGGGAGGAGATAGTAATGTAGATAGTGGAGGAGATAGGGGAGGAGATAGTGATGTAGATAGTGGAGGAGATAGGGGAGGAGATAGTGATGTAGATAGTGATGTAGATAGTGGAGGAGATAGGGGAGGAGATAGTGATGGAGATAGGGGAGGAGATAGTGATGTAGATAGTGGAGGAGATAGTAATAGGGAGATAGTAGATAGAGTGGTAGCGCTAGTTGCATAGAAAGAAGTATTGGAAATAGTGCATGGCAAATTCACGGCTTAAAGATCTGATACAATATTGATGAGTTTCAATACAAGTAAAAAGATTGCAGTCTGTTAACATGACTCACATCTGTTGCAGCCGGAAACGCGGTGGTTATGCAACCGGCAACAATGAAAGGCGTACGTAAAGTAGGCCGCGGTACAGTCTGGCATGCTACACACGCATGCGATGTATAGTATTCAGATAGAGACACAGATGTTGTAGTAGGGGATAGTAGGAGGGTAGTAGGTGGGTAGTAGGAGGGTAGTAGGTGGGTAGTAGGAGGGTAGTAGGTGGGTAGTAGGAGGGTAGTAGGTGGGTAGTAGGAGGGTAGTAGGAGGGTAGTAGGTGAGTAGTAGGAGGGTAGTAAGAGGGTAGTAGGAGGGTAGTAGGTGAGTAGTAGGAGGGTAGTAGGTGAGTAGTAGGAGGGTAGTAGGTGGGTAGTAGGAGGGTAGTAGGAGGGTAGTAGGTGGGTAGTAGGAGGGTAGTAGGAGGATAGTAGGTGGGTAGTAGGAGGGTAGTAGGAGGGTAGTAGGAGGGTAGTAGGAGTGTAGTAGGAAGGTAGTAGGTGGGTAGTAGGAGGGTAGTAGGTGGGTAGTAGGAGGGTAGTAGGAGGATAGTAGGTGGGTAGTAGGAGGGTAGTAGGAGGGTAGTAGGAGGGTAGTAGGAGTGTAGTAGGAAGGTAGTAGGTGGGTAGTAGGAGGGTAGTAGGTGGGTAGTAGGAGGGTAGTAGGAGGGTAGTAGGAAGGTAGTAGGAGGGTAGTAGGTAGAATATAGTTACAGGTTAATATCAAATAAGTAGTCAGGTGAAAATGATTATGATTCATTTCATTAGGAAACAATTGTATGATTGTGATGGATTTGATAGCAAGTGGATCATGAATATTAGAACAATGGTGCTTAGCCAAATACATTGAAAGATAAGGGATTGGGGAGATAAGGTGATAAGGGAATGATAAACTGGCAATTAGGCAGTTATAATATGGTGGTGAAAAGGTGATGATAAAGTAATAAGGAGATAAGGTGATAAGGTGATAAAGTGATGATAAGGTGATAAGGTGATAAAGTGATAAGATGATAAGATGATAAAGTGATGATAAGGAGATGATGAGATAATAAAAAGGTTTTGATAAATTAATATTTACAAGTAGAATAATTCACATGCAAATCTGATGACTAAATGTATAAAGTTGGAAATATATTTACAATGACCTAAACATATTGATTGTGTCTTAACAACAGCTTAACAATAGATTAACGATAGATTAGTCACACCAAGTCACTCCCCTAATCACATCTAAGTGACACTCCTTGATGTGACTTGATCAGGTTACATAAAGTACCATTTACAGAATATAGTCATAATGATTACAATTAACCTAGCCCCACTATCCCTACTACACCCCCACTACCCCTACTACACCCCCACTTCCCCTACTACATCTCCACCTCACTATCCCTACTACACCCCCACTACACCTCCACTACCCCTAACTGCACCACTACACTCCCACTACCCCTACTACACTTCCACCTCACTACCCATACTACACCTCCACTACCCCTACTACACCCCCACTTCCCCTACTACACCTCCACCTCACTACCCCTACTACACCTCCACTACCCCTAACTGCACCACTACACTCCCACTACCCCTACAACACCCATAACCACTCCCACTACCCCTAACCACACCCTCACTACCTCCACTACACCCTCACTACCCCTACTACACCTCCACCTCACTACCCCTAATACACCTCCGCTACCCCTACTACACTCCCACTACCACTACTACACCTCCACTACACCTCCACTACACCTCCACTACCCCTACTACACCCTCACTATCCCTACTACCCCTACTACACCCTCACTACACCCCTAACTGTATGCATACCGTTATCAAGCTGCACATAGAGTTTGACCAGCCAAACATGTCAATGGATCTGTAACAACTTGCCACTTTACACCTCAACTGCTTCTCAGACTTGGTGTAGTTATTAGAATCGGACCCATGGATATCGGAGATGGGGATTACAGGCCCTACAGCTTTAATAGGAGGTATATATGTAAAGTGAGGAGGGAGGGAGGGAGGGAGGGAGGGAGGGAGGGTGGGAGGGAGGGAGGGAGAGGGAGAGGGAGATGGAGATGGAGATGGAGAGGGAGAGGGAGAGGGAGAGGGAGAGGGAGAGGGAGAGGGAGAGGGAGAGGGAGAGGGAGAGGGAGAGGGAGAGGGAGAGGGAGAGGGAGAGGGAGAGGGAGAGGGAGAGGGAGAGGGAGAGGGAGAGGGAGAGGGAGAGGGAGAGGGAGAGGGAGAGAGATAGAGAGAGAGAGAGAGAGAGAGAGAGAGAGAGAGAGAGAGAGAGAGAGAGAGAGAGAGAGAGAGAGAGAGATATATAGATATCTAACCACGGGTCAAAACGCTAGTTTGGCTGAGGTAGGAAGATGGCAATGTAATTGAACAGATCTGTTGCAGAGGAAACAGGGAAGCAGGACAAGAACCAGATCTCATTGTTTCCGTGACGATGTTCTCGAGTTGGTCTCGGAATGCCCGCGTCTTCATCACCAACGAGACTCTCTGCCTCTCTTCCATCTGACGTACATCCTCCTTGACCTCGGCAGGACGTCTCATTTGCCGTTGGTATTCCGGCTCTTCGGGGTCTGTCGGAGTGATTGCGGTGGCTCACACCGAGGTCTTGCTTACAAGTAACCGGAAGTGTTAGAAGTAGTCGGAGTACAAGGAATTCAGTCTTTAGTAGTAGTTATTGAATTTGTGCGAGAATTATGAGAATATAGAAAATTCTAAAAGAATACTCTGGAACAAGAATCAAAGAACCCAGAACTTACTAATGTTATTAATTACTTCGCATTACCATTAAAGATAGAGGTTAACAATTGGTTGCGGGTTATATAATGTTGAATAACCGAGGTGAATTGACACTAAATCAAGGCTTATTCATTTTTGTACGTAAAAAAGCGATACTAAATGTATAAATAGATAGAAAATTGGACAAAACGAAACTTTAACGCATTCTAATGATTGTGATTTATAAAATACAATAAACAAATATAAGAATGAATACAAAATTACAAACACAATATAGAACAAATTACTACTGACCTATGGAGTCGATAAATTTAGTGGTACCGCCTTCATGGGTGCCATTGGCAACCGCCGCTGTCATCTTTACAATTTAGAGAACAATACAGCAAGTAGGCCAAGGTGCAAGTCAGATGTTTTACCTGGAAGAAAAATAAATTTAATTATTTAAAAATTTATTGTAATACAAATTTATTGTAATACAAATAATAAATTTCTAGAAATACGTTCTTTGTATGGATTTAAACTAAATATAATGTTAGGGTTACTGTATAAAATAGTATATTAATTAGTATTAAACCAGCAATTCATAAACTCACAAAACTACAATAACTGCCAGACTCGGGAAGTGTTTCGTATACTTATAACTGCCGAAGACATTCATTAAGTTAAAAATAGGCACATTATCAAGTAGGACATTATCAAGTTAATCAAAGATTGCAATAATTGTGTATTTATAATGGGTGAGAATATATTTATGTATGATGTAAGATGGTGTATGATAGCGTAGGATATACAATAAAATAAAAAATCTATAGAAATGTGTAGAGATAACAATAATAAGTATTCGATCATATCACCCACTACTAGGTCCACCCTACAAACACCGCTATATACAGATATATCACCCACTACTAGGTCCACCCTACAAACACAGCTATATACAGATATATCACCCACTACAAGGTCCACCCTACAAACACCGCTACATACAGATATATCACCCACTACTAGGTCCACCCTACAAACACCTCTACATACAGATATATCACCCACTACTAGGTCCACCCTACAAACACCGCTATATACAGATATATCACCCACTACTAGGTCCACCCTACAAACACCGCTATATACAGACATATCACCCACTACTAGGTCCACCCTACAAACACCGCTATATACAGATATATCACCCACTACTAGATCCACCCTACAAACACCGCTATATACAGATATATCACCCACTACTAGGTCCACCCTACAAACACCGCTATATACAGATATATCACCCACTACTAGGTCCACCCTACAAACACAGCTATATACAGATATATCACCCACTACTAGGTCCACCCTACAAACACCGCTATATACAGATATATCACCCACTACTAGGTCCACCCTACAAACACCGCTATATACAGATATATCACCCACTACAAGGTCCACCCTACAAACACCGCTACATACAGATATATCACCCACTACTAGGTCCACCCTACAAACACCGCTATATACAGATATATCACCCACTACTAGGTCCACCCTACAAACACCGCTATATACAGATATATCACCCACTACTAGGTCCACCCTACAAACACCGCTATATACAGATATATCACCCACTACAAGGTCCACCCTACAAACACCGCTACATACAGATATATCACCCACTATTAGGTCCACCCTACAAACACCGCTATATACATACAGATATATCACCCACTGCTACTAATTGCATAACACCCAGCATGCTATGATTCATAGTTATATAACATTAGCTGAATTACAATTTCCAACCTTCTCTGAACTAATATTTATTCTACATTCTGTGATTAAGTAATTATTATTATTTCATAACAAAAACGGTGAATACGGCAAGTAAAAAAATGACAAAATAATCAAATGAGAGCAAAGCAGGCAAAGTAACACATGAATACAGGAGTACACGAGTATCGAATGAGTAAAGGAGTAACATAGGAGTAAAATACGAGTATATGAGTAAAGGATGGGTATCGCATGAGTACACGAGTAACACACGAGTACATGAGTATCGCATGACTAAAAAGGAGTATCAGACGAGTACAGGCAGAGTACCACATGGGTACGGGAGTAACTATACCGGGTACATGGTAAACAGGGAGGCTATTAATAATAATTCAAGCAATAAACAAGACTGTTTAAATTGCCACTAAAATCGTGCATATAAATAGAGTTATAATTCTGCATAGAGTTGCTTAGAAGATTATTTTTATATAGCAATGTAAATAATATACATACACTTCACTATATGTGAGAATTATATGTATATATATATATATATATATATATATATATATATATATATAAATTCTTACATGTATACTACACATCCTGCGATAAGATGGCAGGACGAATACAACACGTTGGCATGTGCAGATAAAGGAGTAAGTCATAGATGAGTCATGGATGAGTCATGTCTCGAAGGTGACGCGGTGCCTGGAAACTAGTGAGAAAATAAAATGTCGTGATCGTTGGGAAACATAATCAATAAAACAGATGTTTTTGCAAAAGAATCACTGTTATCCATGCACACCACGGTATTGATTGGAATAAATTATTATTACATAAGGTTGGAATCGCCACCAGAGAGGAGGTAACAATGTATGCCCTACATTGTATGCCCTACATTGTATGACCGCCATACAGACGGGCCGCAGTTTTTATAAGGTCATAAAACACCGTACCATTAAATTCATATGGATTATAAGTAATGGTAAATATAAATATTAAACTGGTACTGATTAAAAAGTCCAACTGAACACGCGTATTATATGCGTATTATATGCATATAGATAGCAATGTTTCCTGTATAGAGGCCCTGGTAAAGCAGTGTGTATTTATCTATATATCTGAGTAAATTCAATTGGGCAAATCTGCAAAGTTGACATGTAATATAATAATTGAATTCAAATGTGTATGTGTGTGTGTGTGTAAGGGTACGTGTATGAATGTGTAGATGTGTGTGTCAGTGAGTGTATATATGAATGTGTGCGTGTGTATTTATGAGGATAAATATGTGTGTTTAAATTCATAGTAGTCAAGTATATTGATTGATAACTATGTAAATGATACCAGGGTAATAACTGGGAAAGTAACTAGGGTAGTAACTAGGGTAGTAACTAGGGTAGTAACTAGAGTAGTAACTAGGGTAGTAACTAGGGTAGTAACTAGGGTAGTAACTAGGGTAGTAACTAGGGTAGGAACTGGGGTAGAAAGTGGGGTAGAAAGTGGGGTAGAAAGTGGGGTAGGAACTGGGGTAGGAACTGGCGTAGTAACGGGGTAGTAACTAGGCTAGTAACTGGGGTAGAAACTGGGGTAGTAACTAGGGTAGTAACTAGGGTAGTAACTAAGGTAGTAACGGGGGTAGGAACTGGAGTAGGAACTGGGGTAGTAACTAGGGTAGTAACTGGGGTAGTAACGGGGGTAGGAACTGGCGTAGGAACTGGGGTAGTAACTGGGGTAGTAACTGGATTTAACTTTAATTTAATATCACAATAGATTGTATAACTTAAGATATGGATTAGGGAATTAAAGGTATGTGAAAATAATTTATAATTAATCCATGAAAAGATTTGGAAAGTGAATTTCAATAAAAAGAAAGATTATAGTTGGTATTTATTTAATTAATCACTTTTTATGTAAAGAATTAGTATCAATATTCATATAACAATTTCATTAATCTGAGATTATAGATACTTTATCTGAAATTATAGATACTTTATCTGAAATTATAGATACTTTATCTGAGATTATAGATACTTTATCTGAGATAATAGTATTCTTATAAATAAAATCTTATATGAATATCATATTATATTATTTTATACTTCATATAATTTAAACTAAATAAAGTGACCTTCACAAAGTTACAGAATAACAAAGAAAATCTTAGGAATATTTATAAATGTTCAGTTCACATCAAAGTGACATCACACTACACTTTAACAAGGAGCTTATGGGCGCAATTAGTCTACTCTACTCTTACTCTACTCTACTCTACTCCACTACTCTTATTCTACTCTACTAAGCTACACTACACTACTCTACTACACTACACTACTACACTACTCTACTACACTACTCTACTACACTACTCTACTCAACTACTCTACTCTACTACACTACACTACTACACCACTCTACTATCTACTACACTACACGACTCTACTACTCTACTCTACTACACTACACTACTCTACTACAATACACTACCACACTACACTACTACACTACTCTACTACTCTACTACACTACTCTACTAAATTACTCTACTACACTACTCTACTACACTACTCTACTACTCTACTCTACTACACTACTACACTCTATTACACTACTACTCTACTCTACTACTACTACACTATTATACTACTACTACTACACTACTCTACTCTTACTACTACTCTACACTACTACTCTACTCTACTACTCTACACTACTATTCTACTCTACTACTCTACACTACTACTCTACTCTACTCTACTACTACTCTACTCTACTACTCTACTCTACTCTACTGCTCTACTACTCTACACTACTCTACTACACTACTCTACTCTAATACACTACTTTACTACACTACTCTACTACTCTACTCTACTGCTCTAATCCATTTGTATGCATGAGTCAAGTGTACTGTAAAGAGTAAAATTTCAAGTGTTCAAGTGATTTATTGCAATTTAAAAAATAAGCAACATTTTATGCAATCAATGATAATAGAATTGTAAACATCCTTTATGATAATATAATCTATTATTCACAATCATTTAAGTTATATTATAATAATCATTTTATTATAATATGGATAATAATTACTATAATAATAAATCAAATGTTTTAAAAGATAATAATAACTAGATAAAGATAACAATTAATCTAATTTTATATGCGTAGCAATATGAACAATATTTATATACCATGCAGTAGTGTATTGGTGAGTAGAGTAATGCATAGAGTGTTCACAGGTAGTGTACCACAATGCATTGTATAAAGTAACAATGTGATGCAGATGATCCAATTTATACTCAGTTATAATCTAAATAATAGTTTTTAACAAATCAATATAAATATTATAATAAATCAATATAAGTATTATAATATAATTATAAATACTTATAAATAATTGATATTGGTTTAAACTTTAATTACATTACTTAATAATTTATTAATTAATTTAAATTTAAATTTATTACATTTGAATATTTTATTTACCTAATTTGTCATACTGTAATAATAATCATTAATATTAATTATTAATTAAACAATTAATCATTCATTGACCAACAGATTTTTCAAGAGTATTAGTATTATTACCAAGCGATTTTTGTAGTTTTTATGAATTTTATTACTCACATACAAATTTTTTAGAATATCAAATTTGTTGTATTCCATTATGCAGATAATACAATAGTCCACCTTTTAAACATTGATTTTAAGAGTTAAGATATTTTATATTTTAGAAAATATTGATATTATTTTCAAATTGAAATTTAATGTTGTACTAAATTAATATAATTAAATATAATTTAATAAAAAAATAAAATTAATTCAATTAATAGTAGCAATGTTATTATGGATTGAAAATCATAGTTATATAAGATTTTTTTTAAACTTGAGACTTATAATATTTATAATCAATAAATATTGAATATTAAAATTCCTATGCTACCATATAAAATTTGTAAATAAACAAATTTAAAATGAAATAAATGTATATTTTTAATTTTAATATTTAAAGTAAAATATTTAATTTTAATGTTCATTGTGAACATTTTCGAAATCAAAATAAATATTTTTACTGATATCCATGTTTTTAGAATACGAATATAAAACTATTTTAATTCGCTATAATAGATCAATAAATTTGCTATTAATATATATATCATTCAATAGTTATTGAAGTATAAGCATTTTAAAGTAAAATGGAGAATAAGAATTTTCACGAGCATTATGTAGAAATATGTGGCAGTCGTAACTGGACGATTTGTTTATTTTAACGCCTTAATGCCCCTGCGATAAAAATAGCGATTAAGTATACAAGTGAGTGTTGAGATTGACTTACGATTTAACAAGTTTAAACTTAGTGCAATATTTTCAATTATCTTTAAACATTTTAGTTTTCACTTCATAAAACAAATGTATTACGATTATATGACTATGTATATTCATATATTCTACTCTAAATATTTAATATATTATTTTATTATAAAATATTTGTTGGCTATTAAATAATAAATGAACAAATTCAAAAGTTACCACGGAAAACAATAATAAATATTTTTGCTAGAATTTTGTTTTTACGTAAATAAATTACATAACTTTTAGATAATTGATTACTTATAATATATTAGTTAAATTGTAATAAATTCAAAAAATATAAAAAATTAATTAATTAATTCTAATTATCATTATACAATTTTGAAATACTGAGCATTAAAACATATTTATATAGTATAAAGTGGGGTTTACACCAAAATTTAGAGAACTATTGTAATAATTCTAAAGGAAATTTTAAATTTTAATTAGCAAAAATATTGGATTACAAAATCACTTGGATTAGAAATCGTTTTAATTTAATATTTTACATTTTATATAATATTGCAGTAAATTTGACTTGAATAATAATTCTAGTAATTACTTGATAAATTATACTAAACTCAACTTAACTCAGACTATTAAAAGAAATATTACGCAATTTATAAAATCCTAGGATCAAAGTTTCCATATTTTAAAAATTATTGAATAATATGAAAGTATGAAAGTATGCAAAAAATGAACAGATTTGAAAAGTTGTTGTATATTTCCACCTTTTGCTAATTTGATGGTCAGGTAAACAATATAATACATAATGTGCATTGTATAATGTTATATAATAAGTTGACCTTAATACATAACAACTTACAGAAAACACAAGAAGTGTACAGCTACAACCAACACCTATACATTCACTTGGGCGGGTGATAAATGGTTCAAAGTAAAGTAAAGTAAAATAAAGTAGAGTAGAGTAGAGTGAAGTAAAGTAAAGTAAAGTAAATTAGAGTAAAGTAGAGTAAATAAAGTATGAATTATAAAATTTAGCACAACATACATAAACACTTGAACGCACACCTACACACACCTACATACACCTACACACACCTACACACACTTACACACAGCTACACACAAATATCTAAATGTCTTCTACAGGGTACCCTCAAATATCTAGGGATGTTGGTTATAGAGTTAGTGAGATTTTAGGGAGTTATTGTATTGCATTTGTGTAGTGTAGTATGTACTGTAGTATGTACTGTAGTGTAGTGTGTAGTGTGTACTTTAGTGTGTACTGTAGTATGTAGTGTGTACTGTAATGTGTACTGTAGAGTGTAGTGTGTACTGTAGAGTGTAGTGTGTACTATAGTGTGTAGTGTGTACTATAGTGTGTAGTGTGTACTGTAGTGTGTAGTGTGTACTTTAGTGTGTACTGTAGTATGTAGTGTGTAGTGTGTACTGTAATGTGTACTGTAATATGTAATGTGTAGTGTGTACTGTAGTGTGTACTGTAGTGTGTACTGTAGTGTGTATTGTAGTATGTAGTGTGTAGTGTGTACTGTAGTGTGTACTGTAGAGTGTAGTGTGTACTGTAGTGTGTAGTGTGTAGTGTGTACTATAGGGTGTACTGTAGTGTGTACCGTAGTGTGTACTGTAGTGTGTAGTGTGTACTGTAGTGTGTAGTGTATACTGTAGTGTGTAGTGTGTAGTGTGTAGTGTGTATTGTAGTGTGTACTGTAGTGTGTAGTGTGTACTGTAGTGTGTAGTGTGTACTGTAGTGTGCAGTGCATACTATAGTGTGTAGTGTGTACTGTAGTGTGTACTGTAGTGTGTAGTGTGTACTGTAGTGTGTAGTGTAGTGTGTAGTGCATACTGTAGTGTGTAGTGTGTACTGTAGTGCGTACTGTAGTGTGTAGTGCATACTGTAGTGTGTAGTGTGTACTGTAGTGTGTAGTGTGTACTGTAGTGTGTAGTGTGTACTGTAGTGTGTAGTGTGTACTGTAGTGTGTACTGTAGTGTGTACTGTAGTGTGTACTGTAGTGTGTAGTGTGTACTGTAGTGTGTAGTGTGTACTGTAGTGTGTAGTGTGTACTGTAGTGTGTACTGTAGTGTGTAGTGTGTACTGTAGTGTGTAGTGTAGTGTGTAGTGTAGTGTGTAGTGCATACTGTAGTGTGTAGTGTGTACTGTAGTGCGTACTGTAGTGTGTAGTGCATACTGTAGTGTGTAGTGTGTACTGTAGTGTGTAGTGTGTACTGTAGTGTGTACTGTAGTGTGTAGTGCGTACTGTAGTGTGTAGTGCGTACTGTAGTGTGTAGTGTGTACTGTAGTGTGTACTGTAGTGTGTAGTGTGTACTGTAGTGTGTAGTGTAGTGTGTAGTGTAGTGTGTAGTGTAGTGTGTAGTGTGTAGTGTAGTGTGTAGTGCATACTGTAGTGTGTAGTGTGTACTGTAGTGCGTACTGTAGTGTGTAGTGAGTACTGTAGTGTGTAGTGTGTACTGTAGTGAGTACTCTAGTGTGTAGTGTGTACTGTAGTGTGTACTGTAGTGAGTACTGTAGTGTGTAGTGTGTACTGTAGAGTGTACTGTAGTGTGTAGTGTGTAGTGTGTACTGTAGTGAGTAATGTAGTGTGTAGTGTGTACTGTAGTGTGTACTGTAGTGTGTACTGTAGTGTGTACTGTAGTGAGTACTGTAGTGTGTAGTGTGTACTGTAGTGAGTACTGTAGTGTGTAGTGTGTACTGTAGTGTGTACTGTAGTGTGTAGTGTGTACTGTAGTGTGTAGTGTGTAGTGTGTAGTGAGTACTGTAGTGTGTAGTGTGTACTGTAGTGAGTACTGTAGTGTGTAGTGTGTACTGTAGTGTGTAGTGTGTAGTGTGTAGTGTGTAGTGTGTAGTGTGTAGTGTGTAGTGTGTACTGTAGTGTGTAGTGCGTACTGTAGTGTGTAGTGTAGTGTGTAGTGTGTAGTGAGTACTGTAGTGTGTAGTGTGTACTGTAGTGTGTACTGTAGTGAGTACTGTAGTGTGTAGTGTGTACTGTAGTGTGTAGTGTGTAGTGTGTACTGTAGTGAGTAATGTAGTGTGTAGTGTGTACTGTAGTGTGTACTGTAGTGTGTACTGTAGTGAGTACTGTAGTGTGTAGTGTGTACTGTAGTGAGTACTGTAGTGTGTAGTGTGTACTGTAGTGTGTACTGTAGTGTGTAGTGTGTACTGTAGTGTGTAGTGTGTAGTGTGTAGTGAGTACTGTAGTGTGTAGTGTAGTGAGTACTGTAGTGTGTAGTGTGTACTGTAGTGTGTAGTGTGTAGTGCGTACTGTAGTGTGTAGTGCATACTGTAGTGTGTAGTGTGTAGTGTCTAGTGAGTACTGTAGTGTGTAGTGTGTACTGTAGTGAGTACTGTAGTGTGTAGTGTGTACTGTAGTGTGTAGTGTGTAGTGTGTAGTGAGTACTGTAGTGTGTACTGTAGTGAGTACTGTAGTGTGTAGTGTGTACTGTAGTGTGTAGTGTGTAGTGTGTAGTGCGTACTGTAGTGTGTAGTGCATACTGTAGTGTGTAGTGTGTAGTGTCTAGTGAGTACTGTAGTGTGTAGTGTGTACTGTAGTGTGTAGTGTGTAGTGTGTACTGTAGTATGTAGTGTGTACTGTAGTGTGTACTGTAGTGTGTAGTATGTACTGTAGTGTATACTGTAGTGTGTAGTGTGTAGTGTATAGTGTATACTGTAGTGTGTAGTGTGTACTGTAGTGTGTAGTGCGTACTGTAGTGTGTAGTGTGTACTGTATTGTGTACTGTAGTGTGTACTGTAGTGTGTACTGTAGTGCGTACTGTAGTGCATACTGTAGTGTGTAGTGTGTACTGTAGTGTGTACTGTAGTGTGTACTGTAGTGTGTAGTGTGTAGTGTGTAGTGCGTACTGTAGTATGTAGTGTGTAGTGTGTACTGTAGTGTGTACTGTAGTGAGTACTGTAGTGTGTAGTGTGTACTGTAGTGTGTAGTGTGTAGTGTGTAGTGTAGTGTGTACTGTAGTGTGTAGTGTGTAGTGTGTAGTGTGTAGTGTGTAGTGAGTACTGTAGTGTGTAGTGTGTAGTGTATAGTGTAGTGCGTACTGTAGTGTGTAGTGTGTACTGTAGTGTGTAGTGTGTAGTGTGTACTGTAGTGAGTACTGTAGTGTGTACTGTAGTGTGTACTGTAGTGAGTACTGTAGTGTGTAATGTAGTGAGTACTGTAGTGTGTAGTGTGTACTGTAGTGTGTAGTGTGTAGTGTGTACTGTAGTGTGTAGTGTGTACTGTAGTGTGTACTGTAGTGTGTAGTGTGTAGTGTGTACTGTAGTGTGTAGTGTGTACTGTAGTGTGTAGTGTGTAGTGTGTACTGTAGAGTGTAGTGTATACTGTAGTGTGTAGTGTGTACTGTAGTGTGTACTGTAGTGTGTAGTGTGTAGTGCGTACTGTAGTGTGTAGTGTGTAATGTGTACTGTAGTGTGTACTGTAGTGATTACTGTAGTGTGTAGTGTATACTGTAGTGTGTAGTGTGTAGTGTATAGTGTGTAGTGTAGTGCGTACTGTAGTGTGTAGTGTGTACTGTAGTGTGTAGTGTGTAGTGTGTACTGTAGTGAGTACTGTAGTGTGTACTGTAGTGAGTACTGTAGTGTGTACTGTAGTGAGTACTGTAGTGTGTAGTGTGTACTGTAGTGTGTAGTGTGTAGTGTGTACTGTAGTGAGTACTGTAGTGTGTACTGTAGTGAGTACTGTAGTGTGTACTGTAGTGAGTACTGTAGTGTGTAGTGTGTACTGTAGTGTGTAGTGTGTACTGTAGTGTGTAGTGTGCAGTGTGTAGTGTGTAGTGTGTAGTGTGTAGTGTGTAGTGTGTAGTGTGCAGTGTGTACTGTAGTGTGTAGTGTGTACTGTAGTGTGCAGTGTGCAGTGTGTAGTGTGTAGTGTGTAGTGTGTAGTGTGTAGTGTGTAGTGTGCAGTGTGTACTGTAGTGTGTAGTGTGTAGTGTGTACTGTAGTGTGCAGTGTGTAGTGTGTAGTGTGTAGTGTGTAGTGTGTAGTGTATAGTGTGTAGTGTAGTGCGTACTGTAGTGTGTAGTGTGTACTGTAGTGTGTAGTGTGTAGTGTGTAGTGTGTACTGTAGTGTGTAGTGTGTAGTGTGTAGTGTGTACTGTAGTGAGTACTGTAGTGTGTACTGTAGTGAGTACTGTAGTGTGTACTGTAGTGAGTACTGTAGTGTGTAGTGTGTACTGTAGTGTGTAGTGTGTACTGTAGTGAGTACTGTAGTGTGTACTGTAGTGAGTACTGTAGTGTGTACTGTAGTGAGTACTGTAGTGTGTAGTGTGTACTGTAGTGTGTAGTGTGTACTGTAGTGTGTAGTGTGCAGTGTGTAGTGTGTAGTGTGTAGTGTGTAGTGTGTAGTGTGCAGTGTGTACTGTAGTGTGTAGTGTGTACTGTGCAGTGTGTAGTGTGTAGTGTGTAGTGTGTAGTGTGTAGTGTGTAGTGTGCAGTGTGTACTGTAGTGTGTAGTGTGTAGTGTGTACTGTAGTGTGTAGTGTGTAGTGTGTAGTGTGCAGTGTGTACTGTAGTGTGTAGTGTGTAGTGTGTACTGTAGTGTGCAGTGTGCAGTGTGTAGTGTGTAGTGTGTAGTGTGTAGTGTGTAGTGTGTAGTGTGTAGTGTGTAGTGTGTAGTGTGTAGTGTGTAGTGTGTAGTGTGTAGTGTGCAGTGTGTACTGTAGTGTGTAGTGTGTAGTGTGTAGTGTGTAGTGAGTAGTGAGTAGTGCGTAGTGTGTAGTGTGTAGTGTGCAGTGTGTAGTGTGTAGTGGGTAGTGTGTACTGTAGTGAGTACTGTAGTGTGTAGTGTGTAGTGTGTAGTGTGTAGTGTGTAGTGTATAGTGTGGAGTGTGTAGTGTGTAGTGTGTAGTGTGTAGTGTGTAGTGTGTAGTGTGTAGTTTGTAGTGTGCGAGTATATCTCCATTAATCACATACTCATCAGATTTACTGTAGCACTAGAAAGAGGAATCAACACATAATGTAATAATGTCTGACCTTGTATTATAATGATATCTTAATATTGATCATATTCTTCACTAAGTATAGATCAGTAAAATATAATACATGCCCTCGTGGTCTCACATGCACACATCACACACACACACACACACGTGTGCACTCCCTGACTAACTCACACTCACACGCACACACACAGACACACACGTGTGCACTCCTTGACTAACTCACTCATCACACACACACACACACACGTGTGCACTCCCTGACTAACTCACTCACACACATACGTGTGTGCACTCCCTGACTAACTCACTCATCACTTTCAAACATTCACAAAGACAGACACACAATTAGAAACAAACAAAAATATATTCAAAAATAAACAAAGCATTTCTGCTCATTTTTAATTACAGACTAAATTTCCAACTAATTTACCAATATATTACCTCAACAAACATATTCATGTCTACTTATAAGTCTAGTATTTTGGACTGACTCTTAACTATGGGCATTATAAACTAATGATAATTTGTAACTGCCCCCAGACAACTAACTAACTAATTATAACAGCACTCTGTATTACTAAATAAATTCAAAACACTTCCTCATATTATTGTAAAAATTATTTCTATGTACTCCAATAATATATATTACATTTAGATATTATTTACATAAACTGATATTACACATTACTGATTTGATAGAATTACCTAGATACTAAATATTTATGTACATACTTAGAAAGTATTTACTTACTTATAGAACTTCATGATTACCAATTCCCAGTCTTTTGTATATTTAGGTGTATTAATTTACAAATTTATAAATAATGATGTAACGTTATATTGATGTATATATATATATATATATATATATATATATATATATATCTATATATACAATGAATACATTTTACATAATATATTCTAACTTGGCATATATTCTCATGCCTAAAATTCCTAGGACAGGCACAATACATTATACAATGTATAAAGAATAACTGAACAGATGTACAATGTATGTGCAATCTCCTACATATTCAGGTGGTTAATATGATTATACAATTAAGATTAAAATTCACATGCATATTATACATATATATATATAAATATATTCATACAATGAGTAGTAATAAATAGGTCATACAAATAGGGCGAGTCTATTGTATATAAAAGAGAAACCATGAATAATATATCTACGTCTATGGACGAGGGCATAGATTACCCAATACACTTATACGTTGTGAGGTTTGCAATGCGGAGATAAGGATGAGGAGGAGGAGGAAAAACAAGTGCCGGGAACCTAGGTCTATTTGCATCTGCCGGCATCTATCACAGCCAACGCTAACAATACACAACGCTAACAATACACAACGTACGCGCAACTGGAAAATGTAATTGCGCAAAGTTTTTTCAAACCATCCGAACAAACAGAACATTTCCTACATCACACAGCCGCGCGGGTATTAGTACACACTCGGCAAATGGTTTAGGCCGGTTCAAACTAGTCGCGGACGTATAGTCGTCGTTGTATTGGTTAGATATATACTCACCAGGATGGCAAACGCGAAGACTTGACAAATTGATCCGACAGAGAAAATATGAAAATAATCGGATGGAATTGATGCCAACTCAGTAAAAAATTAGGCATTCTAAACTATTTTATTAACTATATAAAATATAATAAATATTATATCAATTTATTATGTATAGAGAATGTTCACAATTATATAATTAATATTCACATTACCTTAACAAATTATTATCATGATATAAACTTATAATTGTAATAATAACCAGCATTATTATTATTATAATTATTATTAGCATTATTATTATATAAAAAAATACAACATTTCATATCACAATGAAATTTTTATTAAATGTAATATGTAATTTCTGAGATCATTTAATAGATATTATTATAATAGATATTATAAAATATTGTATAAGTAGAATTTTAACATCATAAATTCATATATAATTAAATGTCAAATACTGAAATGTGCTAGATTTAGAGAATAGCTTGTGATAAAAGGTAGAGAAGAATTGAGTAACATTGGTGTATCATGCTGATGCAGGGTATTGACTTAGGCTATAGAATCACTATACAATAGCAAATGTATCACTGCAATATATGGGCCACTACATAAGATTAGGGGCACACGCCATTGTATTGTAAAATATCAACTTGTAAATGATTCAATTAGGCTGATTGATATTACAGATAAAGACATGGGATTACTTATGGTATATACATTCAGTATAGTATCTTTCAAAAACAAATGGAACAGTAGAATAGGATTATGTATCGAACTACAATAGAATTGATAGATAATATTACGTTATATTGTTTAGTAATATATTAATGTGTTGATCAAATATAAAATTATCAAGGAAACAGATCTATAACTTTTTGATTTTATTGTTATTATTCAATAATTTAGTTGATTTACTAAATATTATTATAAATACATTTATATTCGTGACATAATAGTTATTTATATTATAGTAAAATGTCAAATATACTAAATATATTACAGTACATAATTGATATATAAAATATATACTATAGTTAATCTAATCGTGTGTATCATTTCATAGAAATATACAAGAAATCTCGTGTAAACATAATTTCAAATCCATTTAACCTACTAAATTATAATAATACAATTCTTATACAGTATAAGTATGTATATAATTTGATAATAATAATTCAAATGTATATTGTATAAAAAATACAATTAATGAAAATATTGTATAGATTGGGAAACTGACATTTTGTTTTTATTTATCACCGATATAATTTATCAGTATTATAATAGTGATTTATAACATTTAAACAATTATATTATATTTATTCAACAACTTATATATGTATAATAAATACACATTGTGTCCAATTATAAAATATATAAATATGAGGAAATAATTACCTTAGAAATAGAAATATCCAATTAGTTTATAATACAATCAGACTCGTACACGAAAATGTACCGATATATACTTCGGTTATTTAGAATTTACAGACACGCCCTTCGTAGTAAATAAATATAAATATAGGTGGCGTTGCAAATATTCAATTTTATAAAATTAATGGATATCTATAGTTACTAATTAATTTAATCAATAGTTATTCTAAATAATGTTTATATATTAAATATGCAAATATTTATACTAAATATTATTTAGTAAATAACTATATATATTATAATATATGTATTATATGTATATATATATAATGTTAATATAATAATATCACATTATAATATAAAGCCTTTTATGATATTTATATATATTTTATATTAATTTTTTATAAACAACCCTACATTATATATAGTTTAATTTGTATGTATTTGTATAGTATATATAAAATAAATTTAATGTTATTATATAGTATCCAAGAATACTAAAATTGCCAGTAATCTTTGATAATATCATACATTAATATTAATATTAAAATTATTGGATCAAATGAATATTTCTTTCTATATTCATGAATATATTCAAATATAAAATTAGTATATACACTTTATATACACTAGTTTAATATATAGTTAGTTAGTCTATCGAAGAAGAATGAAAGCATTATTCCTAACAGAATATGTTCTATATTCAAACTAATTATATTAAATTAGTGTATTCGCGATAATATTTAATTATTTTGAAGAATTCTATGGATTTTATTGTATTATATAATATTATATAATATAAATAACGGTTATCTACATGGTCACAGTTATTTATTGAATATGATAATTTAAAAAGATGGGTATTGAATCAATATATTGGGTGTACATTAGACCATTTATGCCGTTTTAATTTAGTTGATCAAAAAACGCAAGTACCCTCAAATCTTAATGAAATTTGATGCTTGTTTCAAAAATGCTAATTTGAGCATCCAAAAATGAATATCCACTTAGGATTTTCACTTTTTTAATATGATTTGATATATTAGATTGTATATATAAACTAATAGCATGTCTATAAACTTTAAATAAAGTTTTAAAAAATTTATTAAAATAGTATATGCTATATGATATTGTATATATTATACCAAACAAATATTATACACATTTATAATACATTAAATTAAGTCTTATTAAAAATTTAAATCTATTAATTGTATTGCTACTACATTTTAGACAAGACAAAGATAAAACAATATTATTGTTTATCATATTTTTGTTGTTATGAAAATTATTTATGATAATTTCAATTTAATATATGATATTTATTTAATACGATATATTAATACAACTTTTTCATACCATATTATTTAAATATCTTATGAAATAATTATAATTAAATATACTAAAATTGAAATTTCAATGTTATATATATATTTTTTAAAACATGAAAAATTAAAAAAATGCTATTTTTAAAAAGTGAAATTCCTAAGCAGATATTCATTTTTGTATTCTCAAATTAGCATTTTTGAAACAAGCATCAAATTTCATTTAGATTTGAGAAGGTACTAGCGTTTTTTGATAAACTAAATTAAAACGTCAGAAATGGTCTACTGTACATACATTACATATTTAACAAATGCAGTGTTCTACATATATTAATTCAATACTACTAAGTTTATATAATTACAAACACATTTCAGTTTTCAAGTGTTTATTGGAATATGTTTTAGATATATATAACCAACTACAAAATAACCAGGGATCATCAATATATAATAAATATATGCTTATTTAATTATTAATATTACTATTTAATTATTAATATTACGTTTGCTGGTGACGAGCATTTCTGTTATCATATTAATTGTGATAAGAATTCTCCAGTATACCAATTGCGTATTTGTATGGAATGTTAAAATGAATGATATTGAATAGATTATTTTAAGGTTACACATATTAGGTTATTAGAATATTTAGTACGTTTTTAAATTTACTGTATGCTTTTTACTAATAATATATATATTATTTATATATATCATTTTAAATTATAAATAAATAATTTATTTGAATTATAATATTTATTTTAAATTATATTTGTATATATATATTTTATTTTCATATTAGATACTCCTAGGATAACAATAGTATTACTAAATATGATGTAATGCACTATGTTTTGAGTATTGTTGATTATATATCATTATATGTAAGATAATCTATTTTAATAAGTATTATGTACTACAAAAACACCCATATTGCATATAGGAGTTATTTAAAACGTTATACCCACAACGAGGGAAATTATACACTCTATATATAACAGTAATTAGTAGATCCCTCGGAAGAATACAAATCAATGTTCGATTATAAAAACAAATAATATTTAAACTATTTAGTTAAACATAAATCTTCTTCAATTTTTAAATATAATTTTTAGAAATTATGTGTTTTAGAAATATATATTTTAAATGTATCACAATATGTATACGCATATCAAAACACAAACACTGTATACATTTTCTGTATATTTGAACTTTACAAATTATTATTTACTAGACAACTTTGTTGATATATTGTATTAACTCTGAAACCTTTTGGGTATTAGAAATAACTATCAATAAATAGCTAAAGTACATTGAATGATGCTTTTAATTATATTTTCAATATATATTAATTAACTTAAAATTAGTTTTTTTACATTTCGGACTTTGATTATTAGCTCACAACTTATTTAGTTTTAATCTTCATTTACTGTTATATTCAATTAGTTTGAAATTTCATAGAATGTTTCCAACTATTCGAAATACCAAATATGATATTTAAAATTAATATCAATGGTCCACTTATAATATATAGCAGTAGTACAAATACGACATTACTATCACACAAACACACATATATATATATATATATATATATGTGTGTGTGTGTGTGTGTGTGTGTGTGTGTGTGTGTGTGTGTGTGTGTGTGTGTGTGTATGTGTGTGTGTAAACATATAGATATATATTTATTTGTTTATATATGTAAATAAAATCATAACAAAGAATATTGTAAATCATATATAGACCACAACACAAAATGACTAATAAATCATATTTATACAAGTGTTATAATATTTATACCAGTATTATATTTATACAAGTGTTATATGTTTATATAAATTTATAAATAATATTATATATGCAGTATCGCTGCATTTATCAAATGTGTATCCGTTTTAAATATCATTCTCATAAGATCCTTACACGTAATTTCTTTATATAAAAAGTACAAAACTGGTTAAACCTAAATGACTTCACCATTTGGCTTTGGAAACGATATGCTTTTATTTGTATGTATTCTCAAATTCTTTTGTTATTATATAGTTAAATACTATATAGTTAAAACGCATATAACACAATTACTAATAAGATACATTTTATTGGAGGTATACCTAATTCGAATATATAAGAATATTAATAATATTCCTTTGGGTTTTTAGAAATAGATCTCCACTATTCGACGAATATTCAATTGATAGTATCCGTAATTTATAATCAAACTGCGACACAAGTTATGTGAAGGATATTAATTTCCAGATCAATGCTACAAATTCAACGGGACAACATAATATAGGGTGCCAACATATTTCAAAGTTCAGTAATAGTCCTCCCTATGCTCTTCTATCTCTAATCTAATTCAATAATGTGATACGTATACTATAGAAGAAAGTTACATCAAAATGATACAAAATAAATGTATAATGTTAGAAACACCGACAAAGTTTTTTTCCGATAAAAATCATTCGGAGTAGTAAGATGAATGTGATATATACATCACCTTGTCCTATTGTAATCGTCAACAATAAGATATGCTATTATAAAGAACGAACGGTTTCAATTCCAAAGATGTATACGATTTTATATAACGAATACCATTAACAATGTAAATGAATGAATATTAGTTTTGCCTTTGGTGATATTCTCATTTATATTTGTAAATAATTAGATTACAATTTTTTAATATTGGTATTATATTAGGTAATGCATTATATAATCATATGTCATAAAAAAACTTGTTATATATTTATATAAATAGTTGTTACATATAATAATTATACATTATTTGCATGTTTACAATTATTTTAAATTATCAATAAAAATCATAAGAAATATTATTTATTTTACGACATAATCCAACAATTTGTAACAATTTTTTGAATAACTTCGAACAAATATACTTTAAATATATAAACATATCGACAAAGGAAGATTACAATTGTATTTCTAAATTTATAAAGAAGACAATGTTAATAAAAAAAAGTGTTCAATATATAACAATTCAATAAGTCAATTACAATTATATGTTAGTATATTATATCGTTACAAAACTTGGTTTCTAGTTGAAACGACTAGAATATTTGTAGGTTCATTTACATTATTACAAATGAAATCGAGATATTCAAAATCAACTTTGAAAGTTTAATATAAGCAGGCATTATTTCGAATACGTCGAATATTACATTTGTAGAGAACTCGTTTGGCAAACTTGTAGACACGCCGTTAACATTATCGTATGCGATTTTACTTCGAAAGGAATTCAATGCAATTCATGTAATGGTATATAAAATCTCAGAATAAGCCCAATCCAAATGCAATGACGATCTCCCGTTAGCTGGTGATCTTGCCGTCGACGTCGCTGACGATAACATCTGGTATCGGAGAACGGGTATTCCTGTCGCCGCTTCTCAAAATTGCAGCCGCCGAACCGAAAAGACTCGTTTTCTCTTTGTCCCTTTTCGCCTGTTCCCGTTTTAATTTTGCCTGGTGACTGCGGTAAAATTCGTTTTGCGTTTAAAGTTAACTAACTTAGAAATTGCTTTACGTACTTCGATTTATAACAGAATTCAAATTAAACCAAAGTATATAGATATATAAATATAAAATTAATTTATATATTAATATATATATATATGCATATCCTTTCCTCTTATATCTACTTAATACCAACATCTCCCTATTATAGTTGGCGTATTCGTGTTTTAGTCGTCTAAGAGGAATCTCGTACGGGTCTGAGGGTTCTTTAGTAGTTGCCGCAGCACCGGATACCAGAGATGCCGCCGCACTAGCTATGCCTAGTCCGGACTTGCCCCCTAGTAGGGTTTGTAAGGGCGGTTATGTTTAGGTTCGCGTCACGGTTGAATGACCGCGAGGATCTGGGTCGGACCAAATGAATCCGATCGATGAAACAAACCAGTGGATGCCGATGATTCTTTTTTGGAGTTCTGCTTCGCGAGTCGTTTCTTTTTTTTGTGCAACGGCTTCGCTTCGATGATCATCTCCTCGAGTTCGTAGGTGGGGTCGCAGTTTAACTGGTCCTTAGGGGGCACGAAGGACGGTTTCGTATCCTAAAATAGGTGGTAACGACTCAACGTGCATACGCCATCGGAGAACTGCTCGCGTCATACGTAATAGGCATTGAGAGCCTGCGGAACGATTAATGAAAATATATCCTTTATCGAATGATCTTCAATTTGAAGGAGGAGGAGTAAAATAATTATAAAAATGACGCAATATTGCGTAATGTTGCATATCGTTACTTACAGTAATGCTATTATTGTCTTATAATGGAATCTGGCGAAATTCGGCAGAATCTCCTTATCTACTAAAAACTCGCTTAACACATCAAACTATGTTGTATAATAATACACATAAAACACCGATATTACCCCGTAATACTTTAAACAGCTCAGTATCACTACTTTCGTAAATATCTCATCTATTACATTACCATAATATTATCTAAATTAATTTATGACTTCTAGTTATAAGAAATTTCAGAGAAATCTATTTATAAACAATTAGTATCTCACTTAACACATGACTTGACCATAGCTAATTTGATCATAGACAAAATGCATTTAGAAAATTACATAATATTGAATTGACCTCCTGGATCCTCTTATTCTATTCGTATATGCACCGCTATAGTCTATACCTTCATGTATATTGTATTATATTCCTGATATTCGGCAATATATATGTTAGGTATATAAATACCTCATTCGACGAATGTTCAGACCATTAGATGATTTGATAATCATAGATTACAATGAAATCACTTTATCCGATATTGAAAATAATGGTTTAACTTTTACTAATTAATATTTATCCAATATTAATTTCAAAATGGAGTAATGATACTTTCTACTTTTTTTTCTATCTACATCTCATGAAATATCTGATATACCAACTGCACAAAATAAACTGAGGTTGATATGTTGTAGATATATTATAACGTATACATATTACATATACGTGGTGTTTATTTAATAAAATGTATTTCATCAAAACTTTTAAAGTGTATCATGTAACCACTTCATATACATATACATATAAATATACATATAAATATACATATACATATACATATACATATACATATACATATACATATACATATACATATACATATACGTATACGTATACGTATACGTATACGTATAAATATACATATACATATACATATACATATACATATACATATACATATACATATACATATACATATACATATACATATACATATACATATACATATACATATACATATACATATACATATACATATACATATACATATACATATACATATACATATACATATACATATACATATACATATATATACATATACATATACATATAAATATACATATAAATATATATATATATACATATACATATACATATACATATACATATACATATACATATATATACATATAAATATACATATATATATAAATATACATATACATATACATATACATATACATATACATATATATATATATATATATATATATATATACATATACATATACATATACATATACATATACATATACATATACATATACATATATATATACATATACATATAATACATAACTACGTCCTCGAAGAAAATACTAGCATACAATGAGATGAAACCTTGCGCCGTAGAGGTTAAAGTAGACCATAGTCTAATTTGCAGTTCAATGGTAACCACGTAATACTTCAAGTACCAAATGGAACATAGGTTTAAAGAATGCGGCAATTTGTACATAGAAAGTGTAAATGGATATTTTAATCAATTTCAATTTTGTTTATTTACTTAATCTTTAATCAATTTCAATTTTGTTTATTTACTTAATCTTTAATTAATTGACTTAATATTAATTTTTTTTTTAATTTCTACTCCGAGTAATTCTTTTTAATATTTAAAATAAATTCGTATTCTTTAAGTAATATGTTATGCTTATATTCCTTAAATTATATTCCTTATTTTCCTGCTATGTACGTTAGACTCTCATAAGTATGATGATATTGTATAACAAAGTAATATACAAACCATTGTTTGTTTACACCTTTTTAATTTGTAAAACTTAATAAATACCAATAAATAAATACGGAGACAATAAATCTCGTACGCGAAGTTCTGCTAAATTATCTTGACCACAGACACAATTTGATCTCAAACAATACATTCTTGGTATAGTTCTTCGGAATATAAGCAATTATTAACCCTTCAAACGCTAACTCAAATGTGACCCAGTACAATGAGCCCGGCAGTGTAGAGCCTACATACTTATTATCATGTATTAACCCTCATTAAACTATAAACCTTGCCCTTGTCATTATCGCCTATACACAGGTAAGACTACTTAATGCATATAGAATATATCTTACACTACTAATTACTAGAAAAACACACACATACACATATGCGTACACCCACGAATCTACATACAAATACATATACGTATACATACGCATATATACGTGCACACAAACATGCATATATATATATATATATATATATATATATATATATATATATATAACCATGGTTGTGTTAAATAGGTGGATAATTTGAAACTGTATATTTGAATCCCACCAGAGTAGATTCTGAATAATATTCTTGTAACCAATTTGCTACCGGTTGTAACTTTTCTTTAATTATATGATACTATAGTAATCGAATTCATATACACAACCTGCCTTGTATATGTATATATATATATATATATATATATATATATATATATATATATATATATATATATATATATATATATATATATATATATATATATACTGTACATTGTACAGTGTGCATTATGCAGTGTGCAGGGGTTCAGCATCGCTAAATTATGAAACCAGTAGAATACAATAGAATATAATAGAATACAGCGGTGTTGAGTTGGTTAGATTCACTGAAATTTCTAGCAGAGTGGTTGCATAATAACCACTTGATTAAACGTATGGGGTTAAAGGTCACCACGTATGTATGCAATAGGTTTTCAGATAGGTATGAGTTGAGAACAGCATTAAAGACCATTCCAGGTGATAAGGCTAAAATAGAGGTAATTATCTATGATAATTATTAATTACACAGTAAGGACCTATGTTATTATTGAATTCACATATATACCTATGTACAATACATACCTATCATATTTACTCAGAATTCGACAGATTGTGACGTAGTGTGAAATTGAGAATTTTATGACGAAAAAAACAACTCATATAAAATAGTAAGTACTTCTCCTTTCAATCTCCTCTTCTAAAGGTGCAACTTGTAACTGTCGCACACACGTCTTAGTTACGACCCTTCTCGTCGCCAATCCCTCAACTTATTCTTTAACACATCAAACGTTCACCACTCTCTATTCCTACCTTTCTTAGCACGGCGTTGAAGTCGATGTTCCTCATACTGGGATGTCTTTTCAAATCCTCAAGTCGGCATAGTCTTTTGCTAGCATCTAGGTGCATCAACTATGGTTGAAAGAGAAGTATAAGAAGAGGAAGATGGAAGAGGAAGAGGCAGAGGAAGAGGCAGAGGAAGAGGCAGAGGCAGAGGAAGAGGCAGAGGCAGAGGAAGAGGAAG
>OZ038312.1:33585798-33630798 GCA_964035775.1 Osedax frankpressi | reverse complement strand
TATCGTTAACGAAACTAAATAGTAATAGAAGTAAAATTAAAATAAAGAGTAATAATCATATATGATATATATAATAGTATGTCTTTTATTATTATAAACGGAGAGAGAAATATAGTTAAGGAAAATTAAAAACCTGCCGACTTATTAGAAATATATATATTATCATTATTATTAGTCATGATATCAAATCATCAATTATTAGTGGAACCATTTGTCTTTATGACAGTTGTAACTGTACATCTCATAAGGCAAGGCCCCATGCATCACCGGATATATCGCAAAGGGTATTAACATAAGTTTACAATCATTGAGTTATATAAATTTAAATATCATTATTTTCATTTGCCATTGAAATATTGCTATGAAATATATTTTACCGTAAACCGTTTTTTTGCAGTCACGTTTTCATTGAATGCCTATTGTATAAATATGATTGTTAAATATAAACACGAATGTTATGTATTCTTATTATTTGACCCTTGCTGTTACAATATTTAGAGTATGTTAACACTATTAAGAAGATGAAAGGTAATAAAGGAATATTATAATATTATAACAAAGGAATATTATAGCAAATTATACTGATGATGCAACCTTAAATAATATGAAAATTTATATAACACTTATATATTTATATTTATATATATCACATGTATAGATATTCACACATACACACATACACAAACACACACACACACACACACATACTCACACATATACACAACCACACACATACACACACATACTCATACACAAACACACACACACACACACACACACACACACACACACACACATACTCACACATACTCACACATATACACAACCACACACATACACACACACACACATACACACACACACATACACACACACATACACACACACACATACTCACACATACTCACACATATACACAACCACACACACACACACACACACACATATATATATATATATATATCAATATTTATAAATATACCTATATGATTAATACATATAGGTATTAACCAAATTCCAATTCAACAACATTTTTGGTAACTGTTTCCACTTAATTTATAATATTTAACAAAATAAGATATTCAGCTAAATATATTAGACTTAGAGTAAGAATTAAATCAAATAATACTCACATTTTTCATATAGATTTTTTAAACATCACATTATTTAATATTCCGGTACATTAAATGATTAAAAGTGAGTATAAATGGCATATAAGATAGTATTAATAACAATACACGAACTTTGTAATTAAATATTGATGTAATTTCGATACTATTTACACTAATATTTACACTTTTGTTGGGTTTACAAAAAAAGTTATGTTATTATTATATAAAATGGTAAAACAAATAAATTCAACATTTTAAATATATGAGAAATACAGATATTAAATTACGTTGATATACTTCACATGCATATAGTAAGTACTTGATAATATGCAGTATGCCATTAGTCATATGCCATCAGGTATTGTAAACAAATAAACATTAGTCTTGTTTTCATCGTAACAATTGTATTATCATGACCCCATCGAAATGGAATACACATATAAGATATAACTTGATATAACATAATTTAGATTATATTATATAACTCATATAATATAGTTTAGCTTAATTATTATATATGTAATCTATTTCTATTTCTATTTTATTAAGAAAGAATATATTATATAAATAGACCAGAATATTTTATTGTTTGCACTACTCAATTTCTATTTTATTATCATATGATAATTGGTAATCCGTTATATAAATAGTAGCATTTTGTTTGCTGGTCATGCATTAATATTAAGGTTTAGCTGCACAATTTTATTTTTTTATAATATAATTATTTTTATATATTGTGATATTACCATATATAATATTATTATATATATCAACTATATTGTTCGTCATTCCACATTCTATATACAAATATTTATAATGCATATATTTATAATACATATATTCATAATACATATATTTATAATGCATATATTCATAATATATATATTTATAATGCATATATTTATAATACATATATTTATTATACATATGTTTATAATACATATATTTATAATACATATATTTATAATACATATGTTTATAATACATATATTTATAATACATATATTTATAATACATATATTTATAATACATATAGCATTTTCAAGTGAATACATTTGATTTCATTTAAAAATTATTTGAAATGCTAATAAATATTATAAATAATATTTTTTTTTAATGAAAAGATCCGGAACCCAAACCCAAACCCAAACCCGGATGTTTTGCTGGGATATTCAACATTAGATTATATTAATTTTTGTTTACAACTAAAAAATTGTAAACTATTTCCTATTTTAATATTTGCCATTAATTACACAACTTCAGGTCAGCATTATAAAGTTAATATTTGTGCGTGGATGTCGGTGGGGGCAATATATATGGTGCTCGAGTATGTATCCGTGAACATATGCGTGCGTAGGGCTATTGCGTAATCTGAACGCGTGCCGACGTTGATTGCAAAAGGTCACGTGATGCAATAGTAGCGAATGTGCCCTTCGGAATCTTGATATTCTGAAACACGAGTCAATCGGCTTAGCTAATGCAGTTCTTACTATTTACGGTAACAGAATATAATGGACCGATGTTATCTATGAACTTATATTGTTAACAGTTACACACTGCTTGTAGATTTGTCCATACATCTAATTTGAAACTACCCAAGAAACCATCCAGACCATTTTAGTTATTTTGTTAAAAAAGAAAATATATTTTATTTGTATTTAAATATATAATAATTATATGTTATTTAAAAAAAGTATATAATAAATTATAATATTTACATCATCTGGTTTCTCGTATATAAGAAAAAAAATCATTATGCAACGAATTGTAACTAATTTGCCAAGTGACGTATTTTGTAAAACTTCTGCATACGTTGGAGTATGGGTTATAATTATATACATTATTATATAAACTAGAGTCCTGATTTCACGCTGGAATCGTCAACACCGACATTATGTTTATAATTATTTGTGTCATAGCATCCCTAGCATTATAATTCTATAATTCTAAATATAGATATAGGGTTGCATAACTGTGTATATTGTAGTCGCAGTTTTGTTGAGAATGTATTATAATGGCTAGGTGCGGAATGAGTATGTATAGGTAAGGTATCGTATCTACGTACCACCAGAACCAAGGGCCTACTAAAGAACCATGGGTCTACTCACTAATGCATTAGTCATACCTATTCCATTAATCGAAACTACACCCACTTATTTACCGTACGCAGATCTATTAACGCCACGCAATATTTGCACCACCGCCCCCCCCCCTAGCCCCGCCCCCGCCCTCGCCCCCACATATCTCGTCCCGAACCCCACGCCCACTTCTCGGCGCCAATCCTAATTCGATACAAACGCGCGTACAGCGAAACGAGACGCCCTCGGGGAATACCTCGGACATATCCTAGGGGATAACAGGTACCCGGACTGGGGCGTTGCGGACTGGCTAGTCGTGGTCAGTAGGTGGAAGGTGTCGCCGTGTGATATGTTCGCCTGTTATGCAATAGGCTAACGCGAAGCCCGACAAACGTGAGCCCCGTATGTGGTAAGTCTTACACTGTACACTATACACTGTACAATGTACGGTGTACACTGTACATTGTACACTGTACAATGTACATTGTACATTGTACAATGTACAGTGTACATTGTACAATATACACTTAACTCGATGTACACGCGGCCCGTATGCATTATTGTACGCGTGTTTAGCGAAAACGTGCGAATTGAATTCCATTAGTCTGACCGCATACACACACACGCACATACACACACACACACACTTACACACACACACACTTACACACACACGCGCTCACGCACATAATATATGTGTGTATATTCACCTGTCTGCAAACTTATTATGAGCGAAAGAACATCGATTTGCTCAGGGCTTTGTGTGCATATATATATATATATATATATATATATATATATATATATATATATATGTATATATATATATATACATATATATATATATATATATATATATATTTATTTCTATTTGTAATTATTGTCCAAACTCTTCGATAATTATGATAAAAATAATAAAATTAAACCATGGTTTTTACTTGTATTTAGTAAATACTATTTACGGTGTAAATGATAGTAAACATAACTACATTTATAAGTATATAGCAATGAGAAGTAATTATATAATCTTAGATTATAACTTCATTAGGACTTACGTTTATCTGATGCAATGCAATTCATGTTTAGTTACAAGTTACGATATCATGAATAGCTATAATTAAAGTAGTTTTTATAAAAAGAAACAGTTCTCTGGATGTTTAAGTTCTATCACTTACGTATATTAATTCTTTATTATTTTATTATTCCGCTAGTTATATTATAGATTATTTTAGTTTCAGTCAATTCGTTCATCAGTTATAGTTATAATAGATTCCATAACATTGCCTTAATAATACAGATGATTTCTAAAGAGGATTAAAATATAATAAATATATCTATTATTCTATCTTCTTTATCATAGTGGACTTATACGAACATCTAAAGTAAATACTTATGAAAAATATAATACATACAATTATTTTAAAGTCATCCACAATCTAAATCAATCTAAATATAGTTATCCTTGTAATCATTACTGATAAAATATCATAGAAACTTTTATAATATATATAAATACATAAATTTATGATAAATGTAGTTGTCATATTTACTATACATTTGTGTCTAGAATCACTGAAGTGACATATAGGTATAATGATGTAATCAATATTACATGGCCTTTTAAAAATATTTTATGAAATTTGCGATTATTTCATCACATATGCTCTATACATAGTGTATATGATGTACTTATGACGTACATATAGCGTATATATGACGTACATATGACGTACATACAATGTACATATGTTGTACGCATGACGTACTTATGACGCACATATGACGTACATATGACGTAAATATAACGTACATATGTTGTACTTATGACGTACATATGATGTACATTGTACATGTGACGTACATATGACGTGAATTCAAACTATCGAGTTATTCGAGATTTATACATCTAGATACGCAGCTTAAGCTGGCGGAAAAGCTGTAAAAAGCTCTAAAAAGCTCTGTGTGAATGCTCCTTAAGATGTTTTAAGAGATTTCAAAATGATTATTATATATTAAATAAATAAGTCAATATATCTTACTATATAACGATTTTATTAAACCAATACTGTAACATTTGAATCGGAACGTCCGACTTATGCTACTAGATAGGACATCGAATGATTGGATATAATAAACATAGGTACTAAATACTCGATTATCATTGAGACTATGCATTATACTATTATTTATTATACATTAATATAGTCGCATATGCAGTAGGTACTATAAAAGTACTAAAACGTAAATCCATGTTTTCTATTCCGTACCGTTATTATCACCGTATCTAAGTTTATCATGTGACAATATTATGCGTGGCCTATACCAGATGAAATCAAATATTGGTTGACTAAAATAATGGCAGTTATTCAACTATATATTTAAAATATAACTTAATGAGTTGCTAATTATTATGTAATATTGCCCTTATTATGTAATATTGCCCTTATTATGTAATATTACCCTTATCCACTTATGCTATTATGTAAGATATGAACATTCAATTCGTATTTCTCTATAGTTGTTACAATTAGTATTTATAAATAATAATTGTCACACTTAACTGTTACAAAACTATGTATATTGTATCTTCCTCAAATAAGCGTAGCGGTTATTGTAAGTTAGGCTATGCTGACCTATAACTCGATCACGATGACGAAATACCACCCGACATTAAGTAAGGTTCGACTTTTCCAAGCCTACCAAAGCAATCTCGCGAAACCAATGCTAGAGAACTGTGAAACAAGCGGTTTCTAAGTGGTTATGTTTACCGAGTAAACACCGCAGCCTGCGCCGGAGTAGAGGTATACTACGATTTCCGTAACACGATCCGGTCCGCTATGTCGTACTTCAACGGCTGCGTACTACCGGTGGACGGCAGTCGGGTATAAAGGCGACGGGATTGTAACGTTCGGGAGTACAACGAAAACGAATTCACACCGCAATGACGTCGAACCTTCTTTTATTTCTCTTATCCGCTACTCTCGTAAGCTTCGCCTCGGCGAGTTTCGCATCGCGGGGTTCCCTGTTCCTGACGAAGCTCGAAAAACGTTTGTAAACATCCCCATCGTATACGATTGGATGGACGTTCATTTCATTTCATTAATACGATGTAAATATAAACTATCCTAAGTGTCATATTCTGAATATGCAATTGTTTTTAATTTATATTCAAATCAGATATATTATATAAGTGATAATAATGTACATTATTTTATATATAATCAAGCATCATAATTATTATCTTCTATAATTATTTATTACAATTTAGATTCTAAAAAATTAACCTCTATAATAGTTTATTAAATAATCTTAAGTCAAATATAAACAACCATAAATAACCATACGAAGTTCTACCGCTTGAATATATTACTGTAAACTGGACACGTCCCTTTCGCAGTGGGCAGATTTCATCAAATGGCTTCAGGATCCGCGAATAACCAGTGCCTTTGTATTATAAACATATGTCACTGTTGTACTATTGGAATTCTGGATAATTCGGGAAAAGAACAGAAAGGTGTGTAAGTCGTCTCGCCATTGTTAAGTAGCAGCTTATTTACTCGTATAACTGTAACAAGAAAAACCATTCGCAATATCTACTATGGAGTAACTATTTTGAATAAAGCGTAACTGATATGTTCGTAATATTAATTAGGATGTTTCCATTTACAAATATTTACTAAGCACATATAATAAGTTAGACAATATTACATTTTTATCGGTCAGTTATATATGTCAGGATCTTTTGAAATCCAAATTATTATCAGTGTTTAAAGATTAAGGATTATACAGTAAACTTGACAAGCAGATTGCAAGACATCTTATTCGTGTTTGTCATAAGATAAACATTTCACGCACATATCAATAATTAAAATATATTTTATATTATAATCTTTAAACATACTCTTTTATTATCATTACCTAACAAAAATATAACTAATATAAAAAATAGTAAGGTTTTTGATAAATAATGATTATGAAAATAATATCAACATCTATTCTAACAATATATATTTAATATAATATGTTTATATAAAAATACCTAAGATATTATAATCACATCATATAAGTCTTAACAAAATAATTTAACTATGATACATTTCTCTCACCGCGTTTCTTGGTAATCGCGGGTACTAGGTTACATAATATGTAGACCAAATCACGTTTTCTACAAATATTATCTAACTTAAATATTAATACACAATTCAAATTTATTTACTACATTATAATCTATTTAATGAACAAAAATCATTATATTTACAGTTTGTACAGTGATGCAATTGAAATTCCCGAAAATTAACGTAGTTGTAGTAGTGAATGGAAAAGCGTTAAAAGTTTTGAAAACACCGGAAAAGAAAAGAGGTAATTTCTATTTTTTACATTTCTCCATACATTTTAGAAATATGTTTATATAATATGACTAATTCTGTCTATGTAATTTACCCCCATTCGCTGACCAATATACTATCTCCCCTTTTCACATTATGATGTATTATAATTTTGGTTACAGGTAACTGTTTCGTGGTACCAGATGGATCTAATGGAAAAATTCAACACCTCTGTTTAGTTGTTAATAGTATTACTGTGCGAATCTCTAGAAAGTACCGGCACCTTACGGGTTGTTCTATGATAAAGAGCACCTACAAGGAGGATGATGGAACGTACAAGGTCAAATATCTAAATACAGGTTGTTTCAGATTCAATTTAATCAAAAAACGATCAGGAAAGAAAGAATGATATCAAACGCAGGTGGAATTCAAGTCTAATATTCATATGACTATTTATAATTATAAACCCGAGAAAACACCAAGTCACTTTAACAATTAATAATACATTCGATCAATATTTACGAATAAACAAATTATTATTTATTAGAATTGATTATAAATCACGTGACTAATTATAAACATGTTGATTTCTCATACATTTTCTATTTTTAATCTTTTCGAGTGTTCACGATGAATAAATTAATAATAGAATATTTAGCATTTGAGTGTGGTCGGCGAATAGTTTCGCAGTGCCCACGGTGTGTAGACTACAATAGGATTCGTGAGTAGATTACTTAGGGTAGAGTGGGTTGTTGACTCTACCGCGGAGCAGTTAGTCTGTAGAGCTCGAAAGGATTGTACGAAGCCAAAGTTAGCAGTTCAGTCTTGCCCATCTCGGTCAGCGCTGATGGAGAGAGAGAGAGGGAGAGGTTTATGTTTGAGTATTAGCTGTGGGGCTATACTTTAAATACAACTGCAGCGGTAAGAACGTTTATAGTTGTCTAAATTGTTAAAAAATTAAACAAAATGTTAATATATTTTAAATAATTTTCATGAAAATGTTAAAATTTGATTGAATATTTTATATTTAATATTAATAATTTAAAATAATCCCTTTATGAAATAGAAATCTATAGGTTTATATATATAATATTAAATGTATAAAATTACCAACATAAAATTATTTTGCTCTTATAGAATCATTATAAAGGCTAAATGTAGGTTGGAAGCAATACAGGAATATATAAGGAAGTCAGTTATAAATGTATATATCAAGACACAAAATTAAACATAAGTTAATAATTTTGATGGTATTATAAATGATGTTTCTAAAAAATATGTTAAATATTTATATATTTAATGATATGTGATTACAGTGAATCTGTTGCTATTAATTGAATCTACATAATATTTAAATTTTGAAAGATATAATATTGATCTATAAAATTTAATTTTATAATTATAATATACAAAGGATTTAAAACATCAAAATAATAATAATTTTAATATTGGATAGGATATAAAAAATGTATATTATAATGTATTAATTATAATACCTGAACATTTTTAATTTAATGCATTATTGAATGAATTATGGATATTTAATTGACGAAATATTAAAAAAATTTATTTTGATTAAATTGAATTAAAAAATTAAGAATACATTATTTATTAAATATATAATTAAAATACTGTAGTTACATATATATACATATATATATATATATATATATATATTTGTAATATAATTATTATTTATTATACTAATAAAATAATATTCACATCAATAAATATATAATTATACGATGTATTATAAATATATAACAGATTAGAAAATTATATAATTCTGGAAATATTATATAATAATTCAATATATATATTTATAAAACTTGTTTTTGCCTAGCATTATTTTACTAAATTTAGAAGAAGGGACCATATTTGATATATAATGTGTTAATGTATGGAAATGATATGGAAAAACGATGTAGTAAATAATAAAATTTTAAAATATGTTAAAATATAACTTACTATATTTATCACATGATTATATTATATTCAAAGAGTTAAGAATTCCAAGAGAAAATTATTTTAAATAAAATAATACACTTTATTTAATTTACTATTAAATATGAGCTTAAAAGCTTATTTTTAATAGTAACTTGACATAAAAACGAGTTTCATATATCAATCTAGAGATAACATATTATATTTTTATAATATTAAATAAAATAAAATGAGAACACATTTTTTTGGTGCCATTTTATCTTGTATTGCATAATATTAAGTTTTATTAAATTCACCTTCTTTTAGATGACCTATTATAATATTTAATCAATTTTATATTTTACATAATAAATAAATATTTAATATCATATTTCATAATGTACTGGGATTTTTTACATACTAATTTATAATTACAAATTGATATATTCCATTGATATATCTATATATATAATTTATATATACATTAAATGATTTATTAAAATAGTAAAATCATGTGTAGATTATAATTTAGCATATTATTTATATAATTTATAAATAATTTTGTAAAATGTAAATTATGTATTATATCAACATATATCAACCTCTAGGATTCTGAATCCATTTTCGTTCCTCATAATAAGATAAAGCACTTTGGCCTTCTTTATCACTATAGCTAGGCACATGTATGGGAATATGTGGATCAAAGTGTTCAAATCCCTAAAAATTGAATTATTAAAATTATTAATGTATTTATTTAATTTATAACTAAATAATGATTTCATATGAAAAATAGATCCATGTAGAAAATACAAAATGATTATTTTAAGAATAGATTGTATGTTCGAAAACAATACTTGTATCTTTTTTGAATATAATGAAACACACAATTCATATTTTAATATCTATGCCTTTATGCAGTCAAATGCTAGAGTTTATTTAGCTATAAGATATATTCGAATAGTGAATTTAGTTATAAAATAATTCACATCTTCAATAATGATTATTAAATTATAGAAACTTTGATTTATTCTTCCCGAAAAGAGAATAAATTGACTCGAGTTATATAAATAAATGTATCCTAATTTGAGCAACGATATGCCACTATTGTTGTCATTTGGTCTATTGTAATCATTCGGTGAATGTTGAGCAGTGAATCACCTCGAGTCCGAGAAGATATTTTGGTAGGTAGGAGGCCCGCAGGTCTGGAGCATTTGCGTTCACATCAACTGTGGTCACGATTGCACCGTTAGTCTGTAGAGGTCACTGAGGTTACTGAGGTTACTGAGGTTAAATGTCAAAATAAATATTACTTTCGCAATCATATAAGTCGCTTGGGATAATTTAGACATTCTTAATTCTAAAAAATATATTATTGTTTGATAAAATTATAAATTAACTTTACCATAAAAATATAATATGAATATTATATTTTAGAAAGATTCTCGTTTAATATTTGAAAATGTAAAATAGAATTCTACTTAATTCTAATTAGATATTGGAACAATTACAGACCCATTCATTTGAAAGCATTTTCTTAAAGTGTTGAACTTCAGATATATTATCTGCCGAATGCTATCAATTTATTAGAAATAAGTTAAATCAAGGTAAAATAATTAGTTTTAAAATAATTAGTTAATTTTTCTCATTGTTTTAGTTTTTAATATTATTGTTCTAAATAAACTTTGTGACACTATCAAATATTTTATATTTATTAAGATTAATATTTTCATCAATCATGTTTTTTTAAATATGTCAATATGATCATTATTTTTGATCTAATACATAAGATACGAATGCAACTTTAGCAGGCAATTATAATATTATTTTAACAAACGAAATGGTAATTAATACATATATAATAAATAATGTATACATATAATAAGTAATTGTGAACTTTATTAAAAGGTAATAAATAATAATAATTACATTATCTAATATGTGGTTGAACAAACCCTTTTAATTGGTTCCTCGATGACCTTGATGTTGGAACCTCCAAATAAACCATTCACACCGTCAACGACCACCAAAGTCTTATAACTGATGTTGATATTGCCAGGTCATGAAATATGTAGAGACATTTTGCAGGGTTGTGAGGCCGTATATGGGCCACGAGGAAGGAATAAAGGGGGAATGGAAAATTATAAAGAGGTATGTAGAGAAGTGTAAATTGGGTGTAGAGGGATGTATAAATTGGGTGTAGAGTGATGTATAAATTGGGTGTATAGGGATGTGTAAATTGGGTGTATAGGGCTGTATAAATTGGGTGTAGAGGGATGTATAAATTGGGTGTATAGGGATGTGTAAATTGGGTGTATAGGGCTGTATAAATGGTGTGTATGTAGCTGTACAAAGAGGGTATATCGAGATAAACTTGTTGAGGTGAGTGTCGTGCCTTAGTTCGGACAACAGAGCTCCTAGCACGTCGGATGCGTAATTTGCACGAGTGACCCCGAACTCGATGAGGTCGAGCAGGGGAGTGCCGATTTCAGAACTTTCGCGTTTATTCCATACATAATGCTTACGCTTTGTACGCAACTGTCAATCAAACCGATGCTTAAAACTGGGTTGTGGATTTACAAAGTTCGCTGTAAATATTACTAATCAATGTGGGCAAAAGAAGAATGACTAAGAAAAATAAATTGAAAGTATGGATGAAATTATATATTTATTTCTTTAATTTGTAACGATATAAAAAGTAATTAATTTAATATAATTTAATCAAATGATAAATTCTTACTAAATAGCATTCAATAGTTATAAATATTATTAAATATTGATATTGATAATTATCATTTACAAATAATGCATTAATATTCTACAGATATGTTCAATACATATTGCAAAAATAATGAAATTTATTCAGTAATTCATTTTATTAAATTCCATTTGATGTAATTTACTAGTTACAGATTTTCATCATTAGAAAATGCTACGTAGAGTTCAGATTTATCTGAATAATTAAAAATTTGAAATTGAAACAATCAGGAGTAGTTTAACTAAAGAGCTTACATAAAATATAAAGATCTAGTGTATTGAAGACAGGGTTCAAATTAAGGAGGTTCTTACAGTACGGATGGTAGAAAATAAATAGTGTATAATTGACTCTAGTTGGTATAGTATCAGTAGTATGTTTTGGTTTATACGAAGTTACAAATTTCATATATTCTCGACTATATTGCCATGTAACAATGTATTATATTTATAGCGGTTGTCTCAAGTAGAGAAATATGGTATATATGGGAAATGTGAATAATTGAAAAGCTTAATTTCTTAAGTTGAAATTACAACGAGGGAATTGTAACAAATAGTAACATAGAATAAAACCCGCAATAAACATATTAATTAATTTACGTTACTTCATTGGATGAAATTTTACACAAAATGTATTTATATCTATAAAATGAACTTTAACCCTTTTTGCTTTAATAATTATTTTGTATATAGAAATGACTAGTTTTTTAAATAAATTAAAGTTTTTGATAACTTTCGTAAAATAGCTTAAAACAAAAAATTACAAATATGAATATAAAACTATTATTTATTTTAAAGATTACTAAAAAGTACACAATATTATATATTTTATATTCAAAAGCAATATAAACTTTATATATTTTTTTTGTGATAAAATTTAATAATTTAAATAACTAATACTACTTTTCATAATTAATTACTTTTGTTAGGTATCTACATATCTCGTAAACAGTTTTAGATAATACAATACTCATTATAATGATCTTTATTTTGTTCTAAAATAAGCAATATATAAAAAGTTATGATAAATATATTTCAATAAAAATAAATAAATAATTCAATTTTTGTCATGACTAAAAATATTTATATTTATTATTAAAAACTACACATATTTATTTTATGAAAATTATATTAATATTAAACATAATTAAATAGTGAATAATATATTATTGTTTAAAAATGGTTAAACTAGATATTAGATATATTCATAATTTCATCGTAAAATGATCAAGAAACTATCCGAGTCATTTTATTTTTCATGTATAAAAGTTGTATATACAAGTGAAAATAACATTTAGTATTATTTAGTATTTCACTTATGAGTATTTTGTATTTGAACTAATTGTATAATAATGTATGAATATAAATAACTTCATTTTCCGAGTACACCATATGCAAACACCATAATAAATATCTATCCAGCAAATAGTAGAACTTATTTTAAATAATATATATATTAATGTCATAAGCTTATTTTTTTAGTAAATTTTCTTAGTTTAAGTAACACAACTATTATTATTCTTAAAGAAATTCTTCCACGTTCATAATGTATGACCTGATGTATGCACCATAATGTATGTTAATATATTTATATAATTTATAAAATAAAGCAAAAAAAATAAAAATGTACAGACTTAAGGGGCATTCACACAGAGCTTTTTACAGCTTTTAAGCTGCCTAATTAGGCAGCTTTAAGCTGCAGAAAAAGCTGGTAATTTAAAATGCGTTCACACTGAAAAAGCTAGAAAAAGCTCGAATAAAAAAGCTCGAGCTGTCACTTTGAGCTTAATGTAAATACGCCCATATTTAAACCGTTATTTAATACGCACATATTTAAATTATATACAAATTATATTAATATTACAATACAATGAATACCAAATCACGTCGTATACGATCACTACTATTAATATTATATTTAAATCGGCAGATATTAAAACATCCATGTTAAAATAAAATTAAATAATATTAACAAAGAAATGAATCTGTCAATAAATAATAAATTTGCATAAATCAACAAAGAAAATCAGCTGTCAATCAAAAGGTTAACCAATAAGGTGCATTCAGCCAGCTTTCTGCTGACCTTTAGGCTAGAAATATTGGACATGTTCTATTTTGATAAAAAAGCAGAAAAAAGCAGAAAAAAGCTAGAAATATTGAACATATCTCGAATCCAGCAGAAAGCTGCCTAATTAGGCAGCTTAAAAGCTGTAAAAAAGCTCTGTGTGAATGCCCCTTTAAATAAATACATATTACATATTACGTCTATCATATTGTGTTTTGATCAATTTAGTAAAAATAGCCGAAACTGAAATCTAACCGCCAAACTCTGCAGAAGGTCAAAGTTCATATTGCGGAAGGAAGCTAGCCACTCAGCGCTGTCGATGGGGAGGTCAAGACGGCCGGGTCTGTAGGTGGACGGCACATTCTCCTTATTGAACCTGCTGAACTGCGATCCTGTTTGTGTGTTGACAATTGAGATTTTGATGTCTTTGTGTTTTTGCCTACGCAATAATTGCATTAATTGCGTTTATAAAGTTCTTGGGTCGAATATTTATACCAAACGGTAATATTATCACGTGGTTATATTGGAGAAATGTCATTTTGAAAAAGAAAGATAATACATTTTACACTATTTTATAAATACGATTGCTGTGTTTTATATTAGTTAAAAAAATAAAATGCAATTTAAAAAATATAATCAATATGTTGTTTATATATTTATTATATTATCTAATACTATCTAATCAGGACTAAATATTAATAACATATAACAATTCTCCTAAATTATTAAACACCGCAAAAGTAGAATTATCGGGTGACATTTCTCGATAAATATAAATCACCGCACACTAAGTTATTTTAAAAGTTGTGTATTAACATAAAATTAACATCAAAGCAATCATATAACTATTGCATAACTTGCAAAGTTATTCAATAACTAATTAATAACGAAACCGAATAATATTAGAGTATTAAATTTCATAAACACAAGGAGCTCAGATAATAAAGATGTCTTCGCTGAACTCTACTGTACACACAATGTACAGTATAAATCTGAGTGTTGGATGTACATTCCTGTTTTCCCAGAATTTATATTTACAATGTAATATAAAATATTTTGAAAATAATTCAATTAATGCTAGAAGATTTTAGCCAACTTTGCTGAATTTTCTATTGTAAACTCTGAAAACCCTGGTGTACACTGAACACTCAGTGTACACTAGGGTGGTTCAGAATATAATATAATTGATCTTCTCGAGAATAAATATAAGGTATATATAATATACAAATATTTGTTCAAGAAATATTAGTTTTAATCAAGTAAGATTTTTAAAATTAATTAAAAATGTTTAAAATTCTAATTTGTATATAAAACAGATGCCTGTGTTGTATTATGTTATTGTTTATACCAAAATTCAATTTTAAAAATTTGAATTATTATCTTATATTCAATTGTTATCTATTCTACAATTATCAATAATGCATTTGCCACCTAAATGTCGTAGAATGTCATATTAAAATAGTGTTAGAAGTGAGTAAATCTAATGTTAATACGGTTGATAGCAATAATCATATTTTTAATATTTTGTTAACTCAGAATTTATTACCTAAATTGAATAGTAAATAAGATTGGTTTTTATAAATGTTATTAAAATATAGACATCTAAGTAAATTTAGCATAAAATAAATTTAAAACTTATAAAAAAAGGAAGATACTAATAATTTTAATAATATCATATACAATGCTCTGTTTTTTTAACTGGACTTATATCTACAATATTAAAGTTCCTATCTATCCAATTCTATTTATTAAAGTCAATATGTATCTGATATTTCACATAGATTATTATTTGATTCAGCACAGTAGTAACAATCTCGGTAGAAATAAAAACACAATTTGTTTAAAAACGAACCACCCTTCATTAAATATCACAATTGAAGAGTTCTCATTCGTGCGTGCCACTTGGAACTAAATTACATCACAGCATGGTACCAACCTCGACAACAAATCTTAACGGAGGTACTAGGATTTTTAACCTCACTATTTTAATTAATTATCTCTTCGCTAGAAATTAATTTGAAAATAAATGTACGTGTATATATTTATATATATTTTAGAAGTGCACTTCTATCATGAATATAGAATTATGTGAATTCATATCTTATAGATCTAATCAACAAATGAAATGATTCTATTTATACTAATTAGCATTAATGTGCATGCAATATTAAACGCAATGCACAAATACTACAATTTAAATGTGTGAAACTACATGCAGTCCATTACATTAACGAAATAATATGGAATATAATTCCATACAAATTTGATATCGTCGTAGCTAAAATAACCAATCAAATACAAACATTCTCCCAACGAACAGCATATGTTCATCTGTTCTACAGAGCCTGGATTAAACTTAAATATCAGCTCACGAGGGACAAGCGATAAGCATAGCGATAAGCTAGCGATAAGTTTAGCGAACCGAATGGCAGACTGATGATAAGCCAACTGTCTTTACCGCAGGCATGAATGACATGAGACAAACAGGTGCTTTTGCCATTGCCCTTATCTCCGTCTGTGGGACAGCAGGGGGTAACTTGTTACTGAGAGAAGGTGAAAGCGTATTAGTATATATATATATATAAGTATGCGTGTATGTATATATATATGTGTGTGTGTGTGTGTGTATGTGTTTATATGTATCAAATTAGTGTATATGAAGTGCCATCAAATTAGTATCTTAATATTGGATAGAACTTTACTAATTAAATAGAACAATTTTATAAATTTATCTTAGAAGAAGTAATAACAATATACAAAGTAAATGATGGTCCCACTATTCCATAGCCTCTGCATAAGTGTTCATTTCAAAGTAGTAAATACCCCAGCTTACGTTGCCCGCTACAAGGTTACCCAGTAATGAGTTTACGTGATTGAATAGCGGGCGATACTCACAGAGAATGTATCTGATCGCGGGTAGTTTGTAGTTTGCGGAGCGAACGTACGACAAAAGTTCTATCGAAGGCCGTCGTACCATGGCACAATATTCGGCGAACGCCTCCATCTACAGGGCATTCGATGTATACGATTAGTGACACGCGTTAGTGACATATTATAGAGCTATGCGTAAATACCCGTTTATAAGTTATACCGATGAAAACGGAATATTAAGAATAGTGTTTATACGATTACTTCGATATCGAAATAAACACGGTAAAACAATGCCGTGCGGCATATGAACACCAATCGGCTGCAGTCGATTGGCTGGATGCCGATGACTGGACGCCAAATGCGGACCACCAACCATAGCGATCATGAAGTGGTTCATGGTGGGTCGAAGCCAACGCTCGAAATCGCCGCCGGGTATGTCGTAGAACATGGCCTCGTGCTGCGGACCGTGACGCCTGGGATCGTCTTCGCCGGTCTTGAAGATATGGCGTCGCTTCTGCTGCTGCTGCTGTTGCTGTTGCTGCTGCAGTTGCTGCATGCCGACGGCTCGAGAGAACTGGTCGGCGAGGCTGGAGTCGGTCGTCGCCTGCGAGTAGCATCGGGGCAACGGGCGTCTAAAAACTGCGGGGGAACGGTTGCGTGGTTACGGGGAGAACTCGTAAAGACGTGGGCGCCGGAGAAGCTATTGCCAACGCATCTCGTAACCGTGGTAATGCAGTTATTTGTGTAACAGTTTAAAATAAATCAGATTCTATATATTTTTAACATAAAGAAAATTTATAATAAAATAGCGTAAAAAATTAAATAAACTGCACTTTCTTGCTAAATTAAGCTAAATTAAAAGGAAAAAATACATTTTATTTGTATTAAAAAGATATTTATTTGTTATCATTATACATATTAATGTTATATGTAGTATTAATGTTATAAGTAGTATTACTGTTATACGTAGTATTAATGTTATACGTAGTATTAATATTATACATAGTATTAATGTTATACATATTAATGTAGAGTTGGCTCAATGGAAACTTTAAAATGATAACAAAAAGGTAGTAAACTTAATCATATAAGTTATTAAATTAGTTTGTATTGTTTTATCACAATGAAAGTGTATCAGATTATTAAAACACAGGAGAAAATCAAGTAAATCTTGATTTAATATGAACTTTATTCTAAAAAAAGATGATCAAACATTTTTAAATTACAACTAGTCAAATTAGAATTTTATTAATAAAATATAATATATATATATATATATATATAATGTATTGTAACTGCTACTATAGATGTATTGGGGGGAATGTAAAATTTAATTGAACCTCAAAGGTCATGTAATAATATTAAAAACAATATACAACATAAATGTTGCTAATGATTCAATGTCTAAATATATATAAACTACTCAAAAAATCATTAATCAAAATTTAAAGATGATACAAAGCAGTGTAATACATTTAGATTTAGCATATTTTGTATTAAACTACAATAGAATAGAAAATACAATCTAATGTCAACTGAATATGTACAACCATGAATGGTGCATCAATATTATATATATATTTTGTTGGTCCGAAGTCCATATGCTCCCAATAAAATAGAATTAAATAGTATCATAAATAGTATTAATTGTTCACTAGTAATTAAGACAATAGTGTGTCATTTGAAAGAAGTGAGGTAATGTATACAGGAGATTTTAAGGGTGAGTTATGTAAGGCAATGGGGAGTGTAGGTCACTTTCGAGAGTTCAAATTGATAGAATTGATCCTGGAATGACGGAAAATATACTCTAGTAAAATAGTTACAAATATATTATTATTATATTATCACATAGAAATACATTGACAAAATAATGTGATGAATCAGCAAATAATAAGAATAAGTTATATAATAAACATCTCCGATGATAGATTGGTTAATTTGGAGTTACATTTTCAGTTTTTGCTGTTAATAGTGTAATGATTAAGTTTGATTAGCTTAATTGAGTTATTAACTAAATTGTATTTACATAGTAAATATGTAATTTACTGATATGTACCCGTGTCCAATTCATGTTTAACTATCATCGAATCATCACCGAGATAGTCTATGACTCACCATCGCAGACAAAGAAATATAACAAAATGATATGGATGGTTCCTTGGGAACAGATCACACACAACTATAGCCATTACATAACCCTAACTATCTTAAATGTCAGCTAGTATAAAAAATGTTAACTTATATAATAATAAATAGATTAAATATGTATTTGATATTGAATATATTCCAATGAATAAGATAATGTATTATATATACTTGTATATATGTTAGTAATATTGTGAAGCAGTGAGAAATTATAAATAAAAGTTGCCCAATAGAGAAATTCGACAAATACAATTAACACCATATCACTGAATAAACTTTGTCCTACTTAGAGGATTGCAGTATTATATTTAAATTAGATACTGTTGGCAGTGATTCTCTAATAGTATCATAGAAATATGCATAATCTTAGTATGATAACATTACGAATGAGAGAGGCACTCATTTAGTGCGGTACCGTAGTGAGATAATATGTATATTCTATATAATCTCATAAATGATGTAGCAAAAAGTACACATGTTACCATCAGTATTGTTATCTAAAACATACGAAGGGAATTGGAATAAGAGGTTGTGGACAACTAATGATTTAGGTGAACTATCTTGAAGGAAGATGAATTGAAGTTGTTGGATTCGTGGGATGATTTTCTTGTCTATGGCGATTCAGAATCTAATAAGATTTGCTTGTGCATATGAAATGCAACAATGATTTTTAAGTAGAGTATTCTCGAGTTGCTGACACATGCACAATTATATATCACATTTGTATAAATTTAACTTTATCAATTTAATATATCGTAAATCGGATTTCACGCAATATCATATTTTATTTATTAACTGCACATTATTTAATATTAGCTACTTATACTATATATACTTATATTATACTATATATAAGTTATAATTTAATATTACTTAATTTTTAGGTATCACTCGTCGGTGTTGTATCAATATTGTATATTATTTATTGGTGTGCTATCAATTAGTCTTCAATATATTAATATATTTTATTGTATTATTATAGTACATAATAAATTAATTATAATAGAATACAAATTTGAATTTGAATCCAAAGTTAAAACGATAATATATATTTCAAAATTTGGATATTACTTAATGAATCAATAACTAATTTGACAATTAATATGAAAAGTATAAATATATTTTCATAATACTATATATTAAAAATAATAGCATAACGAACTATTTATCTTATATATTGAAGAACTCGATATGATTTTATACAAGGACGATGTCATTTTAATAATATTTATAAATTTTAAATAACTATTAGGAAACAAGGGGATTTTCTCCTTAACCCTAATTATTTTTTATTTATTTACTAATTGTTTATAATTTTTATTATTTATAATATTAACCGATCTTAATTTTATTTTTGATTCCACCTTAAATTGGTTATTAATACTGTGTAATGTATATATTATAAATGAGATCCATGCTTAATATCGATTTAGTACCTTGGTTTAGTACCAGGTCTCTATCATAATAATGTAATCAATTTCACTATTTAATATGTTGTATTTTAGAATAATTTTAATATTTAGAGACCGTATTTGGATATCATTTCATGTGTATAATCAGAATAAATATACATAGAAATTATTGGATATTACATAATTTACTATATTTTCTGATTTGTTAGTATATTCACTTATATATAATGATCATTACAACTTTTTAAAATATGTCTACTTTAATATTTGAATTTTTTTTAAAGATTTCGTTATTATCTTTTATATGATAACTTCACGTTTTTACATTACAATAATTTATCTTGGCGTAATTTTATCAAGAGATTATCATACGATCGCAGCACTTTTATTATATTACTGAGTAAACTTATTGCCCTATTAAACTTACTAAGTAACTTTGTATAATACTAGAAATTACCATGTACATTTCATAATCTTACTCGTAATATTTATTACATTGTTATGATTATTTATTCAAATTTATATTTATATCTTCATTTACAATAATTATTTAGATATATTTAGATTTGTAATTTATTATATTATTAATTTATTACATCACTTATATAAATCTCAAATGGAACAAATGAACCTTATAACATTTTTATTGATTGGTTATTACATTATGTATTAACTCATATTAATATAGATGTATACTTATTGTAATTATATTCATATATCAAAATAACCATAAAGTGAATAAATTAAATGAAGATTAATTTAATAAATATTATAAATTAAATACATCAATTATTGATATGTTTAACAGTTGAATGAATATTTATTTAGTATGTTTAATTAGTTTGATAAAATTTAATTAATAATCGAGTCCACATTTGATAATAATAACATTTACTAAGCTATAATATAATATAATTATAGATTATTACATATTGTTTTTATATTTGTTGAAATTATTAATTACTAGCAATACATCTTTATTTAGATATCTAACTTGTAAATATATTTAATTTATTCCTAACATATTGTGAAAATATCTGTAATCTATTCATAATCCGGAATCTTAATATATAACTTAATATAGTCAAATCTAATTCATATCTAATCTAGTTTGACCTGAACAAATTGCATACAATTTATATTTTTTGCATATACAAAATATATATTTCTATTTGACTTACTATATTGTACAATATTATATTGATTATTTTAGTATCTTAAATATAATCTAGATCTGTTGTTTAATATTAGCCATGGTATTTGGATACTACCATTAGGGGAAGGAAATTTTAAAGTTAAAAATACAAATTTAATTATAATATTTTTATATTGACATGCTATTACAGTAAATATATTATTGTAATTATATTTGATTTTATTTTAATATATTTGATTTAATAATCATAATTTATCAAAGACCATAATATTTAATAAAAACCATAGGTTTATTCGGTTTATATATTTTATTTATTATCTAAATGATTTATACAACTTTCTTTTAAAAATGTGTAATTGGTTTAAAATTGTAACACTACTAAGTATTTCGTTATTTAAATTTTTTACAAATACAATTTTTTATTTTGTTTTCAAACTATATTTTTATATGTTTTTATTTGGTTTATATAAATAATAGTGATATTATAAATTATATAATATAATTTATAATTAAAACTAATAATAATAATTATTAATAATATAGTATTGCAAAATTTATTTGGGTTTTTTCAGTTATGTTTTTAAAATTATATTATTGTGTGATTTTTTCAATCTATAATTTAGATTTTTTTTGATCTTATAAATATAATGAATAAGTATAAAATGTAAAATTATCAGACAATTTAATTATTAAATAAAATTAAAATTTATTGATTTTAAATCGATTTTAATTCGATTAATAAGAATATTTTGAAAATACGGAAATAATTTGGGACGGTAATAGAATCAACTTGTACATATAAAATCAATGTATGGATATTCAAGTATAGCATTCTCGATTTTATGACTCTATATTCTTACTTAGCAATAGCTTTCAGTTATAGAAGTTATTGAGGATTGTAAATTTTGTTTTTTCAATAGTGGTGTCGTCTCGAGTTTATGAACACATTTTTTGACAGTCTGACAATTTATTCCAGGTACTTATACTATAGTATTCATGAAATTATAATATATATAAGTTATTATTTAATATATCCAAACTTACTTTTATTTGACCTAATTCATAAATATTTTTATCAGCATTGAGATCAAATTAATAATTTAATATATAAGCTTGCTGTGTCTTTAATATGTTATTGTATTAAAACCTAATAAATTATTAATAATAATAAAATAATAATTCGATTAGTATTGAATATTAAATATATATATATTAACTAATTTGATAATTAATATGAAAAGTAAAAATAAAATTTTATAATTCTTATTTGTATAATAAAAAAGTATTATTACAAACTGTGAATCTAATATATTAAGAAGACGATTACATTTTGTATAATAACAATATAATTTTAATAATTATAATAATTTGTATTACTTTGAAATTAAATAATAGAGAATAAGAGAATTTTTTCTTATACTCCATTATTATTTATTTATTAATTGTTTATTATTTTTAATATTTGCTGATTTTAATATAAATTTTGATTCCACTTTAATTTGGTTATTATTAAATGTACATATTATAAATGTGACCCATGCTAAATATATATTTAATACCTGTGTTAGTACCGAGTTTTACATAAGAATGTAAAAAGAGTATCACTATTTAATATGTTGTATTTTAGAATAATTTTAATATTTAGAAATAATATTTGCGCTATTAAACTTACTAAGTAACTTTTTATAATACTAGAAATCACAATTAACATTTCATAATTTTGCTAGTAATATTTTTTAAATTGTTTTGAGTATTTATTCAAATCTATATTTTTATTAATTTACAATAATTATTTAGACATATTTAGATTTGTAATTTATTATATTATTAATTTATTACATCACTTATATAAATCTCAATTGGAAAAAAATTAATATTATGACATTATTATTTAATCATTATTAAATTGTGTAATCAACACATATTTATATATATATAATTATTTTAGTAATATTTTAATATAGAAATATTTATAGTGTGAATACATTAAATAAAGAATAATTTAATAAATATTATTTATAAATTAAATACATAAATTATTGATATGTTTAACAGTTGAATGAATATTTATTTAGTATGGTTAATTAGTTTCATAAAATTTAATTAATAATCGAGTCCACATTTGATAATAATAGCATTTACTAAACTAATATAATATTAGATTATTACTAATATTATATTAGTATATTTTTGACCTTCTATAAATTCTTATTTTGATATCTTTTTTGTACTTACTCTTTATGACTAATTTGTTCCATCTAAACTATATAATACATTTTATTATTAATTGATTACGAGTGGATTATTTAATTTTAATAAGAACGCTGACATAGTCAAACAACTTCAAAATAACAAATTAGAATTTGAACATACAACATAGAATATCATAAGATAATTTAATAAATGTATTATTGATAATATGAAATAACTTGAATTTTATGGATAATCTTGTTTATGTTATATTAATAGATTTATTATAATATATATAATATATATTTAATAAAATACTAATATTTATTATAAACCATATTATTTTAAGTTGTCTATTTTGGTTCTAAAAATTGCTATGATGGCATTCGCAACTTATTTCACGATTCGGTTTATAACAACGGTTGTTCTGTTTTAAGAACTATATTCTGTTCTGCATTAACAAAATCTCGCAAAATATTAATGAGAACTCCTTTTAAGTTTTAGTTTTGTAGATCAGTAATTCCAGTAATGGAAGAATTGTACTGTGATTTAAAAATGATGTTTCCGTTATCATTCAATATATAATAGTTTGTCACAATCTAATGTGACATTTGTAGTATATTTTGTGGTGTAAATATGTATTGATATTTTGAAGTGTGATTTTATAGCAGTGTTTTGTAGACGATTAAAAGACATTATAAACATCATAATAAATCTAGAACAAATATCCTTACTTTATTTCCGTAAGTTATATGTTAGTCTTGTTACTGTTAGTATATAATATATTATATAATGCTTGCAATAATAATACTTTATTATTTTTATCTTACTTTATTACTTAAATTAATAATTTTGTTGTAAAAGAAAACTATTCTATTAATTGAATTCATATTTATAGTCCATATTTTCAATTCCATGGAGTATTTTAATAATATTAAAGTTTTTATTTGATTGGAAATATTAAAAATAAATGTAAATTCCTAGATTTTGTTATGCCTTTAATATATATTAATATATATATAATATAATATATATATAATATAATATATGTATAATATTATTCTATAACATAGTTTATTAAATATTAAGTATAATATATTTTATAAACGCAATAAAATCAATGAAAACCATGATTTCATCTTTGCACAGGTTTTGCCGATATCAGCAGAAATGAGTGACACTGACGACAATGATTCTGACGGCGTTGCTCTAGGTTTTAATTGTTCAATTCCCTCGTCATTATTATTCAATGCATTTTTGATCAGTCGTTTCGTAGTCTTCACGTTGTATGTGCTATTGTCCACAAAACTTTCTAAAAATTACTGAAAATTATTTAAAATCAACATTAAAATGCCTACTAAGCAATAACTCTCTAGTTCCTGTCAAATTTAATATTTTCTATTGTGTAAAAGGGAACGTTTATGATTTTATAAATAAAAAACTGGCAGATTGACTTAAATTTATATATATATATATATTTATATATAATATTCTCGAGTTAAGAATTAGCCAAACATTGACTAACTGAGTGAGTGAGTCAGTTTGTGTATTAGTTGAATGTTAATTAATATCATTTGCTTATCATTACAAATTAATTCTAGAATCTAATTATTTATCTTAATTAAATTAGTTTTTATCTTTTTATTATAAAGACATTAATAGTATTAATTAGGTGGTTAGTGTAAAAAACTTACATACAAAAAGATATATAACCACTACCCATTGCAGGATGTTGATAAATACTGAAATTAATTAAGAAATTCTATTTCAGTAAATCCTAAAATCTATAAATTAAATAATTAAATTTGCCAATTGTATGAATATAATATTGATGTAATATGTTTACGATGTGAACATTTTTTATGTTATTTTTGTACAAATAATAATTTAAAACAAAATAAGATTATAACAAATTCCTTGTAAAAGTTATTTTCAAGACAACAACCACAAAAAGAGATACGTGAATATACAGAGTAATATATCTTCTCATTCTCTTAGATATTACTTTATAACAATTAAAGTTGAAATGTAACCTGAATAACAAATTATGTAGGGTAAATTATTATTGATAAAATTTTAAAAAATTATATTAAAATTACATAATATTTTATATTTATCTATATTCCTTATGTAACATAGTTATATAATTCTGCAGTATGTTTTTTAATTATCTTTAGAACTCATTTAATACAAATGTGATACTAATAATAAGGTGGTTATATAAGGATTATATTACAAGATATAAAAATGATGCATTTAATTAAAAGGAATTTGATATCTTGTTCACAAAAAGAAAACATTCTTAAAGCTCTTATATCTTTTCTTTTCATATTAATTAATACTTAAATATTGAATATAAAATAGCTAATAATAATAGCTAATTCAATCATTTTTATATTGTTTATTAAATATTACAAAAATAGTAAACATTAATATGGAAACATCTTGTAAAATATTGCAAAAGCTTTAGATTTGTATGAGATTTTATATCATTTCTTTATATTCTCATTCTTCATATTCTCTATATTTTTTCCGAGTTTTAATACTTTCAATTATTTTCACTTACATATTCATTTACATACCAACAAATAGTTATGCAATAGGCAAATCACTTGTTACCTAACACTGCCCCCAGTGACCAACTGACCAGCTGATTCACTCATTTACTCTCAAAATAACAAAATAATTCTCTTAATCACTAACTTACGCTCACTCACTTCCTCATTCACACACTCACTCACTCCATAACTCACTCACTCACTCCCTAACTCACTCACTCACTCACTTAATCACTCTCACTAGCTCACTTACTAACTAATTAACTCACATATTTAGTCATTCTCTCACTCACTCAATTACTCATTCACTCATTCATACACTAATTCATTCACTCACTCACTCACTCACACACTCACTCACTGACTCAATTACTCATTCACTCACACACTCACTCACTCACTCACTCATTCACTCACTCACTCACTCACTCACCGACTAACTCACTCACTCACTCAATTACTCATTCACTCACTCATACACTAATTAATTCACTCACTCACTCACTCATACACTCACTCACTCACCCACTCATTCACTCACTCACTCACTCACTCATCGACTAACTCACTCACTCACTCATTTACTCACTCATACACTCACTAATTCACTCACTCATACACTAATTCACTCACTCACTCACTTACTCACTCATTCACTCACTCATTCATTCACTAACTCACTCATTCACTCACTCACTCATACACTAATACACTCACTCACCGATTAACTCACTCATTAACTCACTCACCTACTAACTCACATACTCACTCATTTACTCACTCATACACTAATTCACTCACTCACTCACTCACTTACACACTCACTCACTCACTCATACACTAATTCACTCACTCACTCATTCACAGACAAACTCACTCACTCACTCACTCATTCACTCACTCACTCATTCACTCACTCACTCACTCATACACTAATTCATTCACTCACTCACCGATTAACTCACTCACCTACTAACTCATCCACTCACACACTCACTCATTCACTCACTCATACACTAATTCACTCACTCTCTCACTCACCGACTAACTCACCTAATCACTCACCTAATTATTCACTCATTTTCTCACTCACAGACTAACTCACTCACTCACTCACTCACTCACTCACTCACTCACTCACTCACTCACTCACTTACTCACACGATCAAAAAGGTAAATTAAAAAGAAAATTCAACTGGCTCGACACCGAAAATAAAATTTCACTTATAAAAAGCTAACCATAATGTATAAAGTGTTAACTCCAGATAAACCTGACAATCTATGTTACCTCATCAACTAAAAACACCATACGAGACTATCTCGAACCTCTGAATTGGAATTACTAACTGAACCTTTTTTCAAATCCAGAAGATTTAGCCATAATAAATGCAGCTGTTAATAAAACGCGGGAATAAACTTCTACCAAACACAAAACACAAAACAATTTACTAAACATAAAACAATTTACTAAACACAAAACACAAAACAATTTACTAAACACAAAACAATTTACTAAACACAAAATAATTTACTAAACACAAAACACAAAACAATTTACTAAACACAAAACAATTTACTAAACACAAAACACAAAACAATTTACTAAACACAAAACAATTTACTAAACACAAAACAATTTACTAAACACAAAACACAAAACAATTTACTAAACACAAAACAATTTACAAAACACAAAACAATTTACTAAACACAAAACAATTTACAAAACACAAAACAATTTACTAAACACAAAACAATTTACTAAACACAAAACAATTTACTAAACACAAAACAATTTACTAAACACAAAACACAAAACAATTTACTAAACACAAAACAATTTACTAAACACAAAACAATTTACTAAACACAAAACAATTTACTAAACACAAAACAATTTACTAAACACAAAACAATTTACTAAACACAAAACAATTTACAAAACACAAAACAATTTACTAAACACAAAACAATTTACTAAACACAAAACAATTTACAAAACACAAAACAATTTACTAAACACAAAACAATTTACTAAACACAAAACACAAAACAATTTACTAAACACAAAACAATTTACTAAACACAAGACAATCTCTCCCGGCTTCGTAAAGAAACTTAAAATTTACCTACTATTTGCAAATAACTTTATTCTTTAATTCTGTTTTTTTTTTCATTTTCCTCTACCCTACCTAACAAGTACAATCCCATACACTCCAAGTACAATCCTAACAAGTACAATCCCATACACTTATCTCCCCTCCCAACATTCCTCATCTATCCATTTATTTATTGATTTATTTATTTTTGATCAGTAATGTCAAACAAATTCTTCTCTTCTTGATCTCTGATTTGTCCGTCTTGGCAGAACATTGCCCAGTTAATATCCCGATGGCCAATGCGTACTTTACTTACGTACTCATTTACCCACTCACTCCGCTGTGCAGATCGACGAGATATCGAACAATCGATTAGTCCCGGGATGGCCACTGTTCAACGACCCCATCACTCTCGGCAACGACCTTATGAGGTCAGTCGGAGGTCACGCGATAACAGGTTCACCTCGGATGTCGAGGACTCAGTTCACAGTTCAAAAACCCAGAAGAAATGCTGCGCTAAGTCAGCCAAAGGACAAGATGAGAACTCTCTTTGTAAACTACCTCAGGTTTTTTATATATATGTATATATGAATATATATATATATATATATGTATATATGAATATATATATATATATATATATATATATATATATATATATGTGTATATATAGTTATATATATAGTTATTAAGTAGGGTAGTATTTATACAAATTATTAATGTGTGTATTTTCCATGAGATCGTTATATAAATATTATCATATATAGTGGATAACATTAAAATTATGAATTCGAATTTTGGAATATAAACAAACAATATTTTTCGAATTGTTTGATCTCTCAGCCTACTTTAAATAGAAATGATTACTAATCAGATAGATTTAAAGCATATTCTTTATCTTCTAGCATAGAATCTTTCGGTGCATAAAATCAATAGATTTTAAATATAATTTATATTTTCTCCGATAAATTAAAAGCTATACATACAATGCAATAGCCGCACGCACGAGAACAGCGCCTAATACCGTAATGACCTTTTGAACCTATATTTACGACCTCTAACCCCTGTAGAAGAAGCGGCGTCGCGGCTGCCTTGAAATGCTAGGCGTTTGGACCGAGTTCAACTGCGACAAGCAAACCAACCAGCTGATTGCGGCCGGCAGCAGTAGGCGAAGCGAAGACGCTCGCGACACCACTAGCGCCACCACTAGCGCCACCACTAGCGCCACCACTAGCGCCACCACTAGCGCCGCCTCCTCGGCGTCGGCTAGTCGCGTGGAAATCGACACAGCCGCGTCACCAATTTGCGGCGATTCCGGACGCGTCGAATTAGCCGACGACGTGGACACCGACGACAATTCTGACACCGACACCGACACGGAACATTCCGATTCGTCGGAATTACTCTGCGCCGACCCTCATAGAATTGTTAGTGTTTTGTTAGTGTTTTGTCAGTGTTTTGTCAGTGTTTTGTCAGTGTTTTGTCAGTGTTTTGTTAGTGGGGTATAGTCTTGAATTGTACATTTTTATGAATAATTGATATGATATATGTATATATGTATATACGTATAATGATTAAGTATTTATACTATAAATTCTTATACATATATAGCCTGGATATCGGAGAAGTTAAAAACAACTCTTTATTGTACATATATCATTATATGCATAAACAATATCCATGATTCATGGTTTATTGCTCATTTTACATCATTTTACATCATTCACTGGGTTTACTGTTTATGTTTTTATTATACATGTCTATATATGGACATCTTATTTTCATAACTGCTGATTATATTATTCCCGGTATCGGGATACTTTTGTATTATTTTCTATAAACAGATACTTAAATAGTGGATATCAATTTAATATAATGGCATTTTTCACAATAATGATCTATATAATATATATAGTATATGTAGGTATATATTGATATGTCGATGAATTCGGATGACCCTGATAATAATTTCACAATATACTATCTATATTATATGCTATGCTATTTATACATTTATTGTACTTACTCTTGCCTGATAAGATTTCTCTACATTTTAATAACTATCGCAGAATAGCTTCTTGCAATATATAAATAAAGGAACTGAAATCAAAGTTTATTTCAGTCTGGGCTCTCGGTGTCGAGAGATTTCTTAGTTTATTTACTTCCTTCCTTATCCACTGCACCCTTCCCTTTCCCACTCACTTCTCCCACTCACTCCTCCCACTCACTCCTCCCACTCACTCTTCCCACTCACTCCTCCCACTCACTCCTCCCACTCACTCTTCCCACTCACTCCTCCCACTCACTCCTCCCACTCACTCCTCCCACTCACTCCTCCCACTCACTCCTCCCACTCACTCCTCCCTCTCACTCCTCCCACTCGCTCCTCCCACTCGCTCCTCCCACTCACTCCTCCCACTCGCTCCTCCCACTCGCTCCTCCCACTCGCTCCTCCCACTCACTCCTCCCACTCACTCCTCCCACTCGCTCCTCCCACTCACTCCTCCCACTCACTCCTCCCACTCACTCCTCCCACTCACTCCTCCCACTCACTCCTCCCACTCACTCCTCCCACTCACTCCTCCCACTCACTCCTCCCACTCGCTCCTCCCAATCGCTCCTCCCACTCACTCTTCCAACTCACTCCTCCCACTCACTCCTCCCACTCACTCCTCCCACTCACTCCTCCCACTCACTCCTCCCACTCACTCCTCCCACTCACTCCTCCCACTCACTCCTCCCTCTCACTCCTCCCACTCACTCCTCCCACTCACTCCTCCCATTCACTCCTCCCACTCACTCCTCCCACTCACTCCTCCCACTCACTCCTCCCACTCACTCCTCCCACTCACTCCTCCCACTCACTCCTCCCACTCACTCCTCCCACTCACTCCTCCCACTCACTCCTCCCACTCACTCCTCCCACTCACTCCTCCCACTCACTCCTCCCACTCACTCCTCCCACTCACTCCTCCCACTCACTCCTCCCACTCACTCTTCCCACTCACTCCTCCCACTCACTCCTCCCACTCACTCCTCCCACTCACTCCTCCCACTCACTCCTCCCACTCACTCCTCCCACTCACTCCTCCCACTCACTCCTCCCACTAACTCCTCCCTCTCACTCCTCCCACTCACTCCTCCCACTCACTCCTCCCACTAACTCCTCCCTCTCACTCCTCCCACTCACTCCTCCCACTCACTCCTCCCACTCACTCCTCCCACTCACTCCTCCCACTCACTCCTCCCACTCACTCCTCCCACTCACTCCTCCCACTCACTCCTCCCACTCACTCCTCCCACTCACTCCTCCCACTCGCTCCTCCCACTCGCTCCTCCCACTCACTCCTCCCACTCACTCCTCCCACTCACTCCTCCCACTCACTCCTCCCACTCACTCCTCCCACTCACTCCTCCCACTCACTCCTCCCACTCACTCCTCCCACTCACTCCTCCCACTCACTCCTCCCTCTCACTCCTCCCACTCGCTCCTCCCACTCGCTCCTCCCACTCACTCCTCCCACTCGCTCCTCCCACTCGCTCCTCCCACTCACTCCTCCCACTCACTCCTCCCACTCACTCCTCCCACTCACTCCTCCCACTCACTCCTCCCACTCACTCCTCCCACTCACTCCTCCCACTCACTCCTCCCACTCACTCCTCCCACTCACTCCTCCCACTCACTCCTCCCACTCACTCCTCCCACTCGCTCCTCCCAATCGCTCCTCCCACTCACTCTTCCAACTCACTCCTCCCACTCACTCCTCCCACTCACTCCTCCCACTCACTCCTCCCACTCACTCCTCCCACTCACTCCTCCCACTCACTCCTCCCACTCACTCCTCCCACTCACTCCTCCCTCTCACTCCTCCCACTCACTCCTCCCACTCACTCCTCCCATTCACTCCTCCCACTCACTCCTCCCACTCACTCCTCCCTCTCACTCCTCCCACTCACTCCTCCCACTCGCTCCTCCCACTCACTCATTCCTCCCACTCACTCCTCCCACTCACTCCTCCCACTCACTCCTCCCACTCACTCCTCCCACTCACTCCTCCCACTCACTCCTCCCACTCACTCCTCCCACTCACTCCTCCCTCTCACTCCTCCCACTCACTCCTCCCACTCGCTCCTCCCACTCACTCATTCCTCCCACTCACTCCTCCCACTCACTCCTCCCACTCACTCCTCCCACTCGCTCTACAGGTAGGCGATCGCGAACAAGTCGAATGCGAGCGACCCCTCGCTCGTAAGCTCCACAAGAAACTCACGCTGCAAGCTCTTCAGGACCAACTTCGTCGACGGACCTCCGCCATCGACGGCGACGACGACGACGACGACGACCGTCCGTTGTCCGAACTTCGCGTCGGCAGCCGTTCCCCTGGCGACCGCCGCCGAGATCCGGTGGCCCTAGCAACCACGCCCACCCCGGAACCGCGACGCGCGCGTTTGACGCCGGTGGCGGGCGACGGCGCGCCGCGCTCCAGGGGCCGACCTCGTTTACGCCCGCCGCCGGACCAGCAACGCCGACGCCTCGAACAGCGTCTCCTCCGCATGTACTCGCCGATAAGCGACGACGACGACGCTGACGCTGACGCTCGAACCGCCGAAGCCAGTCGTCCGACTTCAACCGAGAAACGAGGGCCTGGACGTCCTCGCAATCCGGTCTTGGACTTCGTGAAGAGCGCCTGCGATCTCCTCAAACTGGTGAGGCAAAGGCGTCGAGATCGCCCGCATAAATCCGCGAATGACCCGTCGTTTGGTCGGGGTGGTCGTGGTGGTAGGGGCGGTAGGGGCGGTAGAGGCGGTAGAGGAGGTAGGGGTGGTAGGGGCAGGGGTAGAGGCGGTAGAGGCAGGGGTAGTAGGGGTAGAGGAGGCAGAGGTAGAGCTGGTAGACCACCGAACCGCGGCGACAGAACGCATGTAAGAAACTCGAGGGAGAATAAAGACACCATCTCTAATCGATTAGTCGATAACCAATTGTCTCCGTGCTCCGATCGACAATCGACGAGCGAAATCGCAGATCGTCGAAGTCGATTCGACGAACCCGCCGGCTCATCCGACGCGAAAACAAAACCGCCGTCGACGCACGGAAAGAAACGCGGCGAAGGTGAAACTCCTCCGTCCGATGAACAAACCTCTCCGCGAGATAAGGTCGCGACGGCGACGTCGAACAATAAACCGTCGCCGTCGAACGTCGAATCTGCGACCGCGAAACCTCCTCAGCAAACAACGGCGGCGGCGCGACAATCTTCTCTGAGAATGGCCGGCCAACGATCGCTCGCGAACGCCACGCCGAAAGACCGCGTCGTCCAGTCGTACGTCAAGGGTCCCGGCGGTACGGAGTCGCGAGTTCGACACGCCCAGAGCGAACCAACCGTTCTGCTGTTCAACCTGCGGCCAGCTTACCGCGATCGACGAGACAACGAGATGTCGGCGCAGACCTCGTCGCAACAAGTTCCGCGCCTACAAGCCTCGTTCCAACAATCCTCGTCCCAACAAACCCCGTTCCAACAAGCGTCGCCTCAACAAATACCATCCGAACCCGTCCCTCCACGACAATCATCTTCTCAACAATCATCTCAACAAGCCCCGTCCCAACAATCCCCGTCCCAACAAGCCCCGTCCCAACAATCCTCGTCCCAACAAGCCCCGTCCCAACAAGCCCCGTCCCAACAAGCCCCGTCCCAACAATCCTCGTCCCAACAATCCCCGTCCCAACAATCCTCGTCCCAACAAGCCCCGTCCCAACAATCCCCATTCCAACAAGCCCCGTCCCAACAAGCCCCGTCCCAACAATCCTCGTCCCAACAAGCCCCGTCCCAACAATCCCCATTCCAACAATCCTCGTCCCAACAAGCCCCGTCACAACAAGCCCCGTCCCAACAATCCCCGTCCCAACAATCCTCGTCCCAACAAGCCCCGTTCCAACAAGCCCCCTCTCAACAATCCTCGTCCCAACAATCCTCGTCCCAACAAGCCCCGTTTCAACAAGCCCCGTACCAACAAGCCCCGTTGTTAAGGCGCACGGCAGCCGACGCCCGTCGTAGCGCCGAAGCCTGTGAGTCCATGGAAGACCTGAGGTCCGCGCTGAGACACCACCCCCCTGCGCTACCATTGGTTGGCGAGCGGTCGTTTTCGGCGTCTCCGCCAGACCAACGTTCACTCGTGTCGGCGTGGTTACGGTCGGGTCCCGACGCGTTCACCGATCCGCAGACGGTCGTCGTCGACGACTCGGCAACGAACGCCCGCAACCGTCGCCATGGCAACCACCACCACCACAGTCGCCATAACAGCCATAGCAATAGCGGCAACCAACTCAGCAAAGAGGTCGGTAGTATTCACTAAAGTCTACTATTATCTTACTTTCCTATCTTATTCTTTCACTATATATTCTGTAACATTTCTCTTTTATTACTGGATTACTATTTACTCTTTCACTCTACTTTTTCACTCCATATTCTATAACTCTCTTACCCTTTTCTTTTACTTACTATTTTAAGCCTAACTTTTACAATTCTTAATCCGTCAGTACTACTAAATCAATACTTACTTATCAAATCTCTACTCTTTCATTTGTTACTCTTTAACTTACTGCGAATGCCCCGTAACTCCTCAATATAGGATAAAGTGGTCTACGAAGACTTCATATCGAAATTTGACGAAATAACGCTACTGCCATCTCCATCAGAAATGGATTCATTTATGAAACCGTTCTCTGTTGGCGACGTTAAACCTGGCCCGATTTTCGCCCCGCCAGGTTCGCTACGATTCGGCGTTACTAGCTCCCTTCAGTTGCGGTGTCAGCGCTCCGTTTCTTGACCTCCGTTTCTTGACCTCCGTTTCTTGACCTCCGTTTCTTGACCACCGTGCTCTTTTACGCAGCTCATGAAAGATTCAGGGCCGCGATACGTCCGTTTACGACGACGCCCACTTTACCTCGAACTACTCATAGAACCAATCAGAGAAGACGCCGACAAAAGAGAATCCGTATACTTCCTGCCAATCCGACTAATGTCACAAGTTTGTTTATGAAAAGATTAAGATTTTGCAATCCCCTTTGCAACCATTTCTCTTCTAAATCATATTTTTTCCCATTCTCTATTCATATCTTTATATCTGTTTTCTCATTCTTTCTAAATTATATTGAGTTTCTAATTTAGTTTCTATTATTTTCATCAATCTATTATTATTGTAATCTTCACTATTATTTGTGTAGATTTCCGAATTTAATGAATTAAAATAATTATTTAAAATTCTCATATTTTGTTTCATAAATAAATATTAATACAATTTAATTTCAAAAATATATTTCCAAATTTTTCCAAAGGAGTTCAGCATTTTATTCACTCATTTTATACAAATGTTGCTACCATTACTAATTACCATTGATATCGTTGTAGCTATGAATTCTTTTGCATCGGCTATGCAAAAGGACACTTTCGGAGAAGTATCTAGCCCATTCTCTATTCTCAACCCTGTGCTCACCTCATTCAGTTTGTATTATATAACTACCTCATTGAGTCCTCAATAGATATATATTTCAATGTAGTTTGTATTTACTGAACACTGAAGTGTAATATTGTATTAGATTGATATCAAATATTCAATGAAATAATTAAGTGATTGACAATTATTCCATTAGATCAATTTCATTTGTTTTCAATTAATTCAAATGAGTATATTGATATTATATTTCTACAATACACGATAAACTAACTAGCCAGTATTTAGTTGTGATAAAAATTGAAGTTTAAAATATCAGAGTGTAAAAAGTTATGCGACGAAAATAAAACAACCATTAATTTGTATTCAGAAATTATTCTAAATATTTTGCGAAAAAATAATTTTTTCAATATCATCTTACGATTTATCAATTTACATTACCAGTCGTAATATTAGTTATAGGCAGTTCCTTTGTCCACTATAAGCACATCCAGACATTAATCCCTGAAATTAACCTCATCCAGAGCCGATGCTAATCAGTAACCCCGGAAGCAGCGCGTTCGAGGTAGCGATGTCCGCGGTAATAGATAGGCGGGAAGCCAGAGTCAACGCTACGCTCGTACTACCCGCCCAACCTACGCTACGCGTCCTCGACGCCGACGTCGCTCCGCCCCCGAAGCCCACCGACCTCGACGCCGACGTAGCCGGCGAACTGCCTGCTCCTGCCCCCGATGACCTCGACGACACCACCGACGACGACACGGGCATAGGCAACAGCGACGACGGACAGGACACGTTCGCAGTGGGCGCCACCGCTCGGACCCAACTCAGCGTCATGCACAAGGCCGTGCAGGTTAGACACGCCCTTTGACCTCTTTCAACCGTTCCGGTCGTCGACGTCGACGTTTAGGACGCGTTCGCCTGAGAACTTTTCTAATAGATTACGATAATTCAATTGGAGCTGAATTTGTTTCTATTATGTATTATCCACCGACCATAGAGAAAAAATGTCATAAATATATAAAATATAATTTTATAATTTTAGCCAACTCTTAATTAAAACTCTTAATTAAAAAGCGAAAACCTCAAGTAAGTTGAAAATTGTAATTATTTATAGAAATCATAAAAATATAATTTTATTATCATATAGATTATTATACGAGTAGTGAAAACTCTGATTTTTTTGTAACTTTTTTTTATTAACATTAAAATTGAATTCATTTTCCATAAAATGATGTATAAAACATTGAACAAAAGTAATAAAGTAACTCAAATTTTCAATACAAACATAAATCTGTAAATTAATTTTCATAATAATATAAGTTTATATTATAATTAGTTTAGTTTACTAAAATAATTGTTTTCAAATTTATACCAAACATTAAAAAATATAATAAATAATAAGTCAGTTGATATTTATAGAATATGTCTCTTTGCATGCTTTATATCATGATTCTTTATAACATTTTCAGAATGTATACATAATATATAACTAATAATATATGGGATATTTTTTATATTTCATAAAATATATATATAGTAAAGATCGTAAGATAAATGAATTTTATTATTTTTCATGAATTCTTTTTTAAACATTACGTTTCTTTACATAATATCTATGTCACAATCTTATACATAGCTATATATATATATATATATATATATATATATATATATATATATATAGATATATATATGAATATAATATAATAGTAATAAATAATATTTTAATCAATTTTAAATAAGTTATGTTTTATGTAGTAGACACCTTTCTACCTTATCTTTTAAATATAAATACAGCAAAGGTTTTGCTGCTCCTTAAGCAAAAAAAGTCATAACAATATTTATTATATGAATTACAACTGCGATATACACACACATACACACACGCACACACACACATACACACATATATATACACACATATATATACTTATAAATCAATAAATCAAAAGTAAATAATATTCTAATTTATTTTTAAATTCATTGATTATTATGTTTTAAAAGTACTTTCAATTTTGAATCATTATATTATTTTCTGCATAAGTGTTCATGTGATAAATGTTATACCATAGGGTGAGTTCAATTGTATTATTTTATTTGATTTCACCTTTTATTAATGTATTCTTACTGTATGACAATAGAATCAAATTATATTCATATTCTTGTAATGAAAATGAGGATTAATATAGTATAAATGTGATTATTAAATATTGTTCATATTCATAACTATTCAGTATACTTCTTTCCACGCATAATGTTGAAGTCTATTGAAATCTATTGAAATTGTATTATAATGAAAATGTCAACATATCAATTGAACAATACTCGTATTGAACATATTTTAGTTTTAAAGTTCATAGATTTAGATCTATACACATTATACTTATTATAAACATAATATAATATTATAATTAGAAAAATAATTGTTATAGTTTGGCATGAATATAGTACATTATAATTTAGTAATTCCTGCATTGTATTAAGGTGTTTTATTTTATAAATTTATAAAAAAAATACATAAATATATTATATGTATCTAATATGTATTTATAGGTGTAATAAATATCTCTAAAATATACTTTATTTTAAAATTTAATTCAGATTGGCAAATACTTTTAGCATTGTAAAAGATAGGAAAAATAGAGTTTGGTATAAAGTGCATAACTCATGAAATATTTAATTAATTGTTTTCAAATAAAACGCATAGTAATTATAAAACTCATATAAATATGGAAACTTAAAATAAATATTAAAAAAATTAATTTAAAACAACCAAAATTTAGCTAGAAATATTGTTTTCAATTAAAAATATAGTAAACAGAATTTTATTATAAAATTAGTATTCAAAAATCATTGCAAGGTTTTTTATTAAAATATACAATTGTGAGATAATTGTAAAAATTTGAGACAATTTAATAAATAATTTCAAGAGTTAGGCACTTTTTAATTTTATAATTTCTCATTTTAAGATAATCACTTAAATAAATAGATACAGTTTATTTATAAAATTAATTGTAAACATTGCAATTTAGAACAATAAACTTATAACTCATATAATTATAATATATTGATTTTCATAATTAACAATTAATGTTAATAGTTTAGTTTATATGAATACTATACATTTTATTTTTATAATTTATTTACAAATTAAATTAGAATATATTTATTAAAATATAAAAATTTAGTAATTTAGATAAAATTTATTTTAATATTTAAAAACAAAATAAATATGTTTATAATTAAAAATATAATATAAATGAAAGTAATTAATAAAGCATTAATAAAGCGTTAATATATTGCACTCTCGTAATATTTTCTCTTCACCTTTATCTTATAAAGATTTTGATGACTAGAATTTGATAAATATCTTAATTTATTATATTTTATTATTTATTATATCTTGTTCATTTGCAATTCTTTTCTCTTCCTCGCCTTAATTTAAATTTAATGCTCTACTTAGACTTTATGTTCACCATAGTTGAATCTCATCACAACTAGACTTATTGTAGAATTAAGAATTTCCTTTCCGGCAAATTTATTTTTGAGAAAAATTGACTATATGACTCATTAAAATGTTTTGTTTACCCGAGTAGATATCTAGACAGTAATGTATCATTACATAGGCGTTCGTATACTGTTTTCACAGATTCACATATCTCTGCAAATCTTTATTCCAACTTTATTGTGGTTCGGCTCATTATTATCATTAAAAAAGCTTTTTAAAAAAACGCAACAATATTGGTGCTGATATCATCCGTAGATATTTGACGATAGCTCATGCTAATATTTTTCATATCAGCAAGTGACCCTTTATTATCTCTAAACTAAAAAAATATATGTTAGATAATAAATAATGATGCCTTACATTTCTAATAAGTAGAATTATAATTATATACAAATATATATATATATATATATATAATAATAATAACAATTATGATAATCTATATTATATATATAAGAAAACTAACTGCATAATATAGTGATAAAAAGCAGTAATCGATTATCTATCCGGTTGTCATTTCAATTACAGCACCAGTTCCATTTAAACTGCTAAATCCTCTTGTTAGCCAAGTACTACCAAATGATACTGCAATATCAAGTATTTGATTGGACGAAAATATTGTTAAACATTGTTATCTTGTTTATCGTTTTATCTCTATGAATTCTTACTTTAATTATTTGTATCTATAATCTATGAATGAATTTTTACATTTAATAGTTCTATTATGAGTGTAAAAATATATAAACAATAGGTAATATTAAGATATATTTTTAAATATTTTAAATGCATTTTATTCTTCTTTTACATTCTCACTATATTATGTATTATCTGCATTTATACGATTCTCTATAATATCATACACTACAACTATTATAATGAATTATTACAGTAAAATAATTGTTCAATCATTGTTTTTTATTTTCACGGCATGAGTATTGTTTTTATATCATTGATTATATTTTTTAAAATGTCATAAAATATTGTATTTAATATATATTAGTAATGCTATCCTAAGATAATATTATTTATTATGACCCACGGTTAAGCATCTATAAATGAAATATCAATGTGAGTTTTATAAATCATAAATATTATTAAGATGATTATCATTTTTTAAAATTAAATTTACACAATAATTACTTAATTTATAATTACATTATTATTTATTTATTTATTAAATAATTTATATAATTACATATGTTCTTAAAATAAGATTATATTCGGTATCATGCTATATTTTAGGTTGAAAGTCCTGACCTTCCCTCTTTGAATGCAAATATTAAATCAACCACTAATTTATTAATGAAATCTACATTGATTGAAGGTATACATATTGTTAATACTATTCTTATATTTAATATATTTGATTTTTGAATTTATCATTATACCTCTAGCATATATTTCATTTACAATTTAATTATTGCAGATACGGCTACGAGTAAGGGCACTAGTGTTTGTCTGAACAAACATTCATCATCTCAAATATGCAGTTAGTATGGACTATAGTTTCAATCTAACATATATAATGATTATATGTGAAATCTTTGAATGTATAATACCACTCACTTCATACATATTACCAAACCATAATGTACGCCTTACTCAGCAAAATCTTCAATGTTGACGGTACTACACCACGATGACACCCTCTCCGACACCGAATCTGAATGCAATGGCTCGATTGCGGACTCTGGGTCTCTGCCCGACTTATCTGTCTCGGATCCCACTGTAAACCCAGTCGCTGGTCCTTCGCATGCATTTCAGAGGGCCGCCATACCCGCACCTAAGAAGGTTTTTTGTTCTACTCTTATCTTCCTCGCCGCAGAATCTGACCTTACTCTATTTATCGCGTCCGTTTTCCATCGTTAACTATTTCAAACGATAACTTATTGTACGGCTATTGTTATTGATATCACGCGTAGGCTAAGCTAACGACGTATTTACTCTACGTATTGATAAGCAGCGTCGGCACATTCAAGACATGGGCTATAGTCAACCGCGACGCAAGAAAAGGAAGAGTCCGAAGCGTAGGGCACACGTCACCTCTAATGAACCCGCGAACCCTAAAGAAACTGCAACCTCTAAGAAGACGACGACGTCTATTGATTCGTCAATCTCCAATTTTGCTACGTCATCCGATATTTCCCCGCGTGATGATGGCGGGGCCGAATTTGAGAAAAGAGTTGATGGCACGTTAGTGGTTCGGTGTGTGGGTGAGAGAGAAGGTGGAGGAAAGTGTGTTTCTAAATGGGTACGCGAGTGTGCTTCGTGATATATGAATGAGTGAGTAAATGTGCATTACTGAGTGGTTAAATGTATTTGAAATGTGGTTCATCGAAGTAATACATTTCACACTATTTTCTGCTCTTTATTAATCACATTTGTTTCTGAATTCCAAATTCATTGTCCTTAACATCTCTGAAACTTCTATTTGCCTTTCATGTCTTTTATTTAACGAATACCTCTCTAATTTCAAATGTGCATCTCCTTTTTTATTTCACTAGCGCTCAGTATTAATCCCCAAACGCTCTGCTCTCTTCTGGTGTATTTTTACATCTAAACGTGTGCCCTGTCGCGCTCCAGGGATTCTCGGCATGTACCCGAGTTGCGGCGTCTGTTCGCCGAACACCTGGAAACCACTCTCCAACGGGGAATTTACGCTGCGATGTCCGATGATGACACCAGCGAGTGTAGTCTCAGGTGATTCGCAGTGGTTTTGCATGTAATGCATGCACCTTCTCACTCTCTCTACCTCTCTCTCTCACCCTCCCTCTCCCCCCTCTCTCTCTCTCTCCCCCTCTCTCTCTCTCTCTCTCCCCCTCTCTCCCCCTCTCTCCCCCTCTCTCACCCTCTCTCCCCCTCTCTCCCCCTCTCTCCCCCTCTCTCCCCCTCTCTCCCCCTCTCTCCCCCTCTCTCCCCCTCTCTCCCCCTCTCTCCCCCTCTTTCCCTCTATCTCCCACTCTCTCTCCCACTCTCCCCCTCTCTCCCCTCTCTCCCCCTCTCTCCCCCTCTCTCTCTCCCTCTATCTCCCACTCTCTCTCCCACTCTCTCTCCCACTCTCTCTCCCACTCTCTCTCCCACTCTCCCCCTCTTTCCCCTCTCTCCCCCTCTCTCCCTCTCTCTCCCCCTCTCACCCCCTCTTTCCCCCTCTCTCCCCCTCTCTCCCTCTCTCTCCCACTCTCTCCCACTCTCCCCCTCTCTCCCCCTCTCTCCCCCTCTCTCCCCCTCTCTACCCCTCTCTCCCCCTCTCTCCCCCTCTCTCCCCCTCTCTCCCCCTCTCTCCCCCTCTCTCCCCCTCTCTCCCCCTCTCTCCCCCTCTCTCCCCCTCTCTCCCCTTCTCTCCCCCTCTCTTCCCCTCGCTCCCCCTCTCTCCCCCTCTCTCCCCCTCTCTCCCCCTCTCTCCCCCTCTCTCCCCCTCTCTCCCCCTCTCTCCCCCTCTCTTCCCCTCTCTTCCCCTCTCTCCCCCTCTCTCCCCCTCTCTCCCCCTCTCTCCCCCTCTCTCCCCCTCTCTCCCCCTCTCTCCCCCTCTCTCTCCCTCTCACCCCCTCTCACCCCCTCTCACCCCTCTCTCCCTCTCTCTCATCTCATCTGTTACTCACTCAAACTCTCTCCCCCTCTCTCATCTCATTTGTTACTCACTCAATCTCTCTCCCTCTCTCTCATCTCATCTGTTACTCACTCAAACTCTCTCCCTCTCTCTCATCTCATTTGTTACTCACTCAATCTCTCTCCCCCTCTCTCATCTCATTTGTTACTCACTCAATCTATCTCCCCCTCTCTCATCTCATTTGTTACTAACTCAATCTATCTCCCCCTCTCTCATCTCATTTGTTACTCACTCAATCTATCTCCCCCTCTCTCATCTCATCTGTTACTCTCTCAATCTCTATCCCCCTCTCATCTTATTTTCTTTCTCATTATCTCTTACTCAAACTCTCTCTCATCTCATCTCTTTTTCTCATATTTCTTATTCACCTGATCTCTTTCCCCCCGTCTCATTTCACTTTCTTTCTCGCCATCCATTACTCACCCATTCATTCTCCCCTATCTCACCTCACTTTTTCTCACTAGCTTTTATTCACTACAATTCTCCTGGCTCCATTACATTTTACTATTTTTCACGATTGGTCTATCTTATCCTTTGTCATCCTAATTAAGTACTATGAAATTTATTTGCATTGTGTGCGCATCGGGGCTGGTATCTGGTTATTGTCTACTCGTCGGTTTTGCAGTGTTACAAACCATTAACCCCGTACTTGCAATGACCCATTGATTAACGGTTGCAGTCCGATGAAGATTCCTCTTCCTATTGGCGAAGGCCTTAAGTTCATCAACGACGTCGAAGACTACTCTGTTCCATACGACATCAGAATTCAGCACAAACTGGGCATGGTATGTACAGTATTGTATGTATAACATAGTATGTGAGATATAGTATGTATGACATAATATGTCTGACATAGTATGTATGACATAGTATGTCTGACATAATATGTATGATATAGTATATGTGACATAGTATGTATGCCATAGTATGTGAGACATAGTATGTATGACATATTATGTATGACATAGTATGTGAGACATATTATATATGACATAGTATGTATAACATAGTATGTATGACATATTATGTATGACATAGTATGTATGACATAGTATGTGCAATATGGTATTTACAACACATGCATACTCTTGATGCAATATTGACTTGATCTAAATATTGCTATTTTCAGATGACCACGTCTACAAGTAGCAAGAATTACAAGAAGATCAGAATTAGTTAGATTTATGTAATTAGACCTCAATTCTTTTTTGACTACTTGCCTCTTAGTCTCCACTATAATGCTACCTCCCCCCCACCTAACACTCCCCCTACCTAACACTCCCCCTACCTAACACTCCCCCCACCTAACACTCCCCCTACCTAACACTCCCCCCCACCTAACACTCCCCTCACCTAACACTCCCTCCACCTAACACTCCCCTCACCTAACACTCTCCCCACCTAACACTCTCCCCACCTAACACTCCCCCCACCTAACACTCCCCTCCACCTAATACTCTCCTCCCTTTTAATCACCACCCACTTTTCCGGTCCTCCTCCTGGGCTCTCTCTCATACTACCTCTCATACTATATTTCCTACCCTTTACACGGAATATCATTTAACAACACTTCTATTCAACTTGGCACTTACTACTTTGTGTAGATGTGTACACGGGTGACACAAAAGCTTTAGCTACTGCCCTGCACTCAACTTGTTCATGTGAGAAATTAAACAACAAATCAAATGGATGTTTAGATGGATGTTTAAATCGGTTAGTTATTAGTTAGTGGTTCTGGTCTCCCTCCCTCC
>OZ038312.1:33542638-33585598 GCA_964035775.1 Osedax frankpressi | reverse complement strand
AGGAGAGGAGGAGGAGGAGAGGAGGAGGAGGAGAAGAGGAGGAGGAAATGAGAGGAGGAGGAGAAGAGGAAGAGGAGAGTGAAGTTAAGGACTCGCGACGAGGATAAAAGAGTGGTTGGGACGGTAGCGAATACGGGTGAGGATTTGGAGGCGGGAACGAGGCGGCACCCGAATCGTCCGTGATCAGCAGGGCGGAGTTATTGGAGCTCAGGGATAAAGAGGTGACGCAGGAGACAGGCTGCAACGGCAACTTCAAACAACGCAGAGACTCGGCGGTGAGTACGCCGGTATCTTCCATGACTTGCACGCATCCAAACTGCGGGACCGAGGTGGGGCGTTAAGGGGTGGGGCGGGGACGGGGTGGGGATGGGGCAGGGACGGGGAGGAAATGGATGTAGGGTAGTCGTCGGGAGGGTACAAATAGGAGGAATAGGAGAGAGGGGAGTAGAGTAGGAGAACAGGAAGGAAGGAAGGATGAAAGCGATTTTAACGCTACGGACACGTGAAGCGAGGGGCACACAGCACCAACAGCAAACCTGAGAAATCACAATTAGTCCGCTATGAAGCGAAGGCAAGAATTTCAACAAGTAAGGACCGACGTTAGGAGCCACAGTAGTTATGGGGCGTAGACTTCGAATATCGTACAACGACATGAAAGGGTCTGAATAGTCATTCGATCTAGGAACGGGGCGGAATCTAATTCAAGCGATCTCCTCGTAGACTCGACACATTGGAGTGAATTTTAAGCTGAGAGAATAAAATTGAACAAAACGGATAGAATTTATCAATCTATTTATTTAAACGATGAAAAGTGTTGGAATAAAAAGAAATTAAGTGATAGAATCTAGCAAAAAGTCCAATTAGATGGAGTTGTATAAGGGAGAGTGTGTCTATGGGAAGTTGAACTATAAAGTAGTGGTGAGGGGTAGCGGGTGATGGAAGGGGCGCGTGAGGGGTAGCGGGTGATGGAAGGGGCGCGTGAGGGGTAGCGGGTGATGGAAGGAGCGCGTGAAGGGTAGCGGGTGATGGAAGGAGCGCGTGAGGGGTAGAGGGTGATGGATGGGGCGCGTGAGGGGTAGTGGGTGATGGAAGGGGCGCGTGAGGGGTAGCGGGTGATGGAAGGGGCGCGTGAGGGGTAGCGGGTGATGGAAGGGGCGAATGAGGGGTAGAGGCTGATGGAAGGGGAAGAGGGTGATGGAAGGAGCGCGTGAGGGGTAGAGGGAGATGGAAGGGGCCGTGAGGGGTAGCGGGTGATGGAAGGGGCGCGTGAGGGGTAGAGGGTGATGGAAGGGGAAGAGGGTGATGGAAGGAGCGCGTGAGGGGTAGCGGGTGATGGAAGGGGCCGTGAGGGGTAGCGGGTGATGGAAGGGGCGCGTGAGGTGTAGAGGGTGATGGAAGGGGAAGAGGGTGATGGAAGGGGCGCGTGAGGGGTAGATGGTGATGGAAGGGGCGCATGAGGGGTAGAGGGTGATGGAAGGGGCGCATGAGGGGTATAGGGTGATGGAAGGGGAAGAGGGTGATGGAAGGGGCGCGTGAGGGGTAGATGGTGATGGAAGGGGCGCATGAGGGGTAGAGGGTGATGGAAGGGGCGCATGAGGGGTATAGGGTGATGGAAGGGGAAGAGGGTGATGGAAGGGGCGCGTGAGGGGTAGAGGGTGATGGAAGGGGAAGAGGGTGATGGAAGGGGCGCGTGAGGGGTAGCGGGTGATGGAAGGGGTCGTGAGGGGTAGCGGGTGATGGAAGGGGTACGTGAGCGGTAGCGGGTGATGGAAGGGGAAGAGGGTGATGGAAGGGGCAAGTGAGGGGTAGAGGGAGATGTAAGGGGCGCGAGAGGGCTAATAAGAGACAAGAGGAGTAGTAGGTGTTAGAATGGCTACGAGAAAGGTCAAGAAACCCGCAAACGGCGATGCGATGTTCATTGACGTCGATGTCGGTAACGTAGCGACAGTGGGACACCAGAGAGTGAGCGATTCGAAATCCTTGCCGAGGGTCTCGTAGCTTCAGACAGCCATCACTGGGCACAGTACAAATCAAACTATCGCAGTGCTTGGCTAGCATGTTGTCGCAGTCCGTGGGTACCTGTGAGGCGTTGCGGATCCGGGTAGGTCGAGAATGCGTAAAAGAGTTGGTTAAGGCAGTGCTCTAAAGTCGCTCAAAATTGCGAAAATGAGAATATATTTTCAGAAAAAATAGCTTAATAATTTGGTTAATTTTAACGAAAGATTATAAAAATAATTTGGTTTTATATAAAAAATAACTTATAAAAACCTCAATTAGGATTACATACTCTATAAAGAAGATCTAAGACTTACATTTTAAAGCACTTTTGAATCCCTACTCCCAATGAAAAAGTTCTGATAAAATAATATAACATAATTGAATAATTAACTAATGAAAATTCATAGAAAGTGAATGGAATATTTTTTTAAACGATTAAAAAACTTTAAATTTATGGACTAATTTTCTTGTTTTCAAATTTAAAATGTATAGAAATATTATCAAAATCTATTTATTTAATAAAATTATAAACACACTATTGTATTGTTACAAAAATTCCTACTAATAAATATTTCTCGGGTGACATTATATTACTGATTATAATTACTCAATAATTTTGATGACACAATAAAGAATAGTCAAAATATAACTTAGATATATAATTTAACAAAAGAAAGTTAAATAATAATGAAATATATTCAAGTAAAAATGCCAATACAGTACTACATACTATTACATTAATTGATTCTAATATCTTAAAAAAGTACATCCTTAATTACAAATTTAATCAAGCTTATTATGCTATTTATATTCGTTAATCAGAAATAAATCATACTTTTCAAACTCAAATCTTATATAATAAAGATTGCCAAACAACATTTTGATGTACAAAACTATTATATAATCTGTAATTTTTAACAAAATGCCAAATAAAATGTCGACCATACTCTAAAATAAAGTTAACATTTCAATTAATCCTACACTTTTCAAATATCTTTATTTACATTAATCGTCACCATGTCACCATTTCATTGAACATATTGTTCTCCATTAATACAAACTATAATATCTACATATAAACAAACCCTTCATAACATTATATACATATAATAGAATTAATACTTTTTCATCGAGAGTTCAAATAGACAGATAACTTATTTTAACGGAGGATTTATAACCACCAAATGCTTGTAGGCTAAATAACATATTGCAATAGCTATCCTTGAAACTTCTATATCTTCGTGTAACATAATACGTTATATCGTTTATGTAGCAATATTATATATAAAAAATCTACAATTGGTCAGTTACTTTGTCCACATTCCTTAATATAATGTATTTTTGTTATAATACTTTAGTATTTATTTCCTTTTATTATTAATCGTTTATAAATCTCTCTATTTTGTTATTATTTATCTGTATTTTATTTTTTATATATATCTATATATCTATTTTGATCCATTTGCAGTTATACATGTTATTAAAAACTTATATTCTATCCCGTAGTGTCATTTCTCAATCTCACTATTTAAACCAAATATATTTACATAATAAGATTTCCTGCATGAAAACCATAAATCTAAAAAATAATAAAAAATAAAAATATTTTATTATTAAAATAAATAATATAACTAATGAATATACTTAAAAATCTTGATGAAATTCAAGATATCTATCATTGTATTTTTTATATCGATCATTCTAATTTTGTAGATATTTGCCAATTTAATTTTATTAAAAATATATAATTAAATAAAAAAAAACAGATTTTCTAATCAGAGACCAATAAATAATTAACAATAAATTTCTATGTTCAATAATTGTCTAAAGATTAAATAAATAGTCTACATTCACCGATGCAGTCACTATTTGTTGTTATTAGTGACTGACCACTGCCTTTTCCTGAAGTGTGTTGATATCGAGATCAATAAGCACACTCTTGTGTCCACCCAGCAACAATGATCCAGTCATCAGCTCGAGCATGCAGTTCAATTGGTTAGCATTTGGAGAGCTGGGTAAAGGTGGGAGAGAGTGAAGGAGTGGGAGAGAGTGAAGGAGTGGGAGAGAGTTAAGGAGTGGGAGAGAGTGAAGGAGCGGGAGAGAGTGAAGGAGTGGGAGAGAGTGAAGGAGCGGGAGAGAGAGAGTATGGGGAGGTTAGAGTAAGAGAGTGAGAGTGAGAGATTGAGAGAAAGAGAGAAGGAGAGGAGAGATTTAATAAGAGGAAAATAGAATTCAATTATAAAAATAAAATAAATGCCAACAAGGATATTTTAAAAATTTTAGATTTGATAAATCAATATAATTTAAATATAAAATGTATAATTAATTAATCAATGTTTTCATCATCCCTAAGTACTCATTCACATGTAGATTGACCGGGTTATTCAATCATACAGGTATGTATCTAGATACATATACAGCAGCATGGATTGCTGTATATGCTACCGCCGATGCCACTATTATAATAAATGTGCACCTAAACCGAGTACATATGCGCTTAGCCCGAGTACACGTGCACCTATATCGAGTACACGTGTACCTAGCGCATGAACACATGCACCTAACCTATAGGTGCATCGGTTGATGCCACCCATAGAGTGAATATTGATGCCGGTTTCGTCGAGAGATAGCATGCCGTCGTGTAGGTTGGTCATCTGCAAGACATCGCAGTGAGAAGAACAGAAAGTACTGTAGCGTTCGGATTGATTGTTTAGGTCAAACGAAGATATGTATCCCTGCAATGTTTGATAGGAGGTGGTAGGGTAAGCAAGGGGTAGGGTATGAAGGGGTAGAGTAAGAAGGGGTAGAGTAAGAGGAGGAGAGTAAGAAGGGGTAGAGTAAGAAGGGGTAGAGTAAGAAGGAGTAGAGTATAAAGGGGTAGGGTATAAAGGATATTTTAGTGTCATTTGTAAAACTGTATAGATTGCATATATTTATTATATTAATTAAAATACATTATAATAAATCTCTAATTACGATTAGAATATTTTCACCTATTCACGATTAGAATATATTAATTTTGTTATTAAATATCATATTCTTACTTCATCTATAAATAATGAAATGTATGCAAAATACAAAATAATTTCATTCAATAAATATTTCATAAAATATTTGTTATTCAATAATTAAAATTAGTAATTTTTCGAATAACATATAAAATATACAAATGCCTTACATATTTTGTATCTAGAAAGTCGGGGGTTCTGATATATATATATAATGTTGTTATTCTCATAGTGTTCACTAATATCACTCTTAGTGTTCACTAGCCAACAGTCTACGAATTAAAATAACCAATCCTAAACAAATGATCCATTTTATAAAATATTCATTATTAATATTTAATATTAATATTTATGTATTGCATGAATTTTTCAAATTTAGTATTCTCCTTATTAGAGACTTACATATAAAAAATATTATAAATGTATAATATATATATATATATATATATATATATATATATATATATATATACACACACATGATATAATGATAACTATACAATTTTGGATTACATATAATATCTATATTAAAATTAATACATCTATTATTTGGTATTGGAAATTTAGAAATTCCGAATTTATTTTTCATAAATATTTTCAATTTTATAAAATTACTAATAAAAACAAAATGGTAATCTTATTGAAAATACATATTTTTTACATGTTATACTTTTCTGAAATTAGTATTTACTTTGTATTAGATGTACACTGTATATTGTACAGCATACATACAATTTGAACATCTATAAATCTTGAACATAATAAATCATAACAACACATTTTCGGGTTAATTATAAAATATATTCTTTTATGTTCGCAGATTGTATATAAAAATAAAAAAGAATTTAAAACAGGAATACATTCTTGATTTGGATTATATCAGATTCATAATATGTTCACTTTATGGGATTATTAATTAACTACTAATAACTAGACATCTGGTATTAAACAGTTAATCATCAGAGTATGTTTAACTCAGTATTGTGAACTAATTATTACATTTTAATTGTTTTCTATAGTTTGTGTAGAAAATAATTCAAACCCAACTTAACTATGTATATTATAGATGTGTACTATATAGTAGTAGTAAAATAATAAATAGTAATTGGAATACAAACATAATTGTATTTAATAATTCATACATATTTACATTTTATATTTATATTCAACTACTGGTATTCAACTACCGGTATTCAACTACCGGTATTCAACTACCGGTATTCAACTACTGGTATTCAACTACCGGTATTCAACTACCGGTATTCAACTACTGGTATTCAACTACTGGTATTCAACTACCGGTATTCAACTATTGGTATTCAACTACTGGTATTCAACTACTGGTATTCAACTACTGGTATTCAACTACTGGTATTCACCTACCGGTATTCAACTACCGGTATTCAACTACCGGTATTCAACTACCGGTATTCAACTACCGGTATTCAACTACCGGTATTCAACTATTGGTATTCAACTACTGTTATTCAACTACTGGTAATCAACTATTGGTATTCAACTACTGGTATTCAACTACTGGTATTCAACTACTGGTATTCAACTACTGGTATTCAACTACTGGTATTCAACTACTGGTATTCAACTACTGGTATTCAACTACTGGTATTCAACTACTGGTATTCAACTACTGGTATTCAACTACTGGTATTCAACTACTGGTATTCACCTACCGGTATTCAACTACCGGTATTCAACTACCGGTATTCAACTACCGGTATTCAACTACCGGTATTCAACTATTGGTATTCAACTACTGTTATTCAACTACTGGTAATCAACTATTGGTATTCAACTACTGGTATTCAACTACTGGTATTCAACTACTGGTATTCAACTACTGGTATTCAACTACTGGTATTCAACTACTGGTATTCAACTACTGGTATTCAACTACTGGTATTCAACTACTGGTATTCAACTACTGGTATTCACCTACTAGTATTCAACTACCGGTATTCAACTACCGGTATTCAACTACCGGTATTCAACTACTGGTATTCAACTATTGGTATTCAACTACTGTTATTCAACTACTGGTAATCAACTATTGGTATTCAACTACTGGTATTCAACTACTGGTATTCAACTACTGGTATTCAACTACTGGTATTCAACTACTGGTATTCAACTACTGGTATTCAACTACTGGTATTCAACTACTGGTATTCAACTACTGGTATTCAACTACTGGTATTCAACTACTACGGTGGATTAATACCAAATTAATCCTAGATGCTTCACTTATAAAAATGACAATATTTATCATGAGATATTTAATGCTTACATATTTTAGGGTAAATTCAGAATATAATTAATGATAATGTAGCTATCATAGAATGGCTGGCAGTTTATTTGGCAAATGTCCTCCTAAGAGATGAACATCAAGTGTTATTTATAATAAATCTTTAGATTTTAGTAATAAATCGGCCGAGAAATTTTAAGATATCAATTTCACAAATTTTCAGAAGTACTTTGGTATGATAACAAATTGGTCTTTCAATTGATAGTGAATAGATAAGTGTTTAGATAAAGGAATGATTAACACTACGGAGATTAGCAACAAATTAAGATTATAGATCATTGGCATATATATTCAAATTAGATATCTGCTAACATAACATAATCTATAAATTTAAATACATAATTAATTATTTAACAATATTGAAATTGTAATTTAAATTTCTATAGAAAATATATAATATAGAAAGACTCTTTATAATAGTCGATGTAGCATATTCTTCATTACCTTAGATAGTTAGACAATATCCTGGAATTAATCTTCCCTAAGATTAACTCAAGTTCAAACATTCAAATGCCAGAATGGCAATTGAACAAGCATTTGGGTTAGTCAAATGTAGATTCAGAATATTTTTAAAACGTTGGATACCAAAATGATAAATATACATTTTTTATTATGCATAAGTGTACTGATAATAATGATGTCATAATATGGAATGAGAAGAAATAGTTAATAATTAAACCATAATGCAATAATTGTTAGTACATATCTATGTTTGTTAAGTAACAATTTTATAACAGGATATTAATAATAAAAAAAATTAAATGATAATATATTTATTGATTTATATTTATTTAATTCAATTCTGGTTACTATTATTAATTAAATATATTAAATAATCTCATTTCTGGGAATTTCAATTAACGAATTCCGTTATGTTTACATTCATTTTCTTGGTATCTTCTTTAATATCTGCATTTCCCCTTACTCCTCTTTCTATCATCTCATTTGAGATGTCTATTACTTTCCTTCTTTTTGCTGGTGGTGTAATATATGTGTCTAGTATCCGTGGATTTGGGAAAGGAGGACAGTGGTTCAAGGTGACTTGAACTTGCTGGAATTTCAACAACTTCTATTCCTTTTATTAAATGTTATTTATAAAATTTACCATAAACATTTATTTTACACATTATTTTAATCATCAAATATTAAATAAATCAAAGATATAAGAATAATCAAATATATGTGAGTGTATGTTCATAATTACTATGCAACTGATAAAGATAATAGTTACACTGTACCATGTAATAACATTATAAACCTGGAATAATAATAAAATATAATGTATTAGCGTTAACTAGTATAATAAATTTAAATACATTTCATCATATTTAATTAAATGATATAAGTTAGAAATGTTAAATATATTTATATATAAAATTGTTAAAATGAACAAACCTGTTCCAATAAGGAAGTTCCTGTAGGGCTCTAATTGCCAATATTGAGTTCTTTATAGTAGATATACATCTGAGCCTATTCATATTCAATTGTGCTACCACTTTATTTCAGATAATAGTCGATCTATGATTACAATAGGAATAATAATGTCAATTTATAATTAGTGATTTTATTATCACAATGGAGAAAAAGTAATATTCTAGCTAATTTAATTCAATGCATGTTATACATTTGTGATTAGATATAATAATTTGTTTTTTTTAATTAAAAATGATCAGATGACATTTCATTGTTTAACAATATTCACATTGTGGACTTATAATAATGCTATTAGCTTTTCTAATAGCTAATTTATATTTTAAATCTATAAGTTGTTCTTGTAATGATTATTTATTTTAATAACAATATTAACATTATTAGACATAATAATATTGTATAATACATAATAGCTAAACTAATATATTTTATAAAAACACTTATACTTAATTTATATATATTGATGTGTTATAATAAAATTATTAACATAAATTAAGAAAATGTGTTTCTTATTTAAATTACTAATAATCATATCAAATCAATATAATATAATCAATTTTTTAATGTATTATGAATTATACTGCCTTTTATTAATAGGTGTATATAATTATTATATACATTATAATAATATAATGGTTTATATATTAAATAATACAGACGGCAATTGGTATGACATAGCTTATATAACAATTTATAAAAAGCATATTAATTTATATAATTATAAATAGATTAGTGGTTGGTAACATACAAAGTTATGTATTTAAAGGTGAACAATTTTAAATACTAACTGCATTATATTTTGATTTCTCATAAAGAATTTGTTTTTCAATTTTTGCGTGATTAACATTGAAACTAAATTTGTTATTAAATTTGATAAATACTAATGTTCTTCTTTGTAGAACCATTGAAATTAGAAATTATAGTCCCCCGAGATAATAATATAAATAAAATTTGTTCACATGAAAATTTAAAAAGTTTATTCATTGTTATTTATTATTTTTAAAAATAGGATATTTACAAATTTTATTATCATTGGCAACATGAAATGTTGATATCGCATATATTTAGTGATAGATCGTCTGTAAACATGAAAAAGTCATGAGTGGTTTATACCACTCGAAAACTCTATGCAGTAGAGTACACCACTCGAAAACTCTACTCAGTAGTGGGTAGAGCGAGAGGAGTAGAATTTGTTACTCTACACACAACGCTACTCGTTTATGCAATTAGATAGGAGCAGTAGAGTAGAGTAGAATGACGGGTAGTGCACTCTATATTAATCAACTTATTTAACAAAATTTATATTTTTTGAGTGATATGGACTTTATATCAATAGATAGTTATATTCAAATGTATCATATTAGATTGAATAAATATGAAGTATTCATAAATCTAGAATAATAAGTCACATGTATTCAAAACGATTGAATTTTCAGCATATACTAAATAATATAACAATATTCTAACATCTCGAGATCCAATATTTTTAATTTCAAAGTATTGGAAAGTAACAAAATATGATTTTTTTGGTAATCAAAATGTCTCGTAATGATTTTGACAATATAAATAAATTAAGTTATAAATAAATTAAGTACCCAATATTTTTAATTAACAAAACATGATTTAAAAAAAATTATTATGGATAAATATGAAAATAAAAATTATTAAAGTTCAAAACAAAAATTAAAAATCATTTATATGATATAAAATAATGAACAAAAATTGCGTATCTAATGATTACTTTAAACAGAAGAGATGTTTTTAGTTTTTTATAAGAAAAACTGTGCGGAAGGGTTAAAAAGAGAAAAAGAGGAGGATTGAGGCTAATAATTGTTGTATACATTATTGTAATAGAAGAATGTATATTATAAATATACAATATCTAAATTAACAGTCGCAATTAAAAAAATAAATTCTAATTAATAAAAATATGATGACTCATCATTATATGAACTTTTCTCTAGACTCATTAAAAAGCATACGTTTTGAATCAGTAGAAATGTACACCTAAAGGAATTAACAATAGAAGTCTGACGTGACTAACGCTGTCCGTTGCCACCCAGATCAATTCCCTGAAACTGTCCAAAGAACATGTGGTCACTGGGAAACTTGATTCGCTGACTTGCAGAGATGCCATCAATTTAAATTCAGTAGATTCATCGCAGACACTGACAAATACAATGAATAGATAATATGATCAATTTATCTATTATTTCAATTGTCAAACAAACAAAGAATTATCATACAAACTTTGGATCCATTGTCAATTCCCTGATTTGTTAATCCTGAGATTTTGTTCTAATAAATTTTATATTTGTAAATTATTCAATTTGATCAAAAATTTAAAGAATTTAACTTAACTTAAATATAATAATATTCAACTATAACTAGTAAGTTAAAAATATTAATTAAATTATAAATTCAAATAAATTATACATACCTGATAATTGATTAAATAATCTCAGCCACCTTTTCAACCTGTTAGTAATGATTAATTTTAATAAATACTAAATATATATTAAATAAAATGATAGAGTTAATTATATCAGCAAAATAAAGTTTATATATTGTTGAAAATATATAAATGTATTATAAACCATATATAATTTTAAGAATTATTATGGTTTAAAATTATTGTTAATTGGGTTAATATTGCAAACTATACTATTAAATATAAAAATATTGTAAATCAGCTGATCAAATCCTTACAGTAAGGGATTAAAAGTATGAATTAAATTATAAAATCAATATATATATATAAATATTTGTTAAATTAAAAATGATATAAAACTTTTTAATTTAACTAAGTTAAACTACAATGGGGATTAAATTAATTATTCAATAAATAATATTATATTATACTAAATTAACTTAAATATAATATAGAATAAGATTGATTCTAACATACAGTATATTTAGATTTAAATAATTGTAGAATTTGACAAATTTAAATTACTTTCATGGTATTAATTTTTATTATTAATTTCAAAATGGTAGAAAATTGAATATTAATATAAATTAAAATTATTTTGAATTTAAAGATTTATTATGGAATATTTTTTTTAAAACGTTTGGCTATGATATACTAATTGATCTAAATAAAACAACCATGCAAATGAGTAGACGTGTGTTTAACGATAAATTTAGACATTACAAAATATGAAATAAACCAAAAAAGAAATTTACATGAATTTCATTTTCTATTATAATTAAAATAATTATTCATTCATTAAATAAGTAGAGAGAATATTTTTAATATCATAATTTAGGGTTGTTACAATATAATAATATGATATAATTACCATGTATGTAAGCAGAGGAACAGTCACTAACAAGCCATTTTAATAAGAAATGATATATAAATTTCAAATTTAGTATGAATAATTTAATGATTGACAGATCCTCGGACCCTAACTCATTGTATCCAATTTTTTATAAATAATTATGTCACAAATTTTAATATAATTTATATAGATATTTAAGTTTAATTGATTAATAATGTTCGATGTAGATTTTATATATTCAATTTATATAGTATATCGTATTTAAATATATTAATTTCTATTTTCTGTTTGGGTTAAAGGTTATTTCTAAATTATATTTATATTGACAACCCATTTAATATATTCACATATATTCCATATATATAAGATATTGTTATTTTACGATTTAATAGATTTATATATATAATTTGTATTAAATAATATTTTAAAATGTCTATAGCTGAATTAGAAACTGATGATATGGTAATATATAATTTATATATTTTATACTTAAAACAAATCAAAATTAAATTAGTTAATTATTAGGTAATTTAATATATTAGAAATTAATAATCATTTAAGATTTATTTATTAAATTATATAGATTAAATATAAAATAAGGATAGCATAACTATTTAATATGTTTACTCGATAATAACTTTATATTCCATATATTTATTACTGAATACTTTATTTTCTATAGTTTACTAAAATTGTTTATTTGATGTATTTTTTGTAATGATTATTAATTATTTTGATAACTAGTAGAATACGACAACGATATAAACCATATTTTATAAAAAATTAAAATTAACATTTTATTTTAAAAATATAATTATTTACTTAGATAAATACTGTTGCAAACATACATTATCTCAGGCAGTTAAGTTTATTTATTATTCTCTAAGATTGCTGATTTATTAATATAATTTAACCCATTTGTTAAATATATTTATATACATATTCAATTCCCAACCAAGGAGGTACATGCCGCATCAATAAATAACAATTCCCCATTGATAAGCCGCAATGACCACAATTCAATAAATAGTCCGCTGAAAGTAAAACAAAAATTAGGTTAATATAGATATAATTATATTTTATATAAAATTATTTATTGATTATAGGAATAAAAATAAAATAAGTGATTAAAACCCAAAAGTTTATAATATATATGTATATAATTGTAATACGAAGATTTTTTATATATTCCTATAACTTTATGTAATACGTTGTTATCATCTACTGATATTAGTTAGCAAAATCGTTCTTTGAGTTTATGTTTTTAACGATGCGAAATGCTGCTCCAGGCCCTGAGCTGCAAGGCTTCGACCGGCTCAACTGGTTGATACATTTGCATTACACGCGCGGTGAAACAGATCGCTGCAAGGCCCTCATCAATGAACAACTATCGTTGACCTGCGGGCAGTGCGAGTATGCAGTCTTCGTACAAGGTTCATGCGTTGAAGGTTGCTCCCTCGGTGGAGTAACCACTGAGTTGCTTATTCCCATAGAAGGCTTGCATTCAGTTTCAGTGAAATGTTTGCAATCAAATTTCTTTTTCTATGAACTTCTGCTGCGATCGCCATTTAATAATTTTTAAAAAGTTTACAAATATTTTAAAAAGCCGATATTATATTTATATTAATTAGATTTTAATTAATTATATAACTTAATTATAATGACGTAATGATTATGTAATATGTTTGAGGAATTGCTCATTTCTTTATTATACGCCTCGGCAGTAGTTCTACGCAAGACACTTACCTCCTTAGACACTTACCTCCTTAGACACTTACCTCCTTAGACACTTACCTCCTTAGACACTTACCTCCGTAGACACTTACCTCCTTAGACACTTACCTCCTTAGACACTTACCTCCTTAGACACTTACCTCCTTAGACACTTACCTCCTTAGACACTTACCTCCTTAGACACTTACCTCCTTAGACACTTACCTCCTTAGACACTTACCTCCTTAGACACTTACCTCCTTAGACACTTACCTCCTTAGACACTTACCTCCTTAGACACTTACCTCCTTAGACACTTACCTCCTTAGACACTTACCTCCTTAGACACTTACCTCCTTAGACACTTACCTCCTTAGACACTTACCTCCTTAGACACTTACCTCCTTAGACACTTACCTCCTTAGACACTTACCTCCTTAGACACTTACCTCCCTAGACACTTACCTCCTTAGACACTTACCTCCTTAGACACTTACTTCCTTAGACACTTACCTCCCTAGACACTTACCTCCTTAGACACTTACCTCCTTAGACACTTACCTCCTTAGACACTTACCTCCTTAGACACTTACCTCCTTAGACACTTACCTCCTTAGACACTTACCTCCGTAGACACTTACCTCCTTAGACACTTACCTCCTTAGACACTTACCTCCTTAGACACTTACCTCCCTAGACACTTACCTCCTTAGACACTTACCTCCTTAGACACTTACCTCCGTAGATACTTACCTCCTTAGACACTTACCTCCTTAGACACTTACCTCCTTAGACACTTACCTCCGTAGACACTTACCTCCTTAGACACTTACCTCCTTAGACACTTACCTCCTTAGACACTTACCTCCTTAGACACTTACCTCCTTAGACACTTACCTCCTTAGACACTTACCTCCTTAGACACTTACCTCCTTAGACACTTACCTCCTTAGACACTTACCTCCTTAGACACTTACCTCCTTAGACACTTACCTCCTTAGACACTTACCTCCTTAGACACTTACCTCCTTAGACACTTACCTCCTTAGACACTTACCTCCTTAGACACTTACCTCCTTAGACACTTACCTCCTTAGACACTTACCTCCTTAGACACTTACCTCCTTAGACATTTACCTCCTTAGACACTTACCTCCTTAGACACTTACCTCCTTAGACACTTACCTCCTTAGACACTTACCTCCTTAGACACTTACCTCCTTAGACACTTACCTCCTTAGACACTTACCTCCTTAGACACTTACCTCCTTAGACACTTACCTCCTTAGACACTTACCTCCTTAGACACTTACCTCCCTAGACACTTACCTCCTTAGACACTTACCTCCTTAGACACTTACCTCCTTAGACACTTACCTCCTTAGACACTTACCTCCGTAGCTATGTTGCAGAGAAGTGATGGCGACATTCAGACTTCACTGGAGAGTTTCCAGAAGTGCGTTGCGATCAACCCGAATAACCTCGAGAACCTAAAGCAGGTCGCACGATCTCTGTTAGTCTGGTGGATTGCCGCTGCGTTTATTAATGCCGGCGGGCATATGAGGGTCGCGTTATTTGCTATAGAATGTTATCTACAAAGAGGTGATGATATTATTACCAGCTGTAACTGTTACACAAAATATAATCGAGGAAGTAAAAGTCGGTAGTTTGAATCCAATTCTACTAAAAATATACTAAATTGAACTAATTCTATTGTGTCAAATGTAATATGAATCGATTTTGCAGCTTCCTATTGGCTAGATATAAAGCTGCAATCGACGTATACTCCGAAGCCAGTAGAATAGCAGACTCCGATTGGGTAAGACAATATTTGCATTTCAATACCTCAATAGTGTTTTCGCTACAAGATAAATGAATTTACTTCCCAGAACCTCTATAGGAAGTTATGTTGTTTTGCATAATATCACACCTACACTTACACTTACACTTTACACTTACACCTCTCCTACACTAACCCTTCACTAACCATGCCTTGACCACGCTTACTACACCATGGTATGTATACGCAATTCTCCTATACCTGCCCTGTAACAATTCAACACCTTGTCTACACCACCCTGCACTACCCTACACTACCCTACACAACCCTACCTACACAACCCTACACAACCCTACACTACCCAACACAACCCTACACTACCCTACACTACCCAACACAATCCTGCACTACCTCTACACTACCCTACCCACCCTACACAACCCTACACCACCCTACACTACCATATATCATGCCTACATCACGACTACACTTACCCTACACACAGGAAATCTGTCACAATAAAGGCGTGTGTTATATGAATCTGAAAAACTATGATCAGGTTGTTACTCTATTGTAGTCATGACAACTGTCCTCTGGTCACTCCCTTCTTATTACAACCCACAACATTACTCACCATACTATATCATAGCATACAACTTTACACTACTCCATACCGCCAATACACACTCATCACCACTCTAATCCCTCTCCAACACCTTTCCAACCCCACTCCAACCCCACTACAACCCCACTCCAACCCCACTACAACCCCACTACAACCCCACTCCAACCCCACTCCAACCCCACTACAACCCCACTCCAACCCCACTCCAACCCTACTCCAACCCCACTCCAACCCCACTAATCGCCAAATACTACATACCGAACCACACACTATTTATTACACCATAACATACACTATACAACACTACACACACCTCCAAACCACACCATATACTGTATCAGATAAAACAACACACCACATTACACAATACCTCACACTAAACACTTCACACAAACACTATACCACACACTACACCACACATTATACCGCACTACATACTACATCCTGCATCCTAGTATATACCATACCATACTACACTACATAACACTCTACACACTACACTACGTACTACACAATACCACACTACACACAACACCTTACATAACACCACACTACACTATACACTACACTACACAACACACAACACCGCCCTACACTATACCACCCTACACTACACAAAACAACACACAACACAATACACAACTCCGTCCTACACATCATTAACTAACTAATTGGTTCCTAGGCAAAACAGTGCCTTCGAGATGCTTTGAACTTGAATCCTAATGATAAGAGCTTCGAGGCTCTTGCTAAGATATCGGTGACAGAATATGACCTTCAAAACGCCGTGGATGTTTACTCAAGAGGACTCGAGTTCGTATTGTGCCCCCCATGCCATGCAAGCCCCATAATATGGGAGTGTTAATAGATATGTCACCTTAGAATTTTGGTTGTATTGAGTAGTTGTTGTTGAGGTTGATATGATAGTTAGTAGTTGGTGCAGAGGTTGATATGATAGTTAGTAGTTGGTGCAGAGGTTGATATGATAATTAGTAGTTGGTGTAGAGGTTGATATAATAGTTACTAGTTGTTGTTGAGGTTGTTATAATATTCAGTAGTTGCAGTAATTGTCGTATTTGTCTAGTCGGAGTGATTTATTTCATAGTCGATTACTCAATTTCACAGGTTTTCTCCGGAAAATTCTGAAATGTTGACAAATATCGGATTACTTTATATCAAGGTTTGGATTGGTTTGCCGAGTTTTTATATTTGTGTTTTATTGTGTATATCAGTGTGTTTATGTCAATGTGTGTATATATATGTCTGTGTGTGCCTGTGTGATTTTGTATATGTATATTTGTGATTATGTGAGTGAATAATAAAGATATTAAATTGATGGATATATAAAATACAATAGTACTATTATTATATATTATTTACTGAGGTAGGAATATGTTTAGCTTGAGCTAAAACGTAGTAGAGGTAATGTTGAAAGATAAGAGTTATTTAGGAAATAGATTATTTAGGGAATCCATTCTATTCCGGCATAAATATTTTTATTTCTTTTTGAAGTAGAAGTGGGAATTTTAATTATAAGTCAAAAGTTTTTAATACCATTCAATTTTTCTTTATTTTAAGTAATTGTTGTAGAATATATGTTCATAGGTAAGTCTTTTTTATAACATTGGTTGTATTTTAGCCAATGGAGTGGACAAATATTATTCAGGTTTACCTTGTTCTTAGTAAGACTAGTTGAGTTGGCATTCCTTTTTAGTTTGTAAATCATACGTTTAGTTCTTTTGTTAGATTTGTCAAAGTGGATTATTTTATTTCTAATTTTATGGACTAAAAGTGAGTTGCAGTATTGAAATTGGGATACCCTTGATGTCTGTATCAGTAAAGTCTGATGTCTGTGTCAGTAAAGTCTGATGTCTGTGTCAGTAAAGTAGCAGTTGTGAGGATCATTTAGGGTTGTAGTTGTCTAAGATTTATTAATTGTTATACAATTTGTATTCAATATTGAGATATCTATTAATAATACATTTTGCATTACATAATATATTATTAATACATTACATAATATATTATTAATACATTACATAATATATTATTGGAGATAATATGCATGACATATTTAAAGATGTAGGAAACGGATATGGTTATATTTCTTTTTATGTACAAATTTCGTTTTGGTAGTGTGGCGAGATCAAGTATGTCAAATGTGGAGGACAAATCGAACTGCTTTAGTTCTATTGGATTTAGCCGTAAAGTGGGGGAAAATATCATCAAAATAATAAATATGAGTTTGGTTGAATGTATGTGTATTTGTATGTAGATAGTTGTATGTGTTTATTGGTACATGTGTATCTGTCATTGTGTGTGGATATGTTATTTATGTGCTTTTTAATAATTGTTCAATAATAATATAATATAATGTAACCATTCTATATTAGAGAAATAGTTGATGCAAAAAAGTGTGTAATTATTTTTATATTTATTTAAAATATAATAATAAAAATAATAAAAATAATAATAATAAAAATAATAATAATAATAATAATAATAATAATAATAATATTAAAAATAATAAAAATAATAAAGATAATAATAATAATAATAATAATAATAATAATATTAAAAATAATAAAGATAATAATAATAATAATAAAGATAATAATAAAAATAATAATAATAATAAAAATAATAATAAAAATAAAATAATAATAAAATAATAATAATAATAATAATAATAATAATAATAATAATAATAATAACAATAATAATAACAATAATAATAACAATAATAAAATAATAATAAAAATAAATAACGATAATAATAATAATAATAATAATAATAACAAATATTTATAATTTAAATCTAGGCACCTTTAAAAAGTGGATTTCATAATTATAATATTATACTTTTATACAATATTATAATTGTTAATATACTAAACTACTAAGTTGTCCCATTACATAGCAATGCATTGTATTATTTGTTAGTTAAACTAAGTATTCCACACAAAAAACTCTTACATTACTCTGGTTGCTAGTAAATTTACCCTGTATATATATATATATATATATATATATATATATATATATATATATATAGCAGTGCATTAATTAGTACACTGTTATATCAAATACAGTGAGTATCTTGATATTTATCAGTCTATTGGATAACAAATTGATGTACATTATAGCTAGGTCAGTACAACAAAGCTTTTGAGAAACTTGGCAATGCAATGACATTTGACCTAGCAAATACTCGTGCCACTCTTGCCGTCGGCTGCATAATGCAGAGACACGGAGATCCTGATGTTGCTTTGAGGTTATTATCTCTTTATCTCTTTATCTCTTTATCTTTTTATCTCTGTCTCGTTATCTCTTTATTTCTATATATTTATCTCTCTATATCTTTATCTCTCTATCTCTTTATCTCTTTATCTCTATCTCGTTATCTCTTTATCTCTTTATTTCTATATATTTATCTCTCTATATCTTTATCTCTCTATCTCTTTATCTCTTTATCTCTATCTCGTTATCTCTTTATCTCTTTATTTCTATATATTTATCTCTTTATATCTTTATCTCTCTATCGCTTTATCTCTTTATCTCTGTCTCGTTATCTCTTTATCTCTTTATCTCTCTATATCTTTATCTCTCTATATATTTATCTCTTTATCTCTTTATCTCTCTATCTCTTAATCTATTTATCTCTTTATATCTTTATCTCTGTATATTTATCTATTTATCTCTATCTCTTTATCTCTTTATCTCTTTATCTCTATATCTTTATCTCACTATATCTTTATCTTTATATCTCTTTATCTCTTTATCTCCCTATCTCTTTATTTCTGTCTCTTTATCTAGTTATCTCTCTATCTTTTTATCTCTTTATATCATTATTTCTTTTTCTCTATCTCTTTATCTCTATATCTCTTTATCTCTTAATATAATTATCTCTTGATATAATTATCTCTTTATCTCTTTATCTCTTTTTCTCTTTATATATGTATCTTTATCTTTTTATCTCTGTCTCTTTATCTCTTTATCTCTTTATCTCTGTCTCTTTATCTCTTTATCTCTATATCTTTATATCTCTATATCTTTATCTCTCTATCTATATATATCTTTATCTATATATATATCCGTCTCTTTATCTCTTTATATAATTATCTCTTTATCTCTATATCTTTATCTCTCTATCTCTTTATCTCTTTATCTCTATATCTTTATATCTCTATATATTTATCTCTCTATCTATTTATCTATTTATCTATATATATATCTGTCTCTTTATCTCTTTATATAATGATCTCTTTATCTCTTTATCTCTATATCTTTATCTCTCTATCTCTTTATCTATTTATCTCTGTCTCTTTATTTATTTATCTCTTTATATCTCTATCTTTTTATCTCTTTATCTCTCTATCTCTCTATCTCTTGATATAATTATCTCGTTATCTCTGTCTCTTTATCTCTCTATATATTTATCTCTCTATCTATTTATCTCTTTATCTCTTTATCTCTCTATCTCTTAATAGAATGATCTCTTTATCTCAGTCTCTTTATCTCTTTATCTCTCTATCTCTCTATCTCTTAATATAATAATCTCTTTATCTCTGTCTCTTTATCTCTCTATATCTTTATCTCTCTATCTATTTATCTATTTATCTCTTTATATAATTATCTCTTAATATAATTATCTTTTTATCTCTTTATCTCTGTCTCTTTATCTCTTTTTCTCTTTATATATGTATATTTATCTTTTTATCACTATCCCTCTATATCCTTATCTCTTTGTTTTTGCATCTCTTTAATTTTTATCTTGTCACTTTAATATTTTAATTTTATTTTCTATTTCCCTCCTATTTCTTTGTCTTTTCATCTTTTTGACATTTAACAGTTATGAAATTCAATATATTTATCTTCAATTTCTAAAGTCTTTGCCATCGGATAGCTATTGTTATATTCTAAATTTGAGTTCATCTTTTTCCCAAATACCCTACAGCAAGTATAAGATTGCCTCATCAATCTTACCAGAAAGCTCTCCTCTGTGGAATAATATTGGAATGTGTTTCTTCGATAAAAAGAAATATGTAGCAGTTAGTTTTTATGAAATTTCACTAATGATTAATTGCATAATGATTATAAATATCGATTATTAATTAATGATTATATTTTAATTATGATACATCATATAATTTTTTTTATTTCTTTTCATTTTTCTTTATGAAAAATGCATTAATTAGTTGTATACGTTTTATCGCTATTCGTTATTATAAACTATTAAATGAAAATCTCTTATCCTCATGGTTTGCTATTCGCAGGCAATCAGCTGTCTGAAACGCGCCAACTACCTCGCTCCATTCGATTGGATGACGCTACACAATCTGGGCCTCGTGCATTTGTACATGCAGCAGTATGCGTCTGCCTTTCACTTCCTGTCGGCGGCGATCAACGTGCGACCGAAACACGCCATCCTCTTCATGCTGTTGGCAGGTGTGCAACGTTGCTTTACCTTTAGTTTCAATCCCATGCGCCGAGAGTGAAAAGCGTACTACACCTAGGACATGTCCTTGTATATTTCTCTTGCTTAATCTAACTCACCGACACAAATAAATCTATAAGTTTAAAACTCAAATCCACTCAAATATTTAAATTATGATATATTTAAATTTGCTAAATATAGATATATTAGATATACTTTAGATCTATTTTTATGAATAACTAAGTATATAGACATTCCACTATAAATATTCCAATCTATTATAATCCTTATTTAGAATATAAACCATCCTGTACATTTTGTTATATATTTAGAGTAGAATATATTTTATTTTCTTTAAAAATATATTATGTTCATTTTTTATTTTAAATGATTATCTAAGATCGTATAATAGTTATATCATCTAGTTTCTTGGGTCCCTAACAAAATTATATTATATAATTAGCTTTAAATATATTTTATATAGTACTATATATATAATATTACTATTGATCTAATACAGGACAATCTCATATTATATATTCTGGAATACTATATATACATATGTATAATATACATTGTATTATTATAATTATTATTATTATTATATATTTATTGACTTAAACAGGAAAGTTAAAACTCAACGGCACGCACAAAAATTGTTAAAAATATATATATATAGATATAGATATAGATGTATATATATATATATCTATATATATATATATAGATATATATATATATATATCCATATATATATATATATATATATATATATATATATATCTATATATAGATATATATATATATATATATATATATATATATATCTTTATATATATATATACATAAAAAATTTGATCAAAGAAACATGAGTTCTAAGATTGATCAAATAGATTAAAGATTAAAGAGATCAATTATAAAGATGAATAAAACAAATTGTCAAGACAGTAGGAGCATATCCTTTATCACTTACTAATTTACATGCAGTAATGCTAATTTTGCTATGAGGAGCCATCAGTTAGGGGGTTACCAATGCCATGTTCAAGTAGGTCTGCCAATCTACTTTAAACCTTCTCACAAAAGCATATGTTCCAACGTATATAAACCCGGCATACAGTTGCCCTGACCCACCTCGACGACTCTCCGAACGCCAAGCAGGCCTACATACAAGCTCTACGCCTCGACAAGTTAGTGAAACGTGTAACGGTCTTGCAATTTGTATTTATTCAAATATTAATGAATTCGTCTAGATTTTGATATCAAAAGTTTTATTTTAATGTATTAATTATGCGTGAAAAGGTAGAATCATCTTCGTTATAAGCTGGGATAAGATGTCTGCTGAACTTTGCATGAAGTTGATTTTTACTGGATTATGTAATTTGTGATGCAACGCAATTGTTTAAATCAGTGATGTCACTTTCTGTTCTATAAATAGAAAAGATTTTATTTCGCATTAACCTCGAAACACCTAAATCATAAACATTTCAATCATCTATATTTTTTAGATTGATTATGTTTAGAACACATATCCTTATACCCTAAGACCTACCTCCCCCTCAGGAACAATTCATTGATAGCACTTAACTTCGCCGTCTTCCTGTTCAACTGCGACGACCGTCAACATGCCAGCAAAGCATTCTCTCAGTTTGAACTCAACAACCGAGTTTCCTCAAACCCTGACCTGGAGCAGGAGGCTAGTGAATTCTAAATCTAGGCACATCTGAACAATTCTTTACTCTTAGGTGTATCTCATTTATATATCATGCACCTATTTGAATATTTTCTACTTACGATAAAATAAATAACAAATTTGTAGACTTTTATAAAATCCACATTAAAGGTTGATTTTTTAATTCCTATTTAAATTTAGTTTATTCTTTTTTGTAATCTATAAAATACAACCTGCGAATATATCAATATATTTATTACAAAGTACAATTCCTTGAATCAAGCACTTTTGAATAACTAACATTAATATTATTTCAGTTATTTATATTGGTAGCATTTTGATTTAATAATCACTAATTATAATCTATTTAGATTTGATAAACTAATGAGTTTCTAAATTTATTTATTATGATATTTATTCGACTAATTTGCTACTATCTGATATAACTGCTAGTCCATCTGCTGGTCCACTGCTACCCCATCTATAAACCACTCGTCGACAGATCAACAGTTTAAGTTCTCAGCTAGGACCAGCACTTCAAGTTGGAGAGTCGTTGATTTGGAAAGGAGATGGCGACCACCCACCACTACAAACGGTGAATAGTTCTACTCCAATTGCAACAACACCCTCTGTCAAGACGGACGATCTTACAAGTCACCAACCGACTAGACAAAAAACGGAAACAACTGTTATACCAACCGGAATTAATCAATCTTCCAGTTTGTTTGATATTATAAATAAACTATTTTTGTTATTTATTATTTGTTATTTATTATTTGTTATTTCATATATTTCCAACATATTATAATTGAACAATACTTATTATTAATAGATAGTCACGAGTTTCCTTTAATTGCAAGAGATGCGGTGGTCACAAATGAAACAAGCGGTGAATTTGCCAGATCCATGGATGATCAGTTCTAAAAAATGTATTGTATTCAATATTATTGTTTATCTGTTCAAATCATCTAATTTCACATATATTAGTTTATAAACGACGTTATTTTAAATAAAATGTTTCGAAAGCTTATATAAAAGTATATAAAAGTTTACAACTGTGTTTTGATAAAATATGTATTTGGGAATTTAACCTGATTTTATAAAATTATAAGATAGTTCATGTGGATGATTTTTAGATTGAAATATTATAATGTTATTGTTAATACGTATTAATACACGTACAGAGTACATTGTACACTATCATGAGTATATATAAATCAAATTTTTAATTATACATAAATAGCATAGTGTGATATCTATGTAATATTAATATTGTAATAGAAATGTTAAATAGAGAAATAACTTACCAACTTACAATCTCTTAAAATAATAAAATATATAAAAGTAGTGTTCTCAAGTAAATCACTAAATCAATTTCAAAGATACGCTGGTGATTTCATATATACAATGTGATTGTTCAATCCCTACTCTGTTATATAGGGACTATAGTGACCAAACTATTTTTAAAGATGATATGCTCACTATTTAAAACTGCCGCTATTTTGTTTTTATTATTTATATAATCCATACTTTGAAATAACTGTAAAACTACTTATTACAATTTACAATCTACTATGAACTGACTAATTCCTATGAACTATCTGATCCACCTATTCACGTGACCCGATTTCTCATCCAATGCGCTGTTATATCGGTAACCTGATAGTGACACTGGTATTTTCTAAACTAAACTATATCAGTGTATCTTCGTTATCTTTTTACAATACCATTATCATTGGTAATAATATCTAAGTAAATACAGTCGCAGTCGCCTCAAGCCTTCCTTGCATTTTTCTCTCGTGTGCACATATCTTATCAAACTCGTATCAACGTCAATGCCCTGGATTCAATTATAACTTCACGTGACTCACCTGTTACATTATCTTTTCTTATCACTTTTTATCAACCTTCAATACTGACTAATGTATCCAATTAATTACTATTTTTAGTTTCTCAATGTTTCACACATGCACCTTCTTAAACGTTTTCTTATAACCTCGTTCTCATATTCATCTCATTACTTCTTACTATCCCTTGAATTAATTTACACTCGAATCTCTCTAGACATATTTGTTCATAGTTATACTTTTACACCTCATACAGTATTGCTTTGCCATGTTTAGTTTCTTGCAAATGTATCGTAGGCATCAAAATAAGGGTTCAATTTAATAGTTCTAGAAAAATCAGAGTATCTCTATATTATTGTAAGTTCGTTATTGCTAAATCTGTGTGCTATGCCGAATAAATATTGAAATATATGACTAAGTAAAAAAAGTGTTTGGTATCACCTTTTCAACCAATGGAAATATAAATTCAAAATCATTCCCTAATTATCCTCGAACGTGCTTTTTTAGATATATTCCAGAAAAAAATATATTGTATTATTGCGTTGCTTTAATATTAATTAGCCAACACAAAACACTGATCAATTTTTCACTAGATCATTCTAATTCATTAGAGCCATACACTCTATCTATTTACTGACCTATTTACCCACTCACTATCATTTCCAAAACACTGGAGTTGAGAGTACCTTACAACTGACTATAGTATCCCTAAGCATGATACAAATACAACTAAATCATGGAGAAAGGTTATCAATTAACATTGATAACATTTCTCCATGTGAGTGCTTCCGGAACTAACTAGTGATACCCACAACATTGTCAACTTGACACAATTACGACGGAAACAATATTTAGATCCATAAGTGGTTCATTTCTCAGTCAACTTCCCTTTAATATGAACTCATTGACTCTTAAAAGTAAATTTACAGAATATAGAGTATCCAAGTAATACATAATTTATTATATTATATTGATAAATAAACCTTTTTGTAGGCAATAAACAAATAAATGTAGGTGATTAATTTATTATAAAATGTAATAGAATAAATATAATTACATAAATTCATCCTATATTTGTATAATTCGTATTTTGAATTATATAATTATTGGATTTACACATTTTCTGCTATTTGTGTAAAGTTATAACGTTATAACGATATGCTTTCTGCAATTATTGCGCAGTGATACGTGAATATGGCGTTTTCCGATCTAGTAATTGTGAATGGTCCTCTTATGTCTCATCATATTTCCGGACTGTGAGAATCTCTTCTGACAAAAAGAACAGCTATAATAGAGTGATTAAGAATTATTAACAATCATAATTTAGTTATTAATGTACAATAGTATAACACACTATATATATCGCATCCATTTAGAACCCGTATTTGAGAAACACATTCTCTACACAAGAAAACTAACGCATAGGGTTTCTCGCCGGTATGCGTGCGTTGATGTTTCACCAGCGTCGACAGGTTGGTGAACTTACAATCGCAGTTTTTGCATGCGTAGGGACGCACGTTATCGTGCATTCTCAGGTGGTTGATCAACGAATAACGCTGAGCATAAGTCTTCGGACATCGGTTGCAGGCATATCGTTTTTTCGTGTGCTCTTGCGGAGACGTTTGCACAATGCTTGCGATTTGGTCGATTTTGCGTATTTTCAGGGGCGCGTTCTGAATTGGTTGAGCCACGTAAACGAAAACAAAAATTATTATCTAAACGTTTAAAAAATAAATAAATTCTACCGATGAACACACCTGTATTATTTGTCGGGTGGTCTGGATTGGCGATTCCGTCCTTTCAAAGTCGTGAATTCGCTTATGTCCAGCGGTCCGCGTACCGTGTGCATTCTGAGATAACGTCGGCTGGGCTAAAACGAGTTTTCTATCCATCGTCAACGGGGTAGGAGTGGTTGTGGTTTTCGGGTGACTGTAATTTGCGAGGTGGTGTACGACGGTCCGAGGAACGACTCGGTTTGCGAGGTTGGCGTATTGGTTATAGAAATCTGTAGGAGCGAAGCAAATGATGTCGGCATCGGAATTTCTCATTGCGATCGGTGTTCCCAATCTAAATTGAGATGAAAAGGTGAATTCTAAATGCGATCGAGTACGATTGGATTGAGCCACAAGAATATATGAATGTAAACATAATTATATTAATATTAATATAATTTTGTTGGCTTAATAAACGAAGGAAATTTTTTAATGATAAATTTTATAATTTAAATGACTAATTATATTATAATTTATTAATGAAATGATATCGAATACATACACTGAATACTAGAATACGGATACGGAGCATATTATATTAAACTAAACAATAATATGTATTCTGTGAATAGAATATAAATAGAAACCATTTGCATTGTACATCAAGTTCCATAATCTAAAAGAAAATTAATGTAAGAAGAATTCCCATTATACAATATACTAAAGTGTACTTATATAACCCCAGAAAAGTAGAGTATACCAAAACAATATTTTATTTTAAGGATAATTGTATATAATACACATACTTTTATTAATATATTTATTGTGTTTAAAATATACAATGTTTAACGTAAGATAGAAGTAGGTTATATCTAGAGTATATATATATATATTATATATATATATATATATATATATATATATATATATTATATATATATATATTATATATATGTTTAATTTCGCTAGATTATGGTAACACTGTATTAATTGTCGATATGTGTAGACTAACCCACTGTCGTCTGATAAGAAGCTAGAGGACAAATCCAAGATGTTAGGTGGATACGATATATGCGTTTCTTGATTCTGTTGATACATCAATTATATAAATACGGTCACGAAAATGATAATTGACCCCGGAGAATATTTAGTTTAGAAATTAATTGAATTTAGTTATTTTTTAAAACCTATTATTAAAATAAAATCTGGAAAATTAATTATAACTATGTGGATTAATTATAACTATAACTATAACTATAACTTGAATTAATTATAACTATAATGTACGACTAACACTTTATATTGTACACAGTAAACTGATAATGTATAATGTGCATCGTTTGCATATACTATGTTATTCTATTTATGTCGCTTATATGTAATTGATTTTTTAATCATAGGAGGACTTTAAATATATATATATATATATATTATATATATATATATATATATATATATATATATATATATATTGAACACTGATAGCTCTGTAAACCCTTTACCATATATAATAGATTAGATATAGTAAGGTGTCGAACCTCAAAATTATTGAGTCGACTTACGGTAGAAATGAGTGGACTGAGAACGGACGGTTGATGAGGGAATACGCAGGGTAAGTGTACATTCTCGTAGACCGGTGTTGCCAGGTTGTTATAGTGTTGTAGATCTTGACAGATCAGGGCACCGGCTGCTCCTCCGGGTAACAGGTGGGTGCGATCGTCAACGCTCCCGCCAATCAGCGAAGAACTGCCGTAGTTGTCGAATGGAAAATTATGCGAAATCGTTTGTATCCTGATTGAAGAAAATATTACAAATTAGATTACAAATAACACTTGAATAATAAATTGCCTAGAGTATAACTCTGAATAGATATATCAGGGCTATACCCCCTATACTATAATATCAGTACGTAGTCATTAATATCAAAGTCATAAGTGATAATTGATAATATATTGTATAGGGATTGTAGATAAATTAATAATATAATATCTATAATTATATATAATATCATACATATATATATATATATATATATATATATATATATATATATATATATATATATGTATATATATATATATGTATATATATATATTACGTGAAATGCCTTATTTGGCTCTCGAGTGATACTAACATATTGAAGAATGTTGATCAGATGTAGCTTAGAAAGTGAACAGGTTTATCGGCGGAGCTACTTTTTATAGCTGCTACCGTGCCTTAAAATGACCATCGACAACTGCACTGGTATTGGTCATTGTTAATACTATGTATAATGTATAATACTCTATTTAGTACTAAATCCAGAGGTTTCCATTTGTTATATTCGCTCGCCTGATCTTGAATCCTTTGATGCAATTAGCCGAAAGCGTGTACCCAGAATAACGGGTACTAATAATACTTACTCGACCAGTAGTGTCCAGTGAGTAGATATCATTATCTACGACTTTTCAGAACTTTGATTAACGAACAGTGAAACTATAAAACGGCTAAATTATATTTGGTTAATTATATTGTATTGACAACGTGTAACTTTAAGTAGAAAATTCTAATTATTGATACTTAATAAATACTATCCATTTTTACAAAATATCATAATTTTAGATAATTTCGTATCATGATACTCGATACAATTTTTATATTTCCTACGCTGGACAATTATTGTATGTCATGTATTGCAATTAAATCACAATAGGGTTATATAATCTTAATTCGAATAGAGAACATTTAACACATTTAATGAATATAACACATTGTTATTATAATATCTCGTACAAACTTCGATACACTATCTAACATAATCATTTAAAATAAATACATACAATTAAGGAGCTAAGCACATCACTTCACTTTTAAAAATTATGAATATCATATCTATTACTCACATTTCCCAGATGATAAAGTATTATATATATATATATATATATAAGTAAAATGTAATAAAAAAATATAATAAAATAAAATAAAAATATAATAAAAAGACTATAGTCTAATTCAATACTTGAAATTCTCGTTTCATCGATATTTATATTGTTGGAGACATTATATTTAATTTATTTTATATTTCATCGAGACAGTTATAATTTTCAATTATATTACAGTACATTTTAATATAACTTCAATTAAGATGCAACATATCCTAATAATTACATTATAATTGTATTTTATATTTTATATTTTAATTTTGTATTTTTAATGACATTAAAATATATTATTTAAATGACATTAATTTATTTTTTAAATTTACTCATTCTTTCCTGACTCCTTTCCTTTCTTTGCTTTCATTTACTTTTTATTTATAACTTTATACAATAATTTTCACTACCTTTTACATAGACTTTTCAATTATTTTGTAATCTGATTTTAATTACATTTATATTTAATTTGTTAAAATTACTTTTTACTCATCTTGGACATTATTATAATTCTCGTTATTTATTTTCTTCGACTGTTCAAAATCTATTTTTATATGTATATCTATATATAAATGTTCACTTTAAATAGCTTTACATTTCATTACATATTTGTCATACTAGTATTATTATTTTTACTTTTATTAATAGTTTATTATGAAAGCTTTATTGTATATAATATATTTAATTTGATTTTTCACATTTAATTTTTTTTAAATGCTAAAAAGAATTGTATCTTATCCATTTTATTTGTTTTAAATAATATTTTGTTTTAAATGAAGATTATTAGAATGGCTAATTTCTTTTAAAAAATAATGAATAATAAAAAATGTTAATGAATATGCTAAGATCTAATAAAACTATGTAAGCCTTCATTGATCCTCTATATAGACAGAGTTTGTTTGTTTATTCATATTGTACATTCATTTTTGGTCTGCTTTTGTTATATCTATAGATATAATTATATATATATATATATATATATATATATATATATATATATATATATAAGTGAAATATAATCTGGCAATATGTATTAATATTAATGAGTATTAGTACTAATGAATAATGATGTTTATTTTATACTCTAAATTATAAAACTAATTATAAATAACATAATTATATATAATTAAAATAATAAAAGTACATATCATAAATAATCATCCATATGCATGTAATCAATAATTATATCGTAGAACTTTTAATACTACATTACATCTCATTGTGTGAAAGAATAGCCTGAAAAATAGATGTACTAATATTTATAAAATTATACCTAAGTTTAAATATATAATTATATATTATATTAAATGTATCATCAAATTTGTGTCAAAAATAAAAACTTAAAAATAAAATAAAAATATTCTTAATTAGGATAAGACTTAATATACAATGCAATTCATTGATATTATAAAATAGTATATATATATTTAAATCGATACGAATATACTCTAGTTCTCAGTGATATTCATAGTTAATATATAATTATAATTCTAGTTTTTGAATCAAATTTTTGAAATTTAGTATTGTATTGTATTATATATATTCGCACGATTCCTTTCATCCCATACTATAAGTGGTGGAGTGAAATTTACAAATAACAATCAAAACATCACTTCGAAGTGTCTTTTAGTAAACATATTCTGGGTTAACGAGAGCCTGTGAATTAATTCACCACTTCTATACATCATTTTAAGACTAATTTTTAGTGCGTCCAGATATTCGAATAACTGAACTACTGTTTGGCAGTCAACACCTTAGCCATTATGCCACAGAAGAAATATAGATTATATATAACATATGTTTCTGCTCAGCTCTGTATATTAAGCATCTGTTTTTGATTACACTATAACTATTCAGTGTTTTATATGGTGGAGTAAAGAAGCGTACTATAGTGTTTACAATTCCATTGGATACTGTATATAGTGTTCTTATATGAATCGATTTGGAATGAATTATATGTTTATCTTGATATCAATACAAATAAAACCACAATTACTGAATATATTTAAAATTTAATTATTTTTGAATTAAATCTCATTGAATATATCTATGTTTACTATTATAACCAATGATTACGAAACCTATTTATTAGAATAACATTAAGGGTCACAAGGTTCAAATAAATAAATAAATAGTGGTTCATATTAATTTTATAATTTATATTTTACAAATATATACATTTATGATCTTTACTGTAGTTAGATAAACATTTCTATATTCTTCAAGCAACTACATACTCTAGTTTATTTATATTATTACATACTGATTTTGCATTATTAAATCTTGTATTGTAAGTAAATTAATAACTTATCAAATAAACATATTTCTTGATCATTTAGATACACTTTGTAAGTAACTTAGTATAATACTAAATTTTATATTATCATGTACATCTCAATAATATATAATAATAATATTACTATATTAAGATTCTGATAAATCGTTATTTATGAAGATACAAAGAATATATATATTAAAAACTTGTTTAACAAGTAAGTATATTATACTTTTTTTATGATATTTGTAAATACTATATATATATATGTATATACCAAATATTACCAATTTACATTGTGGAAAAAATGTATCATAGCGAAATTATTTGGTTATGCTCATTGCGTGATTAAAATTAAAATATTTAATATTACATTGATTTATATAAGCATTACATTAAAATATTGTTAAAATTTGATATTATTTTTTTTAATTTTAAATTTTTTTAAGCTTTGTTTTTCTTTAATCTTAACCTTTTTTATACAATATAATAATTTAAAAAACTGTATTGTTTTGCGGGTTTTAATTACCCTTATGCTACCATGCTATAGAAGAGATAGGTAACTGGATATCTTGTTAATCTTGATTTATACTCTGTTATATTATATTAAGTATATATAATTACATAATATAAATAATATAGTATTTTTTAGATAAATATTATAAATTAAGATTTAAACTTACAATCAGCTACATAAATATATATTAAAGATTAAAAATTAGTTTCAAGATAATAGATCTATTTTATATGATTTATATTTTTTATAAAAATGTCACTTTTTAAACTCATTTAATAGGATATTACAAAGTTATAATGTTTCTTATTATTATAAGTTACTAAATCCGATACTAAAATAAAGGTTACAGAACTTTGTATTTATATAAAATTGACTTTAATATACATGCAAAATTATTTAATTTGATTCATTATAAAATGATTTACTCAATATTATAATATAATATATTATTTAAAGTTGATAATGATACATAATTACTTTAATCTATGCGACTAGCAGCATATAACATTGGGAGTTCATTTGTTTGATCTATTTTACGATTAACTAATATATTATTTAGTACAATAACATATTTGTAACATCGTTTGTGTACAAATTGCAATGCACTTACTGCAGATATGAAAACTTTACTTATTGAAATAAAGTAAAGAATATAGCAGCTACATTCATTGATAAAGTCGCTTTCCTGGGCCATTTTATTAGAGTCCTTTTTTTTGGTGTTATTTTATTATTGTCTATATAACTAATCAGCAATTATGCAGTGATTTTATAACATATATTTAATATAGTCACTTTCCATGAACCAAAATAAATTCTGGTTATAGTTTTTTAATTTAAATAATATCAATAATCTACAAAGATATATATTTATATATAATTATAGATAGCATAATTATTATAAGTGTTAATAATAGAATAATTTAAAATTGCACATTTGTTTCAGTTTAAATTTTAATGTTGTATTTTAAATTTATCAATACTTTGTATTTCACATTAAAACTGAAATACAAGTTCCATTAATTATGTTTACAAAATGCATGTTCCCTTAAGCTTTTCGTGATAATATCATAATTAATGCATTAGTGAGATTGTCTTGGGTTAATCCTATTTATAATAAATTAATACCTTATACATGAATACGTTTATATACAATATGTTGTAGTTGTTCTACAATCAATATGTAAGATATCTTTGCTCCTGTATTAATTGCGGGTATTAGCAATGATACAATATACAATATCTCCTATATTTACTGAGTAGAGTATATAAGTACTCATATTCCTAAATTGGAAGATATTATTTTAATATTTTTAAACAAATTTCTCTTGGTTCAACAGAATATATTCCTTGCCTCTTAAGATATTATATTACATAACTATATTACATAACTTATATTTTATTATATTTTGAAGAATATAAACTAACAGGAGATATGAGTAATAATTATATAACTGAACATAAAAACATAAAACAGATAAAAAGTTGAATAACATATTACTAATAGTTTAGTAATAGTTTAGTTAAATGCTTATAGTTTAGTTAAAATAGTTTAGTTAAAATAGTTTAGTTAAAATAGTTTAGTACTAATTTAGTTAAATACTAATAGTTTAGTACTAATTTAGTTAAATACTAATAGTTTAGTAATTGTTTAGTTAAATACTAATAGTTTAGTTAAAATAGTTTAGTAATAGTTTACTAATAGTTATATTAAAATTGTTTAGTAATAGTTTAGTACTAATTTAGTTAAATACTAATAGTTTAGTACTAGTTTAGTAATAGTTAAGTATTAGTTTAGTTAAAATAGTTTAGTAATAGTTTACTAATAGTTATATTAAAATAGTTTAGTAATAGTTTAGTTAAATACTAATAGTTTAGTTAAAATTGTTTAGTAATAGTTTAGTTAAATACTAATAGTTTAGTAATAGTTAAGTAATAGTTTAGTAATTGTTTAGTACTAGTTTAGTTAAATACTATTAGTTTAGTACTAATTTAGTTAAATACTAATAGTTTAGTTAAAATAGTTTAGTAATAGTTTAGTACTAATTTAGTTAAATACTAATAGTTTAGTTAAAATGGTTTAGTAATAGTTTAGTACTAATTTAGTTAAATACTAATAGTTTAGTTAAAATAGTTTAGTAATAGTTTAGTACTAATTTAGTTAAATACTAATAGTTTAGTAATAGTTTACTAATAGTTATGTTAAAATAGTTTAGTAATAGTTTTGTTAAATACTAATAGTTTAGTAATAGTTAAGTAATAGTTTAGTTAAATACTAATAGTTTAGTAATAGTTAAGTAATAGTTTAGTTAAAATAGTTTAGTAATTGTTTAGTACTAGTTTAGTTAAATACTAATAGTTTAGTACTAATTTAGTTAAATACTAATAGTTTAGTTAAAATAGTTTAGTAATAGTTTAGTTAAATACTTATAGTTTACTTTAAATAGTTTAGTAATAGTTTAGTTTAAATAGTTTAGTAATAGTTTAGTTTAAATAGTTTAGTAATAGTTTAGTACTAATTTAATTAAATATTAATAGTTTAGTTAAAATAGTTTAGTAATAGTTTAGTTAAAAATCTTGTAATACTCATTTCTTAATTGTATTAAATTGTTTTCTAAAAATTATTAATTTATTTGATAATTCTATGAATTATTAATTCTTAATAAATATTATTATTTAGTTAATATTACATTGATGAATAAAATTACAAACCAATATTGAATGCCATATATAATATTTTTTCGATTAATAACTAAAATATGTATTCTAAGATTTTTTTCCAAAATCAATAAATAATTATTTGAATAGTTTTTTGTATTAAATTATTAATTTAACTTTATTATATATTTTAATAATAATATGTTATATGTTATCATTTATAAATCAAGAACTATGCATAAATCTTATTATATTGAAATATTGTATAATGGAATATATATGTAATAATATATATATATTTACTCTATAGTAATACATTTTTTTCTTGTTTTCAGGTTTCATGAATTCAAATTAATATGATCAAAGGTAAATTATAAACTCTTTTAATGCAACTAATTTATATTTTAATTCAAATAATGCAATTTGGAATTGAAAATATTCATATTATGTTAATTTAATATTATTAATGGTTCCAAATTATTAGGTAATACTCCACATTCATAATTGATATTATTTGATAGCATTTCATATTTAGATTGTACTTAATATTCAATATTTTGAAATTTTAGTAGTAAATATTGAATAATATAACAATAAATTTGATTGCAAACAATTTTTAATATTTACTAATAAAAATTATTAATAAATTATAAAATATTTGTGGCTAATGTAAATAAACAATTGTAGAGATAATTGTTCTACTATAACAACTGAGCTAATGACTGGCCTAGTGAATTCATGTTTTTGTTTATTTTAAACATGAGTAGTTCCAAAAGATTTGAACTTTCATTTTATTATTTATAAATATTATTTATTCTAATACATATCATAATCGAATAAATAAATGAACTCAGAAGATATGAGCGTACATATAATTGCAATACTAGCTATATCTTACTTAATACATTATCTCAAAAGTTTTTTTGAATGGATTTTGTATGTTTTATTAGTATGGATTTTGATGTTGAGTGTAATTTAATGACCCATTATAGATAAGATAACTAAATAAATCTATTGTTCGATGTACTTTTACTCAAACTATTTAGTAATATAAATAAAGCTTTGTTTTCGATTTACTCTTGCCATTCGTGACAAACTTATGTTTATTGCTTTATTCATCTCGTATCCGCTATAAATATATAAATATAAATATATATATAATACAACTATAGTCATAAAGTATAAATCTGAGTAATTTTCTTTACTAATATCCGTGTATTCCGTTTAAGTCTTGTTTAGTCTAGTGATCTCCTCTCCGCCAGGAATTGAAATGCGGGCAGAAGACATCAGCCGTCAACCAGTTCCGAGGGTGACATCGGAGGCCAGCGGTCAGTAGCCCGGGGGTGCAATCGCTAGTCTGGGGTCATTGATACGCCATTGACCCATGAATAAATTTCGTCTGTTGACGGAGCTGTAGGCCTTCAATCTCTTAATTGAATATTCAACTTAGATATGTAGCTGTAGTTTAACTGTTTTGAACATAATTAGTGCATTAATAATCCAGCCTATTGACCTAGTTGTTGACCTAGTTGTTGACCTAGTTGTTGACCTTTCATATACACTACGAGGGCGATACACAATTCATTGTCACATTCCTCTTCTAACTCTTTCGACTCGATTGCAATTTGAAATTCCGCTTTTAATTGCGTGCAAAATCTGTTGGTAACGGTTTCCTGTTTAATAGGATTTCTAAACAAAATACGCCTTAGATATGTCTACCTCAAGATTGGCAATCGGCGTTTTTGTGTTTAGTTTCGGCGTCTACGACCTCATCCATTATTTAATATCGACTAATTGATACTTATTGTATTTAAAATCTTTGTATTTGTTAAATAAACACTCCAAATTACTACAGATGTAATTTCATCATATTATTTCATATATATTTTAAGAAATTACCGAATCATGACAAAGTTTCTATTGTAAATATTGCAATGATGGCACTATTGTTATGAAATGCTATTTCACACATGGAATATGTAAATAATACTTTTTATAGATTTTTATAAAGACAAATAATTTTAATTTCTTAAGTGCTTAACATTTGAGTAGTTTTTTTGTGTTAAAAAAAGTTTTCTCTAACAAAAATAATCATTGTTTTTATGTAATTCACTTTATGTAGAAATATTAAATACCTTTAATATTTAATTATATTATTTTATTAAATATCATTGATTGAATCAGTGCATTCCTACTCTCTCTCTTTATAAAGATATGTAATTATTTCAATTTGAAATATATTAGTTTAAGAACAATGACATTATAAATTCTCACTTTAATGAATTGCATACATATTAATAATATTTATTTTAATATATTAATAATAATTCATTTTCATTAATTAGTGATTTGTATAAAACTAGCCTTACAATGTTCAATTTATTTATCAGATTTAACTATTTTCACATAAATAAGATCAGTTAAGATAGAATGTAGAAAGCTCCTCTATATTGTCCTCTATATTGATATCCCATCCTCGAAGAATACCATATAAAACAAATAGAATCTATTGATTAAAGGTCCAAAATGTGCCAACAAATTACAAACATAGAAGTGAATTGAATTTCTTATAAATAGAAATAGTAATTCAACAATTACGAGAGAAAACAATTGATTTTTCATAGCAGTCCTATATATAAATATGTATATATATATATATATCTATATATCAATGATCTATATCAGCAAATTTAAATGCTGTTTGAAGAAATTTATGAATTTTCTCGTGGCATTTCCCTATTATTGTGGCATTTCCCTATTATTGTGACATTTCCCTATTATTGTGGCATTTCCCTATTATTGTGGCATTTCCCTATTATTGTGGTATTTCCCTATTATTGTGGCATCTCCCTATTATTGTGGCATTTCCCTATTATTGTGGCATTTCCCTATTATTGTGGCATTTCCCTATTATTGTGGCATTTCCCTATTATTGTGACATCTCCCTATTATTGTGGCATTTCCCTATTATTGTGGCATTTCCCTATTATTGTGGCATTTCCTTATTATTGTGGCATTTCCCTATTATTGTGGCATTTCCTTCTTATTGTGGCATTTCCCTATTATTGTGGCATCCATACATGAAAAATGATTAATTGAAATTCACATTTTAATTATTAACAATTGTAATATTTTTAATTATTGTTCTATATTTCTATGATAATATATTAAGTATATTTATGTTTATAACTTCATTTAAGAATCTATTATACATTTATCTCACTTGATATCGCTAAAACAACACAAGTTCATATGTTATCTATCAATTCATATTGTTTAGTATAAAGATATATAGTCTCATGATATATACAATATGATATTTAATAAATGTGGTTTGATTCTAAGCAATGCTCTTCAATATGTCTACAGCCTCCCATCGTCTGAAACGTGGATTATCGAAGACCTCGGAAAACTTACCACTTGTCTGTAAAGCCAGAGACATAGTTTTACAGGTTACCATAATGCTTTCTGACATACTGGCATTGCAGAGTATTTAGATTGTAATTAGTATTATTATTATTATAAGTAAGGTTTAAAGATAATTTAATAATTATACTATTATGGCACTAATTAGTATTAATATTATTATTGTAGTTAATTAATATTATAAACCTTGTAAGTAAATCCATCTTCTTCCATAAGATTTTGTATTTAAACTCCTCGATTGTATTCCAATGCGTTGCCATGCGCTCAATTTGTCCCTACCACGTCCCCGGATCTGGATAGGATATTCACGAGGGTGTCGAGAGAGTCAACTGCGATGATGGAGGCAGTTCGAGGGCCCACTTCACTCTGCCGCATTTGATTGACACGCCCGTGTTTACGTTTGTGATGCCGGATCTACGTAACCACGGCGACATGGATTTCGCAGACTTCCTGCACAAGGACCTCGTCGAGACCTCGGCTCTCGTGTCCCTAGAACAGGCAGGTAAGTGTCGCGTGCGCATTCCGCGGCATCCCCGAGCAAATTATTATAATCACTTCAAGAACTTCTGATTTTTAAACATTTCTTCGGTAACAAATTGGTAATCATTTGTAATAATTAAATTTTGTTGTTCTAAACAATGTAATATACTTTCCAAACTAAATGAACAATATTACTTTTTAATTGTTTAAATGTTCGTATGTTATGTCGTCTGTTCACATAATCATGAGTTGTTGAATTAGCTCCTAGTTTCTTCAGCTGTTGAATATTCATAGTTTTCCCAGAAGAAAACTTTAGTTGCTACTAGCAACCAAAGTAAACAGAAGGTTGTAATGGTTTTGTAAAATCCTTTCATGAGGTACAAAATTTATTTGTTATATATTCGTATAAGAAATGATACAATGATTATACATACAAGAAATTATGTAATGCAAAAATGAAATTACTTTGATTGTGTTCAAGTAATTTGTGGATGATTCTATGACAAAGTTGTAATAATATAATTCAATCCATATTCGTTCTGAATTGTCGCTATGAATACATATGACTAGATATTACATTTAATTTCCTATTACTGTAATATCTATTGCATGATTATTACTATTACTATTATTGATAGAAATATTTCAAATATTTGTTTATAATATATTTTTTTGTTGACAATTACTTTTAAATGGATTTCAATGTTAATCTTTACATTTTTCCATATAACATCAAAAACCTTATCAATAAAGGCTATTTTCATTGAGATTATTATTAATTCTCAAGGTCGTTTGAATTGGTGGTCAGATGTGGGAGCATGTCAGCGTTTACTTCCTTTGGCTACGACGGGTGATGGAAATTGTCTTTTACATGCTGCTTCCCTAGGTTATACACACGCACACACATATACCTACACTCACATACACGTACATTCACACACACACACACACATATATTTAAATATTAGCGTGTTTATTTATAAATAATTGCAAATTAAAATAGATATTTTAAAAGTGTAAAAAAATAAATAGAATTTGCCCCAAATCTGCTCATCCCTAAACCCTAGACCTCCCCGGACCCCAGGTATGTGGGGTTTCCATGATCGCAAGTTGATTTTGCGCAGCGCCCTTTCTGCTACTTTGAAAGCAGATAATGCGAATGGCTCATTTTACCGTAGATGGCGCTGGAGGCAAACACACATCAACATGCAGGTCTATATCTCCAATGATCTTATTTTATTCACATTTTAGTTTCATTGCGGTACTTTATTTAGCTGTAGTCTCATGGAGATTTTTGTACAAATTACGATCACACTTTTAGGCTAAAGTCATTTTTCTGCCAGAAATCTTGTAATCGTGTAAATTAGTCTAATCTATATTAGTGTAAAATTCACATTTTTAACTTATTATTTGAATTTATTATTTATTTAACTAATATGAAAAGAGAATGCAACTCCTCTAAAGAGAATGCCTATTGCTATTTGATATCCATCATTTTCATAAGATATCATTTATCATTGACTACACAAATTCTATAAATACTAATTATATCCAGCAAATAAATGTACTTCTTTTTATATGCAACGATATATAGATAATTTATTTTATCAATCTCAATATATTATATGGTACGTTATATATCAGTAATAAATATATTATAGATGAGTCATTGTTTACTGGAATTTATGTCACAGCAATATCCATAATTATTTATATAGAATAACTTATAATTGTATCAGTATTTATATTGATAATAAGTTATTAAATCATCATATTATTGATATTAAGGTTATTAAATCATATTATTATAGATACTTATAAGTTATTAAATCCGAATATTAAAACAATTGTATGTTAAATCATAATTATTATTAAGAATCTGGGTATAATAACATCATGAATTCTTGCGATTATAATTTAAACAAAAGGAAGTTCATGAAAAACAATAAATTATCATTTGCCTACTTGCTTACTTCAATTGTTATTTCCTGACTCATCTTTAAATTACAATTTTCCATTGATAAGACTTCTGATATATGACTTGATTCCATATAAATCTTAATTATCGATAACGAACATATATCTATAATCTAGTAGTCAGTTAGTCAGTTTCCATGTAGACTTTCCATATGGAGTTTTATAAAGACTTTATATAGAGTTTTTAATAAGCAACTGCGATAGCCGACCATTTTATCTAAACTTGAGGGTAGTCGTACTATAAAGACGTTTACGGCGTGGATATACAATTAGATTGAAGTGTACGGTCAGAACATAAACTCTTGATATATTATATGCATCTTTTTGTGATTTTATTTCTGTAAAAAATAGAGAAAATCACGGACACTTTAGCTTTTGTATGTAAATTGTATACGAAATAAGCTTTTGTCATTCGAGTGATTAAAAATGAATGAAGCTTTATGCTTGAGAATATATTGAATTATTAAATAGAGAATAAGTAAGTGTTTATTAACTTTTCAACTTATTCATGTATAATATTATATTATATATATATTATATTACATATATATTACATAAATATTACATATATTATATTATATTACATATATATTACATATATATTACATATATATTACATATATTATATTATATATATATTACATATATATTAGATATATATTACATATATTATATTATATATATATTACATATATATTATATTACATATATATTATATTATATATATATTACATATATATTATATTATATATATATAATATATTACATATATATTATATTATATATATATTACATATATATTATATTATATATATATATTACATATATATTATATTATATATATATATATTACATATGTATTATATTATATATATATATATTACATATGTATTATATTATATATATATTGCATATATATTATATTATATATATATATTACATATATATTATATTATATATATATATATTACATATATATTATATTATATATATATTACATATAGGGGAATGATATCTTATTAATTCTATACATTTACCATTATTAACATAACAATATCTCATTTTTTAAACAAATCATTTTTCACATAATTATAATATAATATTCAAGATTATCAAAACACCAGGTGGAGAGATTGTTATCAAAATTAAATTATTTTGTTACATCCACTTAAGGGATATGATATTAAATATGCAATTGCTTTGTTTTTATATAAACATACTATTATATTAAATATATTATTAGAAATAGAGTTGATATTGTTTTTTTTATTTTATAATCATTATTTATCAAAAGCCGTACAATTTTCTATACAACATAATAATTAAAAAAATGTGTATTATCTTCTGGGTGTTAAGCACTAGTACCTTACGGTATAGTACGGTATAGTAGTGATATGACAGGTATCTTGTTAAACTTGGTATTATTGTAGTTCATAAATATATCACAGATCTCCATGATTCATTAATAGTTACTTGTACAATGATTTATCTAATCACAAATATCATTTTCACACTCTTTGTACCATTAACCCCATCTCCGTTTAGTTTTCCCCGCTCCTTGATCAGTCGCGCCCTCTTCTAATCCCACTAACTGCTCCCCCCATCGCAGTCTGGCCTCATCCTTAGCGAAAGTGAATGGCAGGAGGAGTGGAGGAATGTCTGCGATCAGGCTTCATCAACCCCTCGCTTATTCTCCCACCTGCAATCCGACGGAGTGCCGTTAGTAGTCAAAAGTGGGCGGAGTTTAGTTATTTTAGCTTAAAGGGGCGCGGCATAATTGGTTGTATAGAAGAGTGATGTTTATATGTTATGTTAATATCACCAGGAAGGATGCTAGTACTAGGTACTAGGAGATTACTATACAGACTATGTAAGACATCTAATCGGACTTATT
>OZ038312.1:33512425-33542438 GCA_964035775.1 Osedax frankpressi | reverse complement strand
CCCCTTCCTATCCCTCTCCCTCTCCCTCTCCTCTCCCTCTCCCTCTCCTCTCCTCTCCCTCTCCCTCTCCCTCTCCCTCTCCCTCTCCCTCTCCCTCTCCCTCTCCCTCTCCCTCTCCCTCTCCCTCTCCTCTCCCTCCTCCCACTCCCTCTCCATCTCCATCTCCATCTCCATCTCCATCTCCATCTCCATATCTCCCTCTCCCTCTCCCTCTCCCTCTCCCTCTCCCTCTCCCTCTCCCTCTCCCTCTCCCTCTCCCTCTCCCTCTCCCTCTCCCTCTCCCTCTCCCTCTCCCTCTCCCTCTCCCTCTCCCTCTCCCACTCCCTCTCCATCTCCATCTCCATCTTCATCTCCATATCTCCCTCTCCATATCTCCCTCTCCCTCTCCCACTCCCTCTCGCTCTCGCTCTCGCTCTCCCTCACTCTATCCCTCCCCTCCCTATCCCTCTCCCTCTCCCTCTCCCTCTCCCTCTCCCTCTCCCTCTCCCTCTCCCTCTCCCTCTCCCTCTCCCTCTCCCTCTCCCTCTCCCTCTCCCTCTCCCTCTCCCACTCCCTCTCCATCTCCATCTCCATCTCCATCTCCATCTCCATCTCCATATCTCCCTCTCCCTCTCCCACTCCCTCTCGCTCTCGCTCTCGCTCTCGCTCTCCCTCACTCTATCCCTCCCCTTCCTATCCCTCTCCCTCTCCCTCTCCCTCTCCCTCTCCCTCTCCCTCTCCCTCTCCCTCCCTCCCTCCCTCTCTCTCCCCCTCGCCCCTCTCTCTCACCCTCCCCTTCCCTCCCTCTCCCTCCCCCTCTTTCCTCCCCCTTTACCTCTAATTCTACTTTATATATTACAGATCTCCCTTACTACTGACTTATGACGCAGCTCATTTTTCCGCGCTTGTTGCAATTGATGAAACTGAAAATACTGAAGATGAATCACTTCCAGGTTATTGTTATTCATTTGTTATGATGCAGAATTGTATCATTTTTATTTTGCAGCTTTTCTTTCAATGTACAATATGTCTAAGTCTTAAAAATCGACCTAGAAATAAGATTAATACATCCCCAGAGAATGATGTTGAATTTAAACTGACCTACAAATTGAACAAATGATAATATTTAAATATCATAACTTTATCTGATGCAATAAGTTTATTAAATATGATAACTTAATTATGTAAAAAACAATAATAAATATTAATATATAAAATTTAATATAAAAAGTAATATAAAAACTACCATAAAAACTAAACTTCTACGATTGCCATATTTACCGATTATATTTTTTTCTAAATCAAAATTAACTAATATTTCAATTTTAAAAGATTCATAGAACAGTAAATTATCTTTGTTATCAGTACCAGTTATCTTTTGAGTTTCTTTTTATTTGAAATATCAATTCCATGCAATTAAGAGTTATAGTATCCACTATTTTAAACAGATCCAATTATTATTTCTGTGTAAAAAGGGTCAATTATGTTTCTAATAAATAAACTTCACCATTAATAGCGGCCATACCTCTGATTGACCCCGCAATCTCGATGTTACTTCCTATTCATTTCGACTACGATCCTGGAGCCGATTTCGTTTGGTCGGATATCTGCAGACCCCATCGACCCGTCCATTCGACCTATTATCCGACGAACTACTCGACAAACCACCCCCCTTACCCCCCTTACCACTCGCCTTTCAACTCGCCCCATCAAAACACTTACAACGTTCTTAACCATAGCCCAAACTACATCTACGGCCCCGACAACGCCATCGACGCCATCAACCATGCTCCGTATATCATTAACTACGCCACCGACGGCTCCACCAACGCCTGCGACGACGTTAACCACGCCTCCGACGGCTCGAGCCACGCCCCCGACGACAGCTACGCCACTCGGCGGGCCCTGATATCGCGGTACCTCGAAGTCGCGATATTGCCGGTTGCAGGCGCTGGCAAATCTTGCCCCAACAACCGACGACGTCATCGACGTACGACTTCCGTTGCCAGCGTTACGGTCAACGATTTAAAATCGCCGCCGCCCGCCTCCGACGCCTCGGCGACGACGACGACGACGACTTCCGGCGTCGTGAAACGTCGACTCCACATCGCCGGAACCCTGACGACCTTCTTTCGTCGCAAGCTTTCGCGAAAACTCCGCCGACGATTCGCGAAACACGCGAAACGCGACGTTCCGGCGAGCGACGACGTCGGCCGCGCCTCGCCCGCCACGCCCGCCGCCACGCCCCACGCCACGCCCCCCGCCGCCGCCGCCGCCCCCGACTCCTCCGTCGACTACGCGCTGCTCGTCGAAACCAAACTGTCCGACGCGACTACCGCCAACGGCGTTTTGTGCGCTTTACTCGTACACCGCCGCCTCGACTACCAAGACCAAATAGTCCGCAACTACGTGGAGTGCGCTCGACGTCGTTACCTCGACACGCGCGCCACCGAGGCGCGCGCGCGCACGGCGACGCCCGCCACGCGCGAGTCGGCCGACCCCTACGACCCCTACGGACGGGGGCGCGGCGTCGACTTCGCCACGCAGTTGGGCCGAGGTCCGGAGCGTCCAACCGGCGCCGCCTACTGTAGCTACTGCGCGACGACGCTCGTCGACGAACTCTGCACCAAGTGCAATGTTGGAAACCTAGAGGTTCGCCGGGAATGGGGCGTGCGACGCGAGCGGGGGCCTGGGTAATGAGTCCGAGTGGGGAGGAATATGGGTGCATGTGAATACGTAGCGATGGGTGTGAGGGTGAAGATGGGAAGTTGCCGAGTTGTATAATAATTTGGAAATAAGTAGGAAATAGGTTGGGGAAATAGGTTTGAAAATAGATGGGGAAATAGATTGGGAAATAGGTTAAGAAAAAATAGGATTTTAGGGGCAAGATATTTTTTTTAATAAAAAAACTAATGTTCTTATATTTTGTATGAGATTATAAATATGAATGTGTGTTGTGTGTGTATATGTATGTGTATGTGTGTTGTGTGTGTATATGTATGTGTATGTGTGTTGTGTGTGTATATGTATGTGTGTGTGTGTTGTGTGTGTATATGTGTGTGTGTGTGTGTTGTGTGTGTATATGTGTGTGTGTGTGTGTGTGTATATGTATGTGTGTGTGTGTGTGTATATGTATGTGTGTGTGTGTTGTGTGTGTATATGTGTGTGTGTGTGTGTGTGTGTGTGCGCATTATATTGAGTTCATATATGTGCAATGCATACTGTGCATGTTTAATATTCCTATTTCTTTTTATTAATAGGTACTATTTTATTAAGGTACATTTGCTAGCCGTTTTTAATTCACCAAATATAAGATATGAGGATGATTTTCCATTTCCCACTGAAACCATTTGTGACTTTACTAAATGCAAATTTACAGTCAAAATGTCGTACTGGAGAATTATTGAATTCTACGACCAGCTACGCAGAAAAATTTCCTAACCTGGAGCCGACGCCCGACCTTACTAGTACCAAGTACGGCCACCAGGGCAACTTGTACGGCAGCCATACGTTGCCCGGCGGCTCCGCGGCTCCATTTATCGCCGCCCACGAAACCGGCAGCTACGATGATTTGAAGCGATGCATCGAACGCCGACAGAAATGTAAAAGCGACTCCTGTGACTTCTATGGCACCGAAACCAGCGACTTCCTGTGTTCGCTTTGCTTCAAGAGCCGGGAACTGGCGTGAGTCTGTACTCGCTACACGCGCGCGCACACGCACGCACGCGTCCGATTGCCATACACACGTTTACACACCCGTTTACACACACGTTTACACACCCGTTTACACCTTATTACCTACGCTCGGTCCAAACGTACTCCACGCGTACATGCCACCCGCTAATATCCCCGTCTCATACGTACCCCCCCCCCCATCACTAGGCTCTACCCCCATCCCCAAACCCCACAAACCCCACAAGCAACCCGCTTACGCAATCACCACACACAAGCTCACATCGCATTTATTCGTTTTATTGATTTTATTTCGACAGATTTTATATTTGTATTCTCTGAGAATATTATTATTCATGCATTTTATTAGTAAATATATTATTAGTTAATATATTATTAGTAAATATATTATTAGTAAATATTTATTGTAAAATGAACCTGCTTTTTTCAGCTATTTATTAACAATCTTAGTATTATCGTGGAAAAATGTCCCTCGAAATTAATAAATATATATAAAATTGTACTTCAACTGTATTTATTTGTCATGTTATAGTAAAAGGAAGTTTTATCAAAATAAAGAAAATATATTCGGATATAGCAAATAAGGAATAAAAGAAATATTATTTCATAAATTAGTCAATGAGATAACAGAGTTTGCATAATTATATTTTTATTTCCATACTGTAATGTTCACATTCCAAATACCTTGCTAGGTTATGATTGATATACTTTCTAAAGAATAATAATTAGTTATTAGTAATAAATCATAAAATAAGTAATAATTAAGTTATTTTTGGGAAAGTGTATAATTAGTTTTGCAAATTCAATTGATTATGAAAAAAATCTATCTCATAGCGGAAATATTTGCTCGCCATAGTGGAATATTAGTTAACGGAAAGTAAAAAAAGGTTAAGTATATTAACTATAATCCATATAAATCCTGCTATTGATACATTTATAATAAGTTATATTGCATATATATATGATATTAATAATATTAAATAAATTAAATATATACTATTTCATTTAAAGCATAGTTTTGATTATTTAGTTTTGATGATTATGATTTTATTGATAAATTAAACAATAACTTCAATTTATAATCCCTTCCCTGAACAATGAGGTTCCAAGAATCCAGAAAAAGTAACTATTATACAATTTATATAATTATTTTAAATTTTGTTTAAAAAACATGTTTAAAATTAAATAACCAGAATAGATTCCTTGGAAGTTAAAATGAACTAAGGTGAACGGGAAACTAATATTGAAAATCAAGGAAACTTGTCTTACATTGAAAAGTTGTTCTTAGTATACCCAAATTTTAAAATTTACATTCATTAAATCATACTTTGAATTCACTATTATTATACAACGAAATTAGCAATTACATAAATGCATTATATAAATAGAATATATGTAAATAAAGTTTAACTTATATTATATTGTTTAAAGTTATGCATGTTATTATAGATAAATGGAAGAAATTATATATGTTCATATTCTCCTAATATCCGATCTTCCGAAAATATTATATACTTTTAAACTGTGTATAAATTTAATTTAAATTATTCATTATATGAAACATTATTAAATGATTAAAAGTCCAAAAGTTATCCATGCGACGATACTCCTTATCGCATACACATATCACAAGATTAATACATTTATTTTCTTTATCAATATATTTTTATTTGGGTAAAAATCCAAATTTATGAAATCACTAGAAAAATTCAAATTTAATTTATGATTAATATACATTAGAGCTGATTGGTTTATAAATATGACACGTGATGTCTAGAAATTTATAAACTAGTTTACTATTAATATTACATTCTCACTATTATTATTAAAATTGATTTATAAGTTAGTATAAAATCATATATAAATATGTGTAATGGTTTTTCAAATGTTTAGGAAGTTGATTCATTAAAAAATAGTTAATGTTCTTCAACATCTTTAAATAAACATGTGATTTATAATTTAATTGATATTTTATATTATTTAATAAATTATATTTTCTATATTGTTAATTTCATATCTTGTAATAAATTATATATTAAATATGCTTTTAAAATGTGTATTTGCATATTTACGTATTAATATAATTATAGTAATGTAATTTAAATATTTTATTTCATGTTTTATACAATATCATAATAACAAATATTGTATTGATTTTGATAGTTAAATATACGAATTTTATATACATCAGATATCATATATTATATATTTTATATATATATAAACGTGTATTTTCATTACAATAATAAGTTCAGCAATGAATACATATTTATGGTGATAACATTTATCTATATAACTTTCGGTTTGTGTTTGAGCTTACAAAACTGTTAACAATACCGTATCATAAGAATGAATCTCCTAATTCTATATCAGTCGAAATACTTTGGCCATAATCGTGAAGACCTTGAAGTATATCATTGATTATTCATATGGCTCATTCAGTTATAATAAATTAATATTATATTATTTTAAATCATAACAATCGAATATATATTTATTGAATATAATCAATGTATACATATCATCATTGTTGAGTAAGGAAGATGCACACAGATAAATACACTATGTTTTAGATAGCTGGTATGATTATTATAATTATTACTATATAAATAATATTTATGAATCATATTGTTATTGGCTACATCTATAACTACGATGAATACTATTGTAATAATTGGATCATAACGTAACTAATACTTCTATAATCAAATAACTGTATATTCGAATATTTTTAAGATTGATTTTAAAATTTGACTAATATTTTACAAAAATATTATTTTGATCATTAACTTTATTTAGAATATAATGCTGATTACTTAATATTTACTCAAATATCTTTAACAATACAATATAATACAATAAACTATAATTCTTTCATTTATATTTCTTAATAAAGTGGATGACATCATTCTTAATATAAAATTTAATTTTAACAATAATTATTAAAAAAAAAATTAATTTAGTATTTATTGTGTATCTACTTCATTCTATAGTAATAGAATAATTATCATTCTATATATAGTTATATTGATTATATTGTTTTCAAGTAGTTCTAATAGTTATGAATTGACATGTTTTGTAACAATATAGCAACCTATACTTATTGTTTATAATAATTGTATGTATTAAAATTCTTTAGAAAATGCAATATTTTCCAAATTCTCAATAATCGTAATACTAATAATCATAATCAGTAGTATTAATAATTTTAGCCATAAGGAGACTGCTTCGAACAAAGCTTTTTCGTATTCTTTTGAATACAATCTTAGTAAATAGCATAAATCTTATTTTAATTGGTAGTTTAATCAAGAGTGGTCAATATATATATCTATTATTTATATAAACTCTAGATCTACACTATACTAGAATAGACAGTTTGTCAAATTAGTAATAGTTAATAATGTTAATAAGGGTTAATAAGGGTTAATAAGTGTTAATAATAATTTAGTTTAAAATAGAATTATCCATGTTACATTTATATGAAAATCTTACTATAGTTGACCTATGCTTTGTAGTATAATCAAAAATCAGAACATTTTTAAAATATTGTATTTTTGGAATTGTATACGGACCTTTTTAGGAATTAAGAGTATAAAGAGTATAAAATAAAGTATACCAAATGTATATTACATGTATATTACATGTATATTACATGTATATTACATGCATATTACATGTATATTATACAATTCTAATTTATAAACAATTTTATTTGTGGAACCTTGATTGGAACCTCGTTTTTATCATATTTTTTACATTTATTTATTGTCTAATTTGAAACCAATATAAATATTTTTGATGGAGTCATACTTTATAAATTTATACAATTACTAATAGAATTATTGTTAATTGAGTTTGATAATTGATAGATTTATCATCAACATATAACATCTTACATTAATTAATTGCAGTAATTACTGAATACTCTCAATGTGGATATTTTATACATAAAGAATGTAATAATTAAATTTTATATAAATTAATACTGCTAATTTAACTATAAATGAACATCAAAAAATAGAATTTTATATATTATAATATATCCCTCTATTTATCGATTATAATTGATTATTGTTGATTATTATTGATTATAATTTACTTTTCTTAATCTGAATACTTATAAAATTTAAACTAATATATAAAACCATTATTAGTTATGTATTTATAAATAAACGTGTGGTTATTTTTCGCTGAAGAATTATTAATTTTCTCATCTTTAATATACACATAATATACTTTTGTCTATTTATTTGAGAACTTGTAAAAGTTATTTTCCGTATATCCTTATATCATTATGGATTCTTAAACAAACACTTAAAAAAAGCTTCATTTAAAATGTTTAGTTTATTTTCCCAAGCATCATAATAAAATAAAATATTGTTTAAATTTTAGAATTATTTTTATATATAAGTATTACATAAAAATTACACTTATATATATATATATATATATATATATATATATATATATATATATATGTTAGTATGCTAATATGTTTATATGTCTGCCTTTATAATATAAACTTTACTGCAAGAAAACGATATTTCCTGATGTTAGTGGTCTAAAAAAATGCTCATGCTGCCAATCTTAATTTATGTTTAGAATGTACCGAAGGCACGTGTCGTCTAGGTGTCGTCCTGGTTATCCACACACAGCCTAGCCTAGCACACATGGCTGTACAGTGTACACTGTACAGCGTACAGTGTACAGTGTACAGCTGTACACGGAGTTTCGTACGGTACACACGTTGTGCGTGGTTCCCGTGTTATCTTTTCGCTGAGTCGTCCTCCAGCAGTTCGCACCTTTCGTTATCAGCCAACCTGTCAGATTCTACGGTATGTCCGTTGGTATGTCCGTTGGTATGTCCGTTGGTATGTCCGTTGGTATGTCCGTTGGTATGTCCGTTGGTATGTCCGTTGGTGTGTCGGGTCCCGCAGTCTCCCCGTACTCATACCTCGCGTATTTCTGTGTACGACTAACCCGAATCTATTACAAAGTGCCGAGAGATACGAAGCCCGTTTTCACGTTTATTACCGTAATGTTATTACCGATTTGTAGAGATGAAAGTGTGCCTGCAGTCTTAGAATAGCCACGTCGCATTCACATTGTACCGGGATTATATAATATAATCATTATATAATATAAACACCTTTTCTCGAGAGAGAGAGAGAGAGAGATAGTTTGCTATGAGTCATCAGCTGGTTGTCACTCATCTCTCTGCTAAAAACAATACACATTGTGATGATTGTTGGCTATAACCGTGACAGTGTTAAATTACATATTTTACGTATCACCCTATTGTATTGTAGTAGACACAATACAGTGTACAGAATTCACCGTATAAACACGTGCATACAATGTATAACATATGCTAATGTACAGGAAAATTACTAGAATATTTCCTATTATTTTATGAGTAAATTGTGTTAGCACTTGGTTCAGGATTTTCCTGTATTTCCTGTGGATTTACTCGTAAATCAAACAAAATTAACCTATTTATTTTTTGATATACGCATTATTTTCATTTGGGCATTAATTATAGAATAATTCTTACTGTATTTTTCCCGTAGGAATATATTCCTATTATTGTACTGTTTATTTCCTATTATGTTCGTGTTCGTGTTAGCTGTACATTTCTATCTACACATATCATTGAATACTATCATTGAATACTATATATTATTACATTATTACAAGAAAAAGCACTCCATCCCACATATACTTTACGAAATTGAACCTCATAAAAACGTTATTGATTATTCTATAAACGAGGCCTTTTGATTGGTCAACTAGTTTTACGACGTCGATTAGTGGAGTGTACAATATATTCCGGTTCGTTAACCGATTGTCGCCTCCCAAACCACACCCATATCACCACTCCGAGCTCCAATTACCGCTCCAATTACCGCTCTTAACTTTACCTCGAGTACCACCGAAACTACCACCCTTAGTGCGACCCTAGCGTTACCCCAAGCACCACTACAATTACTACCGGATAGCGTATGACAAGTGCTACCCTACACGCCATACCAACTACCACACCTAGTGCTCCCCTAACCCACCCTCAATGCCAATCCTAGCACTATCCATAGCTACATCCCTAGCCCCCCCCCCCCCTCATCTCAAGTATCACACTTATTATCTATATCGCAATCTATATTTATATCTATAGTATTAACCCTATCTACATCAGAACTACCCCAGCACCACCGCCAACATCACCTTAGCACCATTTCAGCCCCTCTCCATGCCCACCCCAGCACCACTCCAGAACCAACATAGTACCCCCTACTACCACCCTAGCACCCACCTCAGAACCACCTCAGAACTACCCCAGCACCACCACAAACATCACCTTAGCACCATTTCAGCCCCACTCCAGTCCCACACCTAGGACTACCCCTAGTACCACCTCTAGCACCCACCTCAGAACTACCCCAGACCACCACCAATACCACCCTAGCAACACCCCTAGTACTACCCCTAGCACAACCCCGGTACCAGCCTAGCATCACTCCTAGCACAACCCCAGTACCACCCCTAGTACCACATCAGAACTACCTCAGCTCCACCACCAATACCACCTTAGCACCATCCCAGCCCCACCCCTAGTACTACCCCTAGCACCACCCCTAGTACTACCCCTAGCACAACCCCAGTACCACCCCTAGTACCACCTCAGAACTACCCCAACACCACCACCAATACCACCTTAGCACCATCCCAGCCCCACCCCTAGTACTATCCCTAGCACCACCCCTAGTACTACCCCTAGCACAACCCCAGTACCAACCTAGCATCACTCCTAGTACCACCCCTAGCACCCACCTCAGCACCACCTCAGAACTACCCCAACACCATCACCAATACCACCTTAGCACCATCCCAGCCCCACCCCTAGCACAACCCCAGTACCACCTTAGCACCATCCCAGCCCCACCCCATCATCTACCTAGCCCCACCCCTAGTTCTTCTCCCAACTCCTCTCGACGTTTCCAATTCTTATTCTTCTCTTTTCGCAGCCGTCGCCATGCAACGAGTTTTGATTCCGACTGATGCCAGCGGCCACGCCCGCTACGCATTCGATTGTTAGTTTACGGTGGCGCCACCTAGTAGTTGTACGAGTTATCTCCGCCTTTGGAACTACTAGCGTCGACCCACTTCGGATCTATAGTCCACGAGTTTAAAGCGTCTACGTTTTAATTATCGAATTCTACGTGATTTAAGCGTTCCACTCTTACGTCGCTCTGTTATAAACTGTCCGAAATCGCTCAATAAATGATATCCTCCGCAGGGTATTTGTCTGAGATTCACAAGCCCGGCGTCATTGTCTACCTGGTCCACAGCATTCGAATGCCGTCTATGCCAACCAGGGACGGTTCGTAAACGGCTCGACTACTGTTTGCTATTGTTTTAGAGATAACGACGTACCTACGATTGTAATCAACATTCTCACTTCATTATGAACTCAGAGGCTATTTTATTATTTGTTTGAAAATCAATATTTTCCCTCTTCAAATTGAAATAATTCATTTTAAATACATAAATTATTAATATTAAAATTGTATATCAATTTTACAATCGTTGTTAGTCTAAAATTAGTATACATCATTTCTGCTATTCAAACAAATGCAAAGTAATTTACATTACTCACTAACTACACTGTATTCTATTCTAAATTACTTCTCACGCAATATGATTTCGGCAGGATGGTTTTGAAATATAGTTTTTTTTGACAGATTTAGTGATAGAAGATTATTAGAATAATGAATAATTAATTATATAATTACTTACTATATTAGAAGTGTTTTATTCTGTAAAATTGGCACTCTTTATTGTGTGTAATCTACACTCTTTTTGTGTGTAATATACACTCTATTGTGTGTAATATACACTCTATTGTGTGTAACTAACACTCTCTATCGAGTTTATCGAACTTTATACTTCTTATAAAGATATTATATTGTGATAATTTAATATACCTAGAATTTTAATATTTTAATACATGTCATCTTAGAGTTTGAAAGCACCATGTCGGAGGGCAAGAAAGAGGGTATGAGGTTACAGAAAGAATACGGAGATGTCCTCGACAAAAAGAAGGTATTGTTACGATTTTCTATAGTAATATGAATATTACTATGAAATAATAAGTTTTATAATTTGCCTTATGTTTAAAATTCGTTACATATTTTTATATTTATATTGTTTACGTAAACAATCAAATGCATATTAATGATAAAATTGAATAATTCTATATATAAATATAATTTATATTTAGTTGTTGTATAATATAATTTATATTTAGTCATTGTTAATATAATTTATATTTAGTCATTGTTAATATAATTTATATTTAGTCATTGTTAATATGATTTATATTTATTGTTGTATAATATAATTTATATTTAGTCATTGTTAATATAATTTATATTTAGTCATTGTTAATATAATTTATATTTAGTCATTGTTAATATAATTTATATTTATTGTTGTATAATATAATTTATATTTAGTCATTGTTAATATAATTTATGTTTAGTCATTGTTAATATAATTTATATTTAGTCATTGTTAATATAATTTATATTTAGTCATTGTTAATATAATTTATATTCAATTGTTACTCTATATTTTTGTAGCTCACTTCAGTATAAAATAATTTCGAGTAAGTTTGTCAAATAATAATATGACATCTTATAATCATGTGGCGTACTTAATTATGGTTATTATAATTATGGTTATAATCTAACAAACCATATATAATACACTGATCGCAAGCTTATGAACTCTAATCTTGTCTTTTAATTGCTAATATACTCATTTTCAGATCAAGTTTGTGTTCATCATGGACTTTGAACGAGCAAATCTTTTGATCATCCAGACGGCTCGGAAAGAGAATGTTGATCTGATTGTCATGGGCAGCGGAAAATCCACAGTTGAACGACTCTTCCTCGGCTCTGTGTCAAGCTATGTATTAAGCCATGCCGATTGCCCCGTAGCCATCTGCCGCAGGAAGTAGAAAAGAACGATTAGCTCTTTATTTAGTGAAATTTACATTCTTTATTCTGTGAAATTTACGCTCTTTATTCAGTTAAATTATGCTTTTTTATTTATTCAGTGAAATTTACACCGAAATTTACACTGAAATGTACACAATTACATGCAGTGTAATTGATGCTTAGTAAAATATGCATTCTAATTTTTAGATAGAAGTATATTTGTTACATAAATGCTCAATTTCGAGCAAAAGTCCAGCTCAAATTATCGATGAAAAGTAATTCTACTCTATTTTACCACACACTGATATCATCATGCAGAATATTGGAATTTATACTTTTTAGTAAACTGGCTATTTATAATGCATTACTAATGCAAAATAAACAAAATATTTACCAAAAATAAACAAATGAAACAGACTTTGAATTAATAATTAACTTAAAATTAATACTATAAATATAAAATATTGAGATTTATTTTATATACACATTGCTTTTCTCCTAGGAATGTCGTAATTAATGGGAGTTGACCGCAACGGGGTCAAATAGAAATTGATTCTTCCCAAAGATAGTAGTGAATATTGGCGTATATACGCTGCGTAAAAAGGAGTGGTAAAATAAATAATAGTAAACGTACGCACACACACACACTCGCACACAATATTGTCTCACGGGGTGGATATTAGAGTATGAGGTCGAGGTCAACCGCTGAGTATAGGGGGCGCTGGTAACGAGTCGGTTACTCCCACATTCGCAAAACGAGATATCGAGTCGTTTCGAGGTTAAGGAGTTCAACGAAATCACAATCAATTGGGCGGGAAGCGGAAGGCGTCAATCGGTTTGGGGAGAGGATACATTTAGTGACTTGATGCGACACATTGCAGCCGTCAGGGGTTGGGCCGGAGGTGGTTTGTAGGAGGGAGGTTGGTCGACGGTCATCAGCGGAACCGCTTCGGGGGGCGTGGTTTCGACGCCCTCGTCGGCGGCGGATTCTCCGGCCCAATTGTGCGGCTGTTGACCCAGTGACCCCGGCGTGGCGTTGCCAATGGAGCCTTGGTAACCGGTGTCCCCGGTCATGGTCAGGGGAGCGTCCTGCATTACGTAGGCGCCGTCGGTTTCGTCGGCCACGCGTTCCGTTTCGTCGTCGCTGGGAGCCGCCGAGATTACTACGAGAGGCGTGGTTAGGAGAGTTGAAATGGGCGTGGTTAGGAGAGTTGAAATGGGCGTGGTTAGGAAAGTTAAAATGGGCGTGGTTAGGAGAGTTGAAATGGGCGTGGTTAGGAGAGTTAGAATGGGCGTGGTTAGGAGAGTTAGAATGGGCGTGGTTAGGAGAGTTAGAATGGGCGTGGTTAGGAGAGTTAAAATGGGCATGGTTAGGAGAGTTAGAATGGGCGTGGTTAGGAGAGTTAGAATGGGCGTGGTTAGGAGAGTTAAAATGGGCGTGGTTAGGAGAGTTGAAATGGGTTTGGTTAGGTGAGTTGAAATGGGCGTGGTTAGAAGAGTTAACGTGGGCGTGGTTAGAAGAGTTAAAATGGGCGTGACTATACGATGATTGCGAGGAGTTGAAGATGGTGTACCTAGTGTGAAGTGGGCCTAGTGTGAAGTAGACCTAGTGTGAAGTAGACCTAGTGTGAAGTGGGCCTAGTGTGAAGTGGACCTAGTGTGAAGTAGACCTAGTGTGAAGTGGGCCTAACGTGAAGTAGACCTAGCGTGAAGTGGACCTAGTGTGGACCTAGCGTGAAGTGGACCTAGTGTGAAGTGGGCCTAGTGTGAAGTAGACCTAGTGTGAAGTGGGCCTAGTGTGAAGTGGACCTAGCGTGAAGTGGGCCTAACGTGAAGTAGACCTAGTGTGAAGTGGGCCTAACGTGAAGTAGACCTAGTGTGATGTGGGCCTAGCGTGAAGTGGACCTAGTGTATAGTGGACCTAGTGTGAAGTGGACCTAGTGTGAAGTAGACCTAGTGTGGACCTAGCGTGAAGTGGACCTAGTGTGAAGTGGGCCTAGTGTGAAGTGGACCTAGTGTGGACCTAGTGTGAAGTGGGCCTAGTGTGAAGTGGGCCTAGTGTGGACCTAGCGTGAAGTGGACCTAGTGTGGACCTAGCGTGAAGTGGACCTAGTGTGAAGTGGGCCTAGTGTGAAGTGGGCCTAGTGTGAAGTGGGCCTAACGTGAAGTAGACCTAGCGTGAAGTGGGCCTAACGTGAAGTAGACCTAGTGTGAAGTGGGCCTAACGTGAAGTAGACCTAGTGTGATGTGGGCCTAGCGTGAAGTGGACCTAGTGTATAGTGGACCTAGTGTGAAGTGGACCTAGTGTGAAGTAGACCTAGTGTGGACCTAGCGTGAAGTGGACCTAGTGTGAAGTGGGCCTAACGTGAAGTAGACCTAGTGTGATGTGGGCCTAGTGTGGACCTAGTGTGAAGTGGACCTAGTGTGAAGTGGACCTAGTGTGAAGTGGGCCTAGTGTGAAGTAGACCTAGTGTGAAGTGGGCCTAACGTGAAGTAGACCTAGTGTGAAGTGGGCCTAGTGTGAAGTGGGCCTAGTGTGAAGTGGACCTAGTGTGAAGTGGGCCTAACGTGAAGTAGACCTAGTGTGAAGTGGGCCTAACGTGAAGTAGACCTAGTGTGGACCTAGTGTGAAGTGGGCCTAGTGTGAAGTAGACCTAGTGTGAAGTGGGCCTAACGTGAAGTAGACCTAGTGTGAAGTGGGCCTAGTGTGAAGTGGGCCTAGTGTGAAGTAGACCTAGTGTGAAGTGGGCCTAGTGTGAAGTGGGCCTAGTGTGAAGTGGGCCTAGTGTGAAGTAGACCTAGTGTGAAGTAGACCTAGTGTGAAGTGGGCCTAGTGTGAAGTAGACCTAGTGTGAAGTGGGCCTAGTGTGAAGTGGGCCTAGTGTATAGTGGACCTAGTGTGAAGTGGGCCTAGTGTGAAGTGGGCCTAACGTGAAGTAGACCTAGTGTGAAGTGGGCCTAGTGTGAAGTGGGCCTAGTGTGAAGTGGGCCTAGTGTGAAGTAGACCTAGTGTGAAGTAGACCTAGTGTGAAGTGGGCCTAGTGTGAAGTGGGCCTAGTGTATAGTGGACCTAGTGTGAAGTGGGCCTAGTGTGAAGTGGACCTAGTGTGAAGTGGGCCTAGTGTGAAGTGGGCCTAGTGTGAAGTAGACCTAGTGTGAAGTGGGCCTAGTGTGAAGTGGACCTAGTGTGAAGTGGACCTAGTGTGGGCCTAGTGTGAAGTGGACCTAGTGTGAAGTAGACCTAGTGTGAAGTGGACCTAGTGTGGACCTAGTGTGAAGTGGGCCTAGTGTGAAGTGAACCTAGTGTGAAGTAGACCTAGTGTGAAGTAGACCTAGTGTGAAGTGGGCCTAGTGTGAAGTGGGCCTAGTGTATAGTGGACCTAGTGTGAAGTGGACCTAGTGTGAAGTGAACCTAGTGTGAAGTGGACCTAGTGTGAAGTAGACCTAGTGTGAAGTGGGCCTAGTGTGAAGTGAACCTAGTGTGAAGTGGGCCTAGTGTGAAGTGGACCTAGTGTGGACCTAGTGTGAAATGGGCCTAGTGTGAAGTAGACCTAGTGTGAAGTGGGCCTAGTGTGAAGTGGACCTAGTGTGGACCTAGTGTGAAGTGGACCTAGTGTGAAGTGGACCTAGTGTGAAGTGGACCTAGTGTGAAGTGGACCTAGTGTGAAGTGGACCTAGTGTGAAGTGGGCCTAGTGTGAAGTAGACCTAGTGTGAAGTGGACCTAGTGTGAAGTGGACCTAGTGTGGACCTAGTGTGAAGTGGACCTAGTGTGGGCCTAGTGTGAAGTGGACCTAGTGTGGACCTAGTGTGAAGTGGGCCTAGTGAGAAGTGGACCTAGTGTGAAGTGGACCTAGTGTGAAGTGGGCCTAGTGTGAAGTGGACCTAGTGTGAAGTGGGCCTAGTGTGAAGTGAACCTAGTGTGAAGTGGACCTAGTGTGAAGTGGACCTAGTGTGAAGTGAACCTAGCGTGAAGTGGGCCTAGTGTGAAGTGGACCTAGTGTGGACCTAGTGTGAAGTGGACCTAGTGTGAAGTAGACCTAGTGTGAAGTGGACCTAGTGTGAAGTGGGCCTAGTGTGAAGTGGGCCTAGTGTGAAGTGGGCCTAGTGTGAAGTGGACCTAGTGTGAAGTGTGCCTAGTGTGAAGTGGACCTAGTGTGAAGTGGACCTAGTGTGAAGTGGACCTAGTGTGAAGTGGGCCTAGTGTGAAGTAGACCTAGTGTGAAGTGGACCTAGTGTGAAGTGGACCTAGCGTGAAGTGGGCCTAGTGTGAAGTGGACCTAGTGTGGACCTAGTGTGAAGTGGACCTAGTGTGAAGTAGACCTAGTGTGAAGTGGGCCTAGTGTGAAGTGGGCCTAGTGTGAAGTGGACCTAGTGTGGACCTAGTGTGAAGTGGACCTAGTGTGAAGTAGACCTAGTGTGAAGTGGGCCTAGTGTGAAGTGGGCCTAGTGTGAAGTGGGCCTAGTGTGAAGTGGACCTAGTGTGGACCTAGTGTGAAGTGGACCTAGTGTGAAGTGGACCTAGTGTGAAGTGGACCTAGTGTGAAGTAGACCTAGTGTGAAGTGGGCCTAGTGTGAAGTGGGCCTAGTGTGAAGTGGGCCTAGTGTGAAGTGGACCTAGTGTGAAGTGGACCTAGTGTGAAGTGGACCTAGTGTGAAGTAGACCTAGTGTGAAGTGGGCCTAGTGTGAAGTAGACCTAGTGTGAAGTGGGCCTAGTGTGGACCTAGTGTGAAGTGGGCCTAGTGTGAAGTGGGCCTAGCGTGAAGTGGGCCTAGTGTAAAGTGGACCTAGTGTGAAGTGGACCTAGTGTGAAGTGGACCTAGTGTGAAGTGGACTTAGTGTGAAGTGGACCTAGTGTGGACCTAGTGTGAAGTGGACCTAGTGTGAAGTGGGCCTAGTGTGAAGTAGACCTAGTGTGAAGTGGGCCTAGTGTGAAGTGGGCCTAGCGTGAAGTGGGCCTAGTGTAAAGTGGACCTAGTGTGAAGTGGGCCTAGTGTGAAGTGGACCTAGTGTGAAGTGGACCTAGTGTGAAGTGGGCCTAGTGTGAAGTGGACCTAGTGTGAAGTGGACCTAGTGTGAAGTGGGCCTAGTGTGAAGTGGACCTAGTGTGAAGTGGACCTAGTGTGGACCTAGTGTGAAGTGGGCCTAGTGAGAAGTGGACCTAGTGTGAAGTGGACCTAGTGTGAAGTGGGCCTAGTGTGGACCTAGTGTGAAGTGGGCCTAGTGTGAAGTGAACCTAGTGAGAAGTGGGCCTAGTGTGAAGTGAACCTAGTGTGAAGTGGACCTAGTGTGAAGTGGGCCTAGTGTGAAGTGGGCCTAGTGTGAAGTAGGCCTAGTGTGAAGTGGACCTAGTGTGAAGTGGACCTAGTGTGAAGTGGACTTAGTGTGAAGTGGGCCTAGTGTGGACCTAGTGTGAAGTGGGCCTAGTGTGAAGTGGGCCTAGCGTGAAGTGGGCCTAGTGTAAAGTGGACCTAGTGTGAAGTGGACCTAGTGTGAAGTGGACCTAGTGTGAAGTGGACTTAGTGTGAAGTGGACCTAGTGTGGACCTAGTGTGAAGTGGACCTAGTGTGAAGTGGGCCTAGTGTGAAGTAGACCTAGTGTGAAGTGGGCCTAGTGTGAAGTGGGCCTAGCGTGAAGTGGGCCTAGTGTAAAGTGGACCTAGTGTGAAGTGGGCCTAGTGTGAAGTGGACCTAGTGTGAAGTGGACCTAGTGTGAAGTGGGCCTAGTGTGAAGTGGACCTAGTGTGAAGTGGACCTAGTGTGAAGTGGGCCTAGTGTGAAGTGGACCTAGTGTGAAGTGGACCTAGTGTGAAGTGAACCTAGTGTGAAGTGGGCCTAGGTGAAGTGGGCCTAGCGTGAAGTGGGCCTAGTGTGAAGTGGGCCTAGTGTGAAGTGGGCCTAGTGTGAAGTGGACCTAGCGTGAAGTGGACCTAGTGTGGACCTAGTGTGAAGTGAACCTAGTGTGAAGTGGGCCTAGGTGAAGTGGGCCTAGCGTGAAGTGGGCCTAGCGTGAAGTGGGCCTAGTGTGAAGTGAACCTAGTGTGAAGTGGACCTAGTGTGAAGTGGGCCTAGTGTGAAGTGGACCTAGTGTGAAGTGGACCTAGTGTGAAGTGGACCTAGTGTGAAGTGAACCTAGTGTGAAGTGGGCCTAGGTGAAGTGGGCCTAGCGTGAAGTGGGCCTAGCGTGAAGTGGGCCTAGTGTGAAGTGGACCTAGCGTGAAGTGGACCTAGTGTGGGCCTAGTGTGAAGTGGGCCTAGTGTGGACCTATTGTGGACCTAGCGTGAAGTGGACCTAGTGTGAAGTGGGCCTAGTGTGAAGTGGACCTAGTGTGAAGTGGACCTAGCGTGAAGTGGGCCTAGTGTGAAGTGGGCCTAGTGTGAAGTGGACCTAGTGTGAAGTGGACCTAGTGTGAAGTGGACCTAGTGTGAAGTGGACCTAGTGTGAAGTGGGCCTAGTGTGAAGTGGACCTAGTGTGAAGTGGACCTAGTGTGAAGTGGACCTAGTGTGAAGTGAACCTAGTGTGAAGTGGGCCTAGGTGAAGTGGGCCTAGCGTGAAGTGGGCCTAGCGTGAAGTGGGCCTAGTGTGAAGTGGACCTAGCGTGAAGTGGACCTAGTGTGGGCCTAGTGTGAAGTGGACTCTACTAACTGATTGAGGTTTGGGATGAATTAAAGTAGTAGGAGTTCTCCTTGAATTCCGAAGACAGACAGTCTTCGAGAAGTCGAATGATTTCACTGAAAGTGGGTCGCTGCCTCGGTCTGAATCTCCAACACCGCAGCATCACATCCGACCTGAGGGATTATGTGGGTATGATAGCAGAGTTCAGAGGTCAACAAAATTGTAAGAGAGAACTAGTAGTGTTCAGAGAAGTAGGAAGATTAATATAGAGTAGAAGAGGGAGAAGTAGGAGGAGTACTATAGAGTAGAAGAGGGAGAAGTAGGAGGAGTAATATAGAGTAGAAGAGGGAGAAGTAGGAGGAGTACTATAGAGTAGAAGAGGGAGAAGTAGGAGGAGTACTATAGAGTAGATGAGGGAGAAGTAGGAGGAGTAATATAGAGTAGAAGAGGGAGAAGTAGGAGGAGTACTATAGAGTAGAAGAGGGAGGAGTAGGAGGAGTACTATAGAGTAGAAGAGGGAGGAGTAGGAGGAGTACTATAGAGTAGATGAGGGAGAAGTAGGAGGAGTAATATAGAGTAGAAGAGGGAGAAGTAGGAGGAGTACTATAGAGTAGAAGAGGGAGAAGTAGGAGGAGTACTATAGAGTAGAAGAGGGAGGAGTAGGAGGAGTACTATAGAGTAGAAGAGGGAGAAGTAGGAGGAGTACTATAGAGTAGAAGAGGGAGAAGTAGAAGGAGTAATATAGAGTAGAAGAGGGAGAAGTAGAAGGAGTAATATAGAGTAGAAGAGGGAGAAGATGGAATTGTGATACATTGTGGATGATAATGAGGGTTTGTGAGAATATAAAAATGAAACGTTAGAAGAAGTTCCAGATATTCCAGGAATGATATGTACGAGTTCAATGGAGTTCAATAGAGTTCAAAGGAGTTCAATGAGGTTAAATGGAGTCCAATGGAGTTCAAAGGAGTTCAAAGGAGTTCAATGGAGTTCAAAGGAGTTCAATGGAGTTCAATGGAGTTCAATGGAGTTCAAGGGAGTTGAAAGGAGTTCAATGGAGTTCAATGGAGTTCAATGGAGTTCAATGGAGTTCAATGGAGTTCAATGGAGTTCAATGGAGTTCAATGGAGTTCAAAGGAGTTCAAAGGAGGGTCAGCAGTTCACAACGATGACTAACAGTTTCTGAGGGCATCCGATGGGAATTTGCATGACACCGTGATCCACGACATAGCGGAGCACTTCGTCGTTGGAGAAGCCCTGGTAGGGCAACTCTCCCAAGGTCACCATCTCCCAGAGTACGACGCCAAACGACCTTTAGGTGGTAGCGATTAATCAAAGTCGCATTCCGGACACGAAAACGAAGAAACGAAACCTCAAAGTTGATAATAATGGCGAAGATAGACAAAACCTAATTATGAAAGGTGAGTAGGTGAGTAGGTGAGTAGCAATCCACGACTAATAAACGGGCAATTAATGAGTAATTCATAAGTAATTAATAAGTAACTAACAAGAAATTGACAATTAATTAGTGTAATTAATTAGTATACTAAGTTTTGTATTGCGGTTGAGTTCTGCTAGAAAATGTAGAAATGAGTTACATATGAAAAGCACACCGACAAGTCTAGAGATATCTAGAGATGTCTAGAGATGTCTAGAGATGTCTAGAGATATCTAGAGATGTCTAGAGATGTCTAGAGATGTCTAGAGATATCTAGAGATGTCTAGAGATATCTAGAGATATCTAGAGATGTCTAGAGATATCTAGAGATGTCTAGAGATGTCTAGAGATGTCTAGAGATGTCTAGAGATGTCTAGAGATGTCTAGAGATGTCTAGAGATGTCTAGAGATGTCTAGAGATGTCTAGCGATGTCTAGAGATGTCTAGAGATGTCTAGAGATGTCTAGATATGTCTAGAGATGTCTAGAGATGTCTAGAGATGTCTAGAGATGTCTAGAGATATCTAGAGATATCTAGAGATGTCTAGAGATGTCTAGAGATGTCTAGAGATGTCTAGAGATGTCTAGAGATGTCAAGAGATGTCTAGAGATGTCTAGAGATGTCTAGATCGTATTTACATTGACAAGCGGGCACCGGGCAGAGCCTATCCTGATACAGAACACACTCGACGTACACACAAAGAGCTGCGAAGCTGTGAAACTACTTCGCAGGCGATTATTACAACAGTGGCGATTACAAGTAATTATTAGTAGTATTCTGGTACTCGAAGTACAAAGAGTACAACGAGATCTGCAGAAATACTTTTGAATATTTTCTCGGCAACGTTCGATATTCTACTTTCTATCCCTCAACCGTTCGTCACCAACCAGGAATCCGATTGGCTGTCGAATTTGCCGTCTCGCAACGCCTCCGGCGACATCCAGCGAACGGGAAGTAATCCGCGGCCATCTTTTCGGTAGTAGTCGAGGTCGTAGATGTCTCGGGTCATTCCAAAGTCTGCGACGAGGATGAGACTCATAAAAATAAAATCAATATTTGAAACAATTACAATTATCAAATTGTAATATTTATAATTAAAATTGATCTGTATCAATATATAATACGAATATTCAATAGAAATTATAATTTTAATATAATAATTCATAATACAAATATGTATTTGATGTATTGTAATAATATGTATATATAAATATTCAATGTATTATAATGTTACATAATAAAATCAATATACTCTGCCAATGAGACTTTGATATTTAAGACAATAGAAGTCATTTGTCAAGTTAAAAGATCATACGATGAACACAGTAAAGATAACACATACTTAATGAAACAATCATAGGATCCTATGCTACTTTATAATTTATTCTCCCTCTCATCCAGAGAAATTATATACGCAAATATAGCTGACTTTAATAATCAATGCATATTGCGCAATACTAGAATGTGAGTATCAGTAGTTATTTCTAGGTTATGTTGAGCATAGGTCATAGGTCAAATTGAGCCCCGGTGATTACGAAGGCAGTGAATAAGCTAGTCTAGTGAGCTCCATGTGATTGCGATGTATTTAGACCTGAAACTTGAACGCGGGGGAGACGAATTCAGAAGTTTTAATGTCATGACCTCATCTATTGACCCTCGACCTCGCACATATCCACTGACCTCCGATCTTCACAATTAAATCCTCGGATACCATGCAATTACGGGCCGCCAAATCACGATGAACAAACTTCGACCTGGACAAGTAGGCCATGCCATCGGCGATTTCGCCCGCCCAGTGGATGATTTGAGTTACAGTGGGTGCAGAACGGCCGTCGTATTCCTGCGACGGGTTACATTTGAATTTGTGAACAAAGTAGCGTTTAGTCGTGTTTAATTATATTTTGTTAAGGTATTTACTTTTATTAAGGAAAGGGAGAGGGAGAAGGAAAGGGAGAAGGAAGGGAGAGGGAGAAGGAAAGGGAGAAGGAAGAATATAAGGGAAAAGGAAAGTGAGAGTGAGAATTAAAGGGAGAATAAAAGGGAGAATTAAAGTGAGAAGGATATTACCTCATTATCAGTACGATGCAAATGTAGGAACTTCTTAAGATCGCCATTAGGCATGAGCTCCATTATTACAAGAGTTGGTTGACCGACACTCACGACCCCTAGTAGTTTAACGACGTGGACGCAGCTAAAAGCTCTGCGAGACGCATTTAAGGTCAGCGACGAGATAAGATGCATTATTCTAAATGGTCGGTGATCATTGGCCTAGATCTCTCCGAACAGTAGATAGTGAGTGGGGGGTAACGTTAGAATGATAGTTCTACAAGTTGTATGAACATGTTGGTAAATGTTGCTAGGACAAATGTCCTCGAGGTGAAACTAACTTCATAACAGAAGCTTCTTTCAGAAATTGAATTCGGTCGTTGATTGTAGCTTTATCATTAACTGTCTGTTCATAAGAAAGGGCATTTCGTTTAAGGTTATACATGTTTATCGTATATTTGTTTTTATAATATTGTATATATTCTGTCTACATGCTTCGATTGTCACGGCGTACTATATATACGATGGTATTTTAAGTTTTTTATTTGTTTCCGTCACTCGACCAGCATAGTTGCCGGGTTACCAAATAAACAAAACTTAACGCTAATACAGAAATAAAGATTAATTTGTATATTTCATTACAATTATTTTACGATTACAATATTTCTGGTCGGTGGCTAAAAGTTACTTTGGAGAGGGTCGCGGTTGGATTTTAGTACAAATTGTAGTCGTGGTAACGTTTGCGTTGATGTCAGCGCTGCGTTAATTATTGCGAAGATTTAGCATTGATTTAAAAATGATTATTGTAGGGATTCAAGAGTTTACGGGCATCAATTTCATGAGGAGAGAATGGTTACCTTAATGGCTACTCGTAGAGTTTCGTCTTTGTCCATTTTAGAGAGACCACTGGCAAGTCCGTGGTAGACGGCGCCAAATGAACCTTGGCCTAGAACTGTGAGGATCTTGATGCTGTCGCGAGGAACTTCCCAATCGTCGGCGATATAACCTAGGGGTCGAAGTTCATATGCATGGAAGTAACGAGTGGTGAAGTGGTTATATTAGCGGCCAGTTTAAATTCTAGGATTTACTTAGAAACTACAGTAAATACGAACCATAATCGGGATTCATTGAGTAGGTACCGATGTACTTGTCTAAGTAACTGAAAAATAAGCGTAATATTGTTACGTTTAAAAATTGGACGGTAAATTAATAAGCGATACTAAAATAAAAATTCAAATTTACATCGAAGTTGATAGAAATTTTGATAGAATCATAGTAAACTGTAAACCCATTTTGTTTCATCACAAAGTAGACAATCGCCAAGATGATGAGAGCGACAAAGAAGATGGTAGTTACCGAAGCTGTGACGATGATCTGTAAGCTAGACTCGGCCCCTGGTGATATATCGAAGAATTAGATGGAATATGAAATTTTCGGATTACTATCTCTTTGCAACGCCCTTCCTTCCTTTTTGTCTATTCACTTCCCTTCCCCTTCCCTGCCCTTCAATTCTCTCCATTCGAATACATACCTATATCGACCTCCATTATATCAAAGAAAATAGGTTTCGTGAAGGGTCCAAGGCCTGAAATGCTCATTGCCTGAATCTGGTAGGAATAATTGCCAACGTCTTTGAAAGCTTTCTTGTAACCATAGCCCTCAGCGATGTACTTTTGGTTACTGATGCAGATAGTAAACAACTACGTAGTCGGGGTGATGGGGTTAGCTGAGGAGAAGGAGTTAAGTGAGATGGAGTTAACTGAGATGGAGTTAGCTGAGGAGAAGGAGTTAAGTGAGATGTGATGGAGTAAGCTGGGAAGAAAGAGTTAAGTGAGATGGAGTTAGCTGAGGAGAAGGAGTTAAGTGAGGGAGAATAGATTAAGTTAGGTGAGGAGGTTAGTTGGGATTAGGGCAGGTCAGGTAGGAGGAAGTGAGAATAATAAAGAGAGCACAAGGAATAATTTAAATGAAATTTACATCAATGGTTATATTATGAAATTTAGTGTTGGATAATTGGTTATTAATAGAAATCAAGAGATAGGAACATATTCATTGGCTGTATGGAAAAGAAGTGTGTAGTCTGAAGTCGGCGGTCAGCAATTGGCGGTCAGCGAATACTTACGTGACTATTAGAGTCGTCGATGATAATTTTGTAGGCGACGATGAAGCCATTAGGGTCGCTGGGTGCAGCCCACGTGATACTCAGTACTTGTTTACTCTCTCCTCCGGGGTCGTTGTAGATTGTATGGCTCACATTGTGAAACTCAATAATATCGGCACTTTCTGCGGTTAGTGGATACGACTGAATTTGTTATCGAGTTAAAAATAGTTTCTTTTTAAAGAATCTAAACTTAAAATATTTACTTTTTGTATTATAATAAATTTAGGAAGTAAATACAACAAAAAAGATCATAAATTTAGTAAATAAATAGAACAAAAAAGAGCATTATTTCCTTTTTATATCTAATTGTATATCTAATTTATGTTTTATTTCACTTTTTTGAAGTGAAAATTTAGAGTATACATATTTATTATATCATTATAATTAATGTACAAATTATTTAAATTAAAAATCTGAAAAATTTTCTTGATTGAAAAAAAAACTTTTAATAAAATACTTTATGAATTCAATAATTTTAGAATACAAAATTCTCATAATACATCTTATTGGAAATAAATAAATTTTATAATTAGAACAGCTTATTGATTATTGAAATATTTAATAATAATTATAATGCATAAATATAATTTTGTACACAAAATTTGAATTTCTTAATAAGTTGAAACAAAAAATAATAAAATAATAAATATTTATAAAATAAGAATATAAATAAATACATTGAAGGTAATCTATTGAAGGTAATCTATTGAAGGTAATCTATTGAAGGTAATCTATTGAAGGTAATCTATTGAAGGTAATCTATTGAAGGTAATCTATTGAAGGTAATCTATTGAAGGTAATCTATTGAAGGTAATCTATTGAAGGTAATCTATTGAAGTATTTCTATTGAAGCTAATCTATTGAAGGTATGAGAGCATGTAGGGTTAGATATCGGAGGAGTTAAAGTAGAATAAAGGAAGGTCGGGTCTAACCACTGGAAAGTGTTCGAGAGTAGATGTCGATAGGTGGACTACAGAGTTGGTTCTTCGTGAGGCAGACGATAATGTGGATCTGGTAGTCGTAGAAGTGATGCAGTTCCGGAATATGAACTTGTAATTGGTCGGCTGGTAATGTTCTATTGAACACTGCAAGGAAGCATTACTATCATACGTCGTGAATAGGGTTCCGGTAAGTATTGCGCAAAACATATACAGATAAAAGGAGAGAACAAAGGAGGGGGTGGTCACAGGAAGGTGTGGTCAAGGTGGTGTGGTCACAGGAGGGGGTGTTCACAAGGGGGATGTGGTCAAGGGGGATGTGTTCACAAGGGTGTGGTAATACGGTGGAATAACAAGGAGTTAAACCTAGTTTGTGAGTGCCGAAATGGTGTTTATCAATCTTGTTGAACTGAGTGTCCTCCAGTCTATTCCTCGTTTGTTTCGGCATTTTGTGAGAGTTGCGTGATCCCTTGTTCATGTTCTGGATGTAAGCCGTGATGTTTATTTTCTCATCGTCTTTGAAATTCTTGCTGACGGTCGTAGACCTGAAGATGGGGTCGCACATAAAACAGGGAGCAAAGGTCGCAGGTTATCATGGGACATATGGATATATCTTAATAGGGTCATAGCAAAAGTATGGGTCATGGGGTCGTATGTAGCTCCTAGGAGAAGATCTCAGGTAGGAGTAATGGGAATTATATACATAGAAAGATAGAGACTGGGAAAGTTTTGTAAGGGTTGCATGTAATTTCCAGTAATTTAATTTAATTTCGTTCACTACATTTATCCGGAATGCGAGTTCATAAAAGATGTAAGGAAACTGACTTTATATAGATGCGATTCTGAAGGGTGTTTTCAAAATCTATATTTGTATCTGTACGATCAAAAGTTTTGTAAGAAATGGTGTCTTGATCCTTTTTCTTATTCTCTCCGCATTTACAACAATCTTTATCAGGGTCTGAAAGTGTCGAAGATGAGGAATGTGGAGAGGGTGTGGATGTATTGAGGTGTGGGGATATGCATCGGTGGAGGTAAGGGGATCATGGTGAAAGGAGGTGTGGGTGAATGAGGATCTGTAATGTAGATGTATGTTGGTGTGGGAGTCTGAGTTCTAGGGTGTAGGTGATGTGGGGCATGTAAGTTAGAGCTATAAGGTTAACATGTGAGGCGTGGAAGCGGTAGATATAGGGGTGAGGGAACTATAATGTAGATGATGGGTATGATGGATGTAAGGACTAAAGGTGTGAAAGTATTACAAATATTTTATTTTAGGGAACTCTTTTGAGTAATTTATTAAATAAAAAAAAATAAAAAATTTCAATATGAAAATAAATTTCCCGGAATTTCTAAATTTTATTATGAAAAATTTCAATTAAGATAAATTATTAAAAATAACATATTTGATCCTAATTTGCCTACTTTGTCGATATTTAATATATTTCCAACATTAAAAATAGAAAAAAATATATTTTAATTTTTATAATAGATGATCATGATTTTATGATCTATCCTATTGTTAAAATTGATTTTCAGATCTCAATATGTATTGTTTAGGCTGCGTGATAGAGTATTCATTTTTATATCATAACAACAAAATAGTGAGTTTTTCAAACAGTTGAAAAAAGGTAAAAAAAAGACCCACCCAATGTAAATATATATGAATGGAGTACATACCTTCTGTGTACTTGTTGGTAAAGTCCTTTGGTATAACTGTAGTAGAAGGCTTGACTTGCTTAGCCGGCATCTCTTCAAACACGCCTGAAAATAAGCAGTCAAGTCAAAGGTCGAGGTCATTATTGTAAAGTGCAATGCATTGAAAACATTTGGTGTAAAGGCATTACCCATCACCATTATTGAGTTGAACACCACAAAGTGCCAACATCGGAATATGTCAATTTCTATTCAGTAAATAGGATTTTTGAAGACCAAATCAAGAAATATTTTAAGAAAGCTTCTCAATTCCTTTTTTGAAATCAAACGAATTGCTAAACAATTTATAAAACTGAAATATTCTTTAAGTGGTTTCCACAGAAATCAATGTTACGGTGTTGCAGGCAAGTGAATACATCAAATGCCTGACGTCAGCAAACTGACCGCTACGGCAGTAGTCCTTCCTTGCTACGGAACTGGGGTCTGGCTCAATTGCAATCATCGTCACCCAATAGAATTTGATAATTCCATTGGGTTTATCTGGTGGCAACCAAGATACAGAAAATGAGTTCACATTTTTAACGACCTTGAGGTTTGTGACATGTGTGGGTTCTGGAGGTGGGGAACGGGTTATTAGTAGTAATTAGGTAGGTCCTAGGGTAGGGAAGGGGTTATTAGTAGTAATTAGGTAGGTCCTAGTGTGGGGAAGGGGTTATTAGTAGTAATTAGGTAGGCCATAGGGTGGGGCAGGGGTTATTAGTAGTAAGTAGGTAGGCCATAGGGTGGGGCTGAAGATATTAGTAGTCACTAGATAGGCCCTAGGGTGGGGCGGGCACCTCTGGGGCTCGTGGTGACGTAGGTGATGTTGCTCCTAGCTCCCCTGCTGGCCGAACGGATGGTAAACAATCTCACGAAGACCGCATACATCGTGGCGGGGTGCAGGTCCGTCACCAGCTTCTGATAGGCGAGCCGATTAATGATTGTGCTGTTCTGAGACGAAGAGTCCGCGGTGACGTCGACCGACTTCCAGCTGGAGGAGGCGTGGTTAGCGGAGGCGTGGTTAGCGGAGGCGTGGTTAGCGGAGGGGTTAGAGAAGGGCTAGGGACGGTGGAGGAGTTAGGCGGGATGGTAGAGGGATATATGGGCATGTGTAGAGGAAGGGAGGGAACGATTAAGGGTGGATAAAGGGAAGGTGGGTAAGAGGTAGCGTGGGTAGTGAAAGGTGGGAGGAAGTAGTGGTGGGAATATGTAGAGTAGGGTATGAGGTCAAAGGTGCGAGTTTAACTAACATATCATCGTCACAAACTTCTCTGTTAGTATAAATCGTGAGGTTTTCAAACTTCCTGTGTAACGACGAGAGAGAATAAACTTAATGTTGTGACAATAGAGATAGTAGAGACAATAGACAATAGAGACAGTAGAGACAATAGAGATAGTATATATAGTAGAGACAGTAGAGACAATAGAGATAGTAGAGATAGTAGAGACAGTAGAGACAATAGAGATAGTAGAGATAGTAGAGACAGTAGAGATAATAGAGATAGTAGAGATAGTAGAGATAGTAGAGATAGTAGAGATAGTAGAGATAGTAGAGACAATAGACAATAGAGACAGTAGAGACAATAGAGATAGTAGAGATAGTAGAGATAGTAGAGATAGTAGAGATAGTAGAGATAGTAGAGACAATATATAATAGAGACAGTAGAGACAATAGAGACAGTAGATATAATAAAGATATTAGAGATAATAAAGATAATAGATATAGTAGAGAAAGTAGAGACAATATAGATAGTAGATATAATAAAGATAGTAGATATAATAAAGATAATAGATATAGTAGAGAAAGTAGAGACAATATAGATAGTAGATATAATAAAGATAGTAGATATAATAAAGATAATAGATATAGCAGATAAAGTAAAGATAACAGAGAAAGTAGAGACAATAGAGATGACAGAGATATTAGAGTCAAAATTCTATTCACAATATCATTGACATCTGCAGACATTCAATATTGATCACAATTTAGATCATATATATATACATATATATATACATATATATATATATATATATATATATATATATATATATATATGAATGGAAATGCAACTATACAATTTCCTATTAAGCTTTTGTATAAACATATTGTAAAATATTCTAGAGTTATTTTGTAAACAATGAAAATAAAATTTAAAATTTTTAAATTAAGTTTTCGATATTAAATATCTTTTAAGACTAATTTTGTATAAAAGTAATATTTGCTAATAATATGATCAATTAATTCAATTATTTTATATTTTTACAATTTATAAATATTTATAAAATATATTTACAAATTACAGAATATAAAATAATAGGATGTATTATTATTTTACAACATATATAAAATTAATTAATATATATTTATATAATATATTATATATTATTATATTTTTACATAATTCTAACACAAATTTAAAAAAACATAATCTATAGATTATGTTTTTTATAATTA
>OZ038312.1:33507425-33509925 GCA_964035775.1 Osedax frankpressi | reverse complement strand
AACTTGGTAACAATTGTATAAAGTGAAGGCAACGAGCAGGTAAAGGCAACGAGTCGGTAAACTAACGAATTTGACTTGTTCAATTGGACAGAATCTCCGTGAATAATGGTGAGACTACTGAGGAAGCTAAGGGTGTAAATCAGAGCTGTACGAATCACCTTCAGAATGCCTCGTATCTCGCGAATCTCCGACATGGACTTCTCGAGTTCATTCATTATACCTCCTGTATGGAAGGCGTGCGGAGATAGGGTGAGATTTGCATTAGTCATGGAGTGGGCGCGAGATTTGGGTACGGTGTTAGGATAATTTAGAAGTTTATCGAAAGCAATTTTAAATTTTAAAAATATAAAGGGATTTTATATGCAAAATTACAGGATCTTGTTTTTAATATATACAAAATATAGTTTTAAATAAGAAATTCTCTGTAGTTTTTATTTTCTTATAAATGTTATATTTCTGGAAGAAAAAATATAATCAAATAATAAAAAAATGAAACATTAAAAAAATTTCTTAGATTACAATAAATAATTATTAAAGATAAATAATAAATTTCTAGGAATTTTAGAGAAAACAAAAGGTAATTAATATATTTCTAGAACCAAAGTAGTGATTTATTTCTAGGAATTTATAGGAAAACCAACTTATGTACAACATTAAACATTTGTATAGCTATTATATTTATTTCACCAATGAACACGTTTAACACATTTTGTAAACATTTTTGTTAATCAATCTCTCCGCCCGAATTAATGTAACACATTATTAAGCAGGGCATACTTTTTATACGCAGAGTTTCTGGAACGATTATACGCTAACCGGCTCCAGGAATGTCGATGATAAGGTCTCCTTTGATTATTACGCAGCCTTTCATAGCTTGAATATTTTCAATGCTCGAGATAATGCTGCCATCGCAAACTGCGATTAAGGTGGGAGGAGGGTGGTCAATGAACTCTAGGACGAGTTCGGGCGGTCCTAACGACGGACACTGGACACGCTTTGACCCCGACACTCGACCAGGAGCGCAGACTATGCGACCTTTATCTACGTAACCACTAGATACCCCATTACTAGGGGTATACATACGACCACTGCCCTACCCCTACCGACAACCGACAACGATGAAACTCTGTTCAGGAATGGCGACTCGAGGAATTTACCGAAACACTATTAGATGGCGAGAGGGCAGCCGCGTTGTTTGGGAATACAAGCTAATGATACAAACATTGTTGTCTAAAACAGAGTTCATACAAAGGTAAACATGGCAAATTAACAAAGGTCAATTATTACCCTATTCACCGGATTATGCTATTTTTAAATACAATCTGTTGTTGAATTTTAATTGCTTATCTATATTAAGGATATTATTTGATTATGACATAAACTGTTACGCTTCATAAAGAGTATATTGTATAGAAAAGTATTAATATCAGGATCCATTTTAATCTCTCAGATAATAAAAATAAAGGTATTCAAAACAAATATTATGATATATTTTGGCCTAATAACTGATTAATTTATTATAAATATGATTTATTAATAATAAGCTCATTTTATTAGTTATAGAAATACTTAATAATTTTAAAAGTTAAATATAATACAATAAAATAATTTATCAATGAATTTATTTAACTAAATTTATAATCTGAAGCTATTTTTCAATCATGAATTTTATCACACGAAATAAATTTTATTTATTAAAAGTTTGTTGTTTATTTATTTATAAATCATGATCATAAATAACTAAAAATAAGTAATTCAATTAACTGGGGAATGTGAAATTTGTGAAATTTAAAACTTTAGTTACTGTGGTCCATAATTATTACTTAAATTACTAATAAAGTTAATCAACATAAACATACAATTAAAAAGTTTTATAATGGTACTTAAATATGAATATTACATGGTTTGTAATTTGAGAGCTATTTTATTTACAAATTATGATTTATATTTTTATATAATCTTTCGCAATCTTTGCAACTTTATTTTCACCCTAAAACACAAATCTTTATAACGATATTCTATTAAATGGTGATTTTTTCGATATACTTTTTTTTTTAAATAGAGTATTTTTTTTAATTTCTTTGTTACATAATAATATGAATTAGATTCAGTCTACAATTAAGTTTATAATAATATTATCAAATTTGCATGATTAATGTCCTGCTTACTCTATTCATATAAATCATTATAACATCTCAACAAATGTTCTTTTAGTTCAAATTTTCTGTATTCATTTATATTCTTAAAAACCCAACAAATCAATTAACAAATCAATTAACGATACAAAGAATCTCAATAACTATCATTGACCTCGTCGGCCGAGTTTAAAAGTACCTTTGGGGCAGGGCAGAATTTTGCAAGGTACGCAACTCGTAGGATCATCTTCATCTTCGTTGTAGTCTCGGGGACAGGCTGACGAGCATTCACCGTCAAAAGGTTTATAGCTCGACGTTGACTCGCCATAAGGAGTACTGTAGGGGGTCATAGAGCGACACTCGCT
>OZ038312.1:33462653-33507225 GCA_964035775.1 Osedax frankpressi | reverse complement strand
CTTCGGCAAGCAAAACATTCACTATTTGTGGGTCCATCACAACCTCCCAAGCATTCGGGATCGCAGCATCTTTTGTCCGGTTTATATTTAGAGTAGGGTCGAAAGTCGTTGGGTTGCCAGGTGACCTTTACGGACTTCTTAGCGTCATAGCAATATTCGCACTCGTGGGAACACTCTGTTGGACGTGTCGTGGATCTAACTTCTACTTGAATTATTCCAGCTTTCCCACACTAAGTAACTGCTACTAGCGGACCTCTAATTTGTGACCCCCATTGTCTAACCCCCATTGTCTAACCCCCATTGTCTAACCCCTACTTTCAATCTGCTGTTTTCTAAACATACCCCTGACCTCTACCCTGTATTAAGCTCTATATTATAATCCATACTCTCTAAACCTTACCCTCCAACGCTATGACTACAAGATAATTATAAAGGTTTATAATTGCTAACTCAACTTGTATTGTTGACTATAATGAGACCACTTACTTATCTCTTGACAAACATCCTCTGTCCAGCAGAGCCATTTATTTACATCCTTGACCTTTGGACATATTTGGAGGTCGTTGTATCGCGGGCATATATTAAGACACTCGTCAATATCCTGTGGGGGTCAAGTTAAGGATATATGTGGTGTTAGGTGCGAATGCCTTATGGATAGAGGTCGAGTTAGATGTAAAGGTCACATCAGGCATAAAGGTCGATTTAGATATAGATGTCAGAGCAGGGATAAAGGTCGATTTAGATGTAGAGGTTACATCAGGGATAAAGGACGGGCTGGGTGTAGAGGTAGAGGTAAAGGTTGATCTCTCGTTAGTGGTAGCAGTAGGTATTATATTAATATATCATGATAAGGATAAAGTTAGAGATTAAATTAGAGGCAGAGGTCATAAGGCTACAGGCAGAGGTCATGATAGTACTATATGTAGAGGTCATGATAAGGCTATATTTAGAGGTCATAATAGAGCTATAGATAGAGTTCATGATAAGGCTATATGTAGAGGTCATAATAGAGCTATAGATAGAGGTCATGATAAGGCTATATGTAGAGGTCATAATAGAGCTATAGATAGAGTTCATGATAAGGCTATATGTAGAGGTCATAATAGAGCTATAGATAGAGTTCATGATAAGGCTATATGTAGAGGTCATAATAGAGCTATAGATAGAGTTCATGATAAGGCTATATGTAGAGGTCATAATAGAACTATAGATAGAGTTCATGATAAGGCTATATGTAGAGGTCATAATAGAGCTATAGATAGAGTTCATGATAAGGCTATATGTAGAGGTCATAATAGAGCTATAGATAGAGGTCATGATAAGGCTATATGTAGAGGTCATAATAGAGCTATAGATAGAGTTCATGATAAGGCTATATGTAGAGGTCATAATAGAGCTATAGATAGAGTTCATGATAAGGCTATATGTAGAGGTCATAATAGAGCTATAGATAGAGTTCATGATAAGGCTATATGTAGAGGTCATAATAGAACTATAGATAGAGTTCATGATAAGGCTATATGTAGAGGTCATAATAGAGCTATAGATAGAGTTCATGATAAGGCTATATGTAGAGGTCATAATAGAGCTAAAGATAGAATTAGCAATTCATAAAGATTATTTTGTATATTTTGTTATTCTATATAGTTGTAAATAGTTGTATAAGTTGTATATAGTTGTATATAGTTGTATATAGTTGTATATAGTTGTATATAATTACCGATTAGATCAAAGCAAACAATCCTATTGTTTTCACAGGAGTGATATTAACTCATTTTTATTATTAAATCATAGATCTCAATATGTTGATATACTTTACAAATATAATAAAGTATACACGTGCTATAGACTTATACACATAACTGGAATGTTGGACTTGGTGAATTGTTAATTGATTATGGCTGGAAGAAGCCTAAAACCACCCGCATGAGAATGGAATGGTGTTGTTACCTAATTGCCGGGCAGAACAAAATACCAAGCGAAAGATAAACGCGAAGGTCTAGACAATGAGAGTCCGAAATTGTTGACTACTTCTTAATTACAAGAAATGTTTTTAAATTGTAAATGAATTCCACTTGATGTGAAATTTTCATTAGAGTTACGAAAAGGCAGCCCTGACAGGATAGCTATAAACTATAGACTATAGACTATAGGCTATAGACTATAGGCTATAGACTATAGACTATAGAATATAGGCTATAGACTATAGACTATAGGTTAGCATATTTTCAGAATATCAAAAATACAACAAAGATACAATAGATCACATTTCAATAATAAATATTCCGTAAAGGAAAAACTGAATTTAAAAAAAATTATATTTATTGATTATATAACAGAATATTTTAATAATATTATGTAATAATCATTTACAATTAGTGCAATGATTTTGTTATTTCTATCATCACATATTAAATATAGTTTTAAATTGGTAAACTGACTAGATGATTCATCACTAATCAAATATAAAATGGAGTTTAATTAAATCTATAAATAAATATTTAATTCAACTTTAAATAATAGAATTATAGCTTCATGATATTCATTTAATTAATAATTATATATAATACAATTATTATAATATATATATATATATATATATATATATATATATACATATATATATATAATAGGAAATAAAAAAATTCATCAAAATGATGGTTACCAAATTTTCACTTTTGATTATTTTAAAATGATTAATAATATAATATGTTATAATATGAAATAGCATTTAGTATAAATCATTATCTGCAGATTAATTATCATGATAAAAATAAATATTTATAGACATCGAATGACTGTATCATCCCTTAATTTATTCTAAATAAATGATTTTAATAACACAATTTATAGTAGTATGAAATAAAGACAGTCAATGTAGTAACAAAGCTATATTTATATATTGCAGTGGTACTATTGTTACCCATGCAATGTTTATTTAATAACATCAACTAAACAATAAATGCAATCTCTTTGATATCTTTTCTTCATAATTAATAAATAATCTTTTAAAATATTATACTAAACAATAATAACTATGGATTCAATTGTAATTAAAAATATAATACATATTATTAGACAAAAATTTGTAAACCTTGCATTTGTAACATGCTTAAAACTAAAACACATAATAATATATGTGGATAGGGCTGTATTTCTAGGTATGTCTTTCTAGGTATGTCTTTCTAGGTATGTCTTTCTAGGTATGTCTTTCTAGGTATGTCTTTCTAGGTATGTCTTTCTAGGTATGTCTTTCTAGGTATGTCTTTCTAGGTATGTCTTTCTAGGTATGTCTTTCTAGGTATGTCTTTCTAGGTATGTCTTTCTAGGTATGTCTTTCTAGGTATGTCTTTCTAGGTATGTCTTTCTAGGTATGTCTTTCTAGGTATTTCTTTCTAGGTATGTCTTTCTAGGTATGTCTTTCTAGGTATGTCTTTCTAGGTATGTCTTTCTAGGTATGTCTTTCTAGGTAACCAATGGCAACTGAGAAGCACTAGTTCCCTGCCACATTCCAAGGAAACTCAGAATTGTCGGATAGATAAATAATTAAGAAAAATATTGAAATGAAAATAAAATATTCCGGGATACCGAATTAATTTATCTCTTTCGAAAACGGATTTGGCAGGAATTGGCAGGAAATGTGCAAGATTTGGCAGGATTTGGCAGTATTTGGCAGGATTTGGTAGGATTTGGCAGGATTTGGCAGGATTTGGTAGGATTTGGTAGGATTTGGTAGGATTTGGTAGGATTTGGTAGGATTTGGCAGGATTTGGCAGGATTTGGCAGGATTTGGCAGAATTCGGTAGGATTTGGCAGTATTTGGCAGGATTTGGCAGGATTTGGCACGATTTGGCAAGATTTGGTAGGATTTGGTAGGATTTAGCAGGATTTGGTAGGATTTGGCAGTATTTGGCAGGATTTAAGCGCAACTGACCATGTTTTTACGGCCGGATAACTCGCCCGTATGGATGATACGCTTCCAGTCGACTGTGCCGATGTAACAGAGGCGAATATTTTTGGTAAACGAGACGTCGCCGCGAACTATACGCCTCAGCGATTTCAGGCCGACGCGCCGCAGATCCGGGTTAGAGTACAACACCAGTGCGTAGTTGTAGAAGAGCTGACCGGTGACGCGCGGGAGGGTAAGTAACGATTGGATTAAAGTGGATTATTGAAGAAGGTATAGGAAATGTGGGCATAAGCTTAGGGGATATATTATATCGGTTATTGTTAGAGAAAGAAGAGGAATAGAAAGAAGTAGTCAATATGCGAATACATAGGAGTACTTTGAAAGTAAATTGTAATTTCAATAGGATGAAGAGGGATGGGGAAGTTATGAGTGGGATGGAGAGGATGTTATAGGGATGGAGAAAGATGTCGAGAGGATGTTATAGGGGTGGAGAAAGATGTCGAGAGGATGTCTTAGGGATGGAGAAAGATGTCGAGAGGATGTCATAGGGAGATAAGAGAAATCTAACGTTTTGTCCCCTGATCACGGCGAGGTTCGGGAAGATATTGGACAGAGTGGTCATGTGGTGAACTTTGCTAATGAACAGGAAGTCGGTGATCTCTCGCAGCCTCGGAAAGTGCAACGCTTGAAATTCTTCTTTGCTCATCTGAGAAAAGGCCGAGCGAAATGATTTCATCATTTCGTCAATTCAGTATTTACGACTTTAAGTTGGCGACGGAACAGGAAGCGATAAATAAAGCAAAATGCGAATGCAAGCCAGTGGTGCCAATATGAATTAGAAATTAGAATATTTTGGTGCGGCGGCGGCGAGGACTGAACAAAGACAGGCGGAAATGAACGATTAAAGTATTACAGCAAATCAACTGCTAGTCGAAACTTGAGATTGCGGCGATTTCGTTAATATACATCGCAAGCAAGCAAGCGACAATAGTACAAAATGTACACATCGCAAGCAAGCAAGCGAAGAGAGTACAAAATGTACACATCGCAAGCAAGCAAGCGAGCGAAGAGAGTACAAAATGTACACATCGCAAGCAAGCAAGCGAAGAGAGTACAAAATGTACACATCGCAAGCAAGCAAGCGAAGAGAGTACAAAATGTACACATCGCAAGCAAGCAAGCGAGCGACAAGAGTACAAAATGTACACATCGCAAGCAAGCAAGCAAGCGAAGAGAGTACAAAATGTACACATCGCAAGCAAGCAAGCGAAGAGAGTACAAAATGTACACATCGCAAGCAAGCAAGCGACAAGAGTACAAAATGTACACATCGCAAGCAAGCAAGCGATAAGAGTACAAAATGTACACATCGCAAGCAAGCAAGCAAGCGACAAGAGTACAAAATGTACACATCGCAAGCAAGCAAGCAAGCGAAGAGAGTACAAAATGTACACATCGCAAGCAAGCAAGCAAGCGAAAAGAGTACAAAATGTACACATCGCAAGCAAGCAAGCGAAGAGAGTACAAAATGTAAACATCGCAAGCAAGCAAGCGACAAGAGTACAAAATGTACACATCGCAAGCAAGCAAGCGAAGAGAGTACAAAATGTAAACATCGCAAGCAAGCAAGCGACAAGAGTACAAAATGTACACATCGCAAGCAAGCAAGCGACAAGTGTACAAAATGTACACATCGCAAGCAAGCAAGCGAAGAGAGTACAAAATGTACACATCGCAAGCAAGCGAGCGAGCGAAGAGAGTACAAAATGTACACATCGCAAGCAAGCAAGCAAGCGACAAGAGTACAAAATGTACACATCGCAAGCAAGCAAGCGAAGAGAGTACAAAATGTACACATCGCAAGCAAGCAAGCGAGCGAAGAGAGTACAAAATGTACACATCGCAAGCAAGCAAGCGAGCGACAAGAGTACAAAATGTACACATCGCAAGCAAGCAAGCGAGCGAAGAGAGTACAAAATGTACACATCGCAAGCAAGCAAGCGAGCGACAAGAGTACAAAATGTACACATCGCAAGCAAGCAAGCGACAAGAGTACAAAATGTACACATCGCAAGCAAGCAAGCGAAGAGAGTACAAAATGTACACATCGCAAGCAAGCAAGCGAAGAGAGTACAAAATGTACACATCGCAAGCAAGCAAGCGAGCGAAGAGAGTACAAATTGTACACATCGCAAGCAAGCAAGCGACAAGAGTACAAAATGTACACATCGCAAGCAAGCAAGCGAAGAGAGTACAAAATGTACACATCACAAGCAAGCAAGCGATGAGAGTACAAAATGTACACATCGCAAGCAAGCAAGCGAAGAGAGTACAAAATGTACACATCGCAAGCAAGCAAGCAAGCGACAAGAGTACAAAATGTACACATCGCAAGCAAGCAAGCGACAAGAGTACAAAATGTACACATCGCAAGCAAGCAAGCGACAAGAGAGTACAAAATGTACACATCGCAAGCAAGCAAGCGACGAGAGTACAAAATGTACACATCGCAAGCAAGCAAGCAAGCGACAAGAGTACAAAATGTACACATCGCAAGCAAGCAAGCGACGAGAGTACAAAATGTACACATCGCAAGCAAGCAAGCGAAGAGAGTACAAAATGTACACATCGCAAGCAAGCAAGCGAAGAGAGTACAAAATGTACACATCGCAAGCAAGCAAGCGAAGAGAGTACAAAATGTAAACATCGCAAGCAAGCAAGCGACAAGAGTACAAAATGTACACATCGCAAGCAAGCAAGCGAAGAGAGTACAAAATGTACACATCGCAAGCAAGCAAGCGAAGAGAGTACAAAATGTAAACATCGCAAGCAAGCAAGCGACAAGAGTACAAAATGTACACATCGCAAGCAAGCAAGCAAGCGAAGAGAGTACAAAAGCGACGATCGCTAAAGCTCTCTCAGACAAATCAAGCCGAGGTCAAAAGCCGAGGTCAAAAGCCGAGGTCAAAAGTCGCAGTTGGAAGGGGGTCGGGTACCGATTGCATGAGCTGCAGACTCAGGAAGCCTTCGATCACCGTACAGTTCCGTAGTATTTTCGACTGGATGCGGTTTCTCAAGTTTATGGATTTGCAGACTGCGGACGGAGGATGGACGTGCGGTCAGGGGACAATGAGAAGAGATCGTTAGCGCCGGCGTAGGGAGGTAGGAACACGTTTGCGAGAGTTAGAGGAGCGCCGGGTGTGAAAGTAAAGGCTAGATTGTACGGTTTTGTAGTGGTTAGAGAGAAGGTTACGTCTGGGTGAACAATAGATACAGGATTAAATACAGGTTTAAGTAGTAATTGATTAAGTGGAGGTAGAAGCAGCAGAGTAAATAGGGATATAATGAATTGAAGAGGATAGTAAGGGAATATGTAAGGGAAGAGGATAGTAAATAGGATAGTAATTATAGGAATAGGGAAGTAAGTAATGGAGGAAGTACTTAATTTATAATATTCGAGGTAATTTAAGAAATGTATTGATATATATTTTGATATAAGAGTGGTAATATACCCACTAAATACTCAAGCCATGCTATTGTATGTATCTAGTGTAATCACATCCATTATATTAATTAATTTAGATTAATGGTGTTTATTTAATTCTTTTTAGTGTATTTTATATTTTTGTTTTTTTCATAGAAATATTTCTTATTCTATATATTATTTATAAAGAAAATTTGTAGGATATACAATAAAATGTGTTATGAATTAATTGTGAAACTCATATTACATATGAACAATGAAAGAAAACATTACAGAATTCACTTGCAAATTAGATATACAATTGTGATATTAATATTACAAATTCTTTTCTTCAAAATCTTATAGAAATTTATTAAATTAATTAATCTTGTAAATATATTTGAATTTATATTATATAATATTATATTGTATAATATTAAATTGTATAATATTATATTGTATAATATTAAATTGTATAATATTATATTGTATAATATTATATTGTATAATATTAAATTGTATAATATTATATTATATAATATTATATTGTATAATATTAAATTGTATAATATTATATTGTATAATATTATATTGTATAATATTAAATTGTATAATATTATATTGTATAATATTAAATTGTATAATATTATATTGTATAATATTATATTGTATAATATTATATTGTATAATATTGTATTGTATAATATTATATTGTATAATATTATATTGTATAAAACCCTGAATGTAAGAGATTGTTTTAAAACTCTTAAATATAACTATTGTACAGGCAAGCAATTTAAACTTTAATTTTAACAGATAAACATAATTATATAGAGTATAGTATCAAAACATATATATATATATATATATATATATATATATATATATAAATATACTGCTAGAGTGTATATATGATTTGATACTATATTTTATATATACTATTATATATTTATGTACTAAATATATAATATTACTGACAATATACTATATAGAATATAGCAACACTTATGTTATATATTAATATATACAATGTAAACATATTAAATATTACAAAAATATACAAAGACAATTAATAATAACAAATATTAAGCATTTTTGTACTTAAATTGCATGTAATTGGTAGATATTAATACCTAGTATATAAAGTAATTATACAACATACAACATAAATAATAAACATGTGAATACATTAAATTATTTATATAATAACTTATTAAAATTTTAAGATAAAATATATAATTTCTCAATATAATTAATTTTAACAATGTACCAAAATAGTTCAGAAATACTTCAACATGATTACAAAATATATTAACTAGAAATACAAATGATTTTATAATAATACTACTAAAAACACAATATCAAAACTGTACAATATACAAAGAAATTAAAATATTATGTAAATTAGAAAAATAAATAAAAATCATAAATCAAAACAAGTAAATTATTAAAGGTCAATATTTGTATTTACTTAAAATTGAACAACTTTTCCTTCAATTTGGTAATTAATGACAAATTCAGATCGCGAAAATAGAAAACTATTTATTTTGTATTGTTAGAATTAAAGTTAGTGGTAAAAATGTAGCCTAAATCAATCATTTATATAATAAAGCATACTATAAATCATCGAATTGATTAGGTATTGAGACATATATCCTCTGTGTACCTTATATGTATTTAAAGGAAATTCCTAATTAAGTACAATTATAGTAATGGACTTTGACTCCCGATCTAATAAAATATCATTAATACAAGTCATAGTCGTACATAATAGAAGCAATGCGATTAAAATCAATATGTTTACATAATACTGGAGTGACAACACTATCTCTTGTTTTGTATTGTTATTTTTAAGGGTGACTTTATACAATTAACAATTATTTTTAGCTATCCTTTTGTGTATGTACCCTATAACGGAAATTAAATTAATATGAATATGAATATATATGAAATAAAATATAAAAATTTATCTTTTATTAAACAATTAAAATAAAAAAATGGAAAACTACAAAGATTATAATACAAATAAAACAAAAGTATATTACTAAAATAACTGTTCAAATATAAAAATATTAAAATATCAAAATACAATAATGTCCAATGTGTATTGTACAAGTAGTCAAAATGTGAGATAAATTAAAAAGGAATTAAAACAAATTAAAACAAACTATAGTTTATTTATATATCAGTGTACTAATCAATATATTTAATATAAACACCATACTTCACATTTTATAGGAAAATGTAGACATTTGATTTTGGATTTTGAAAATTGTTTGCATTTGTGATAATCATATTTACGAAGAGTCGAGGACAGATTGTAAATCAAATACTCAACATTATCTTAAATGATTCATGGGAAATTATTTGAGAGGGGTCTCCAAGACGTTTATTAATTACCTATTATTAATAGGTCATTAATAAACAATGGGCTATAAATTATATTACTGATAACATGACATATCCGTTGGTTGATTATACAAATAGCAACTATTCCATTTCTTTCATTGTTTATATAAATGACAATGAGCAGATAAATGTCCTTTCACTCAGAAACCATCAAAGAGATTCAGTTTTTGTTATATAAAAAGATAAATATTTGTATCTAAATTATATTATAATTCTATTTTATTAGAAATAATGACATAGGAATATAGTAATTATGATAGTTACAATATTGGGTCTCTTGGATGGTATGTTATTATGTTATTATCTAGTTTCTATTATATACTAGAAACTTTGAAGAGCATGAATATAATATTAAGTAAGTGTATAATATATATAAATATTATTAATATTAATATAAATATTATTAATATTAATATAAATATTATTAAGTATTCATACTCGAGAGTTATAATAAATAATCACAATACAAATTTATAAATTTCTAAAAATTGATTTGCAAGAAATTCGATAACAGACTGTCACGGAGGGGAGAAGGCAATTCTGATACTATGTCGGCTACTCCTTTATAAACATGTTCTTTGCCTGTGTAAACTCGACGTAGAAATGTTTATCTTCTACGTATATCATCAAAGATTGATATCTATTATTGTTTACAATATATGCGTTGCTATTCAAAACTGTATTTTTTATATTATTTCTAACTTTAACTCGAGACTCAAGATAAATATAGCAGCGAAGATGAAACTAAGTCGTAGACTGCTATGCAGATAGACATGATAAATAAGCCAATCACAACTCTATAATTATATATATTAAGTGCACCGTGGTAGAGACATGCATTTCTACTTTGAATAAAAACCTGAGAATTGTACATAGAATGAGAAAACAGAAAATATGTTCTGAACGTTACAGATGATTAGGGTTGGCAATATTGAAAAGAAGGTACACACAGCTAGTCTATTAAACTAGAGATAGACTACTTACCGAGTAGATCAACTATGTGGTGTATAATAGCGAGTAGATTTCTAAGTAGCGAACACTACTCAGTAGAGTTCTTGAGTAGTGAACACTACTCAGTAGAGTTCTTGAGTAGTGAACACTACTTAGTAGAGTTCTTGAGTATGAACACTACTCAGTAGAGTACTTGAGTAGTGAACACTACTCAGTAAAGTACTTGAATGGTAACACTACTCATTAGAGTTTTTGAGTAGTCAACACTACTCAATAAGATACTTTAGTAGTGAACACTACTCAGTAAAGTATTTGAGTAGTGAACACTACTCAGTAGAGTACTTGAGTAGTGAACACTACTCAATAGAGTACTTGAGTAGTGAACACTACTAAGTAAAGTAATTAAATGGTGAGCACTACTCAATAGAGTACTTGAATGATGAACACTACTTAGTAGAGTTCTTGAGTGGTGAACACTACTCAGTAAAGTAATTTAATGGTGAAAACTACTCAGTAAAGTTCTTGAGTAGTGAACACTACTCAGTAAAGTAATTGAATGGTGAATACCACTTAGTAAAGTCTTGAGTAGTGAACACTACTCAGTAAAGTAATTGAGTAGTGAACACTACTCAGTAGAGTACTTGAGTGGTGAACACTACTCAGTAGAGTACTTGAGTAGTGAACACTACTCAGTAGAGTTCTTGAGTAGTGAACACTACTCAGTAGAGTTCTTGAGTATGAACACTACTCAGTAGAGTACTTGAGTACTGAACACTACTCAGTAGAGTACTTGAGTAGTGAACACTACTCAGTAAAGTACTTGAATAATGAAAACTACTAAGTAGAGTAATTAAATGGTGAGCACTACTCAATAGAGTACTTGAATGATGAACACTACTTAGTAGAGTTCTTGAGTGGTGAACACTACTCAGTAAAGTAATTGAATGGTGAACACTACTCAGTAAAGTCTTGAGTAGTGAACAATATTCAATAGAGTACTTGAGTAGTTAACACTACTCAGTAAAGTACTTGCATAGTGAACACTACTCAGTAAAGTAATTACTCAATAGAGAACTCGAATGATGAACACTACTCAGTAGAGTACTTGAGTAGTGAATACTACTCAGTAGATTTCTTGAGTAGTGAACACTACTCATTAGAGTTCTTGAGTATGAACACTACTCAGTAGAGTACTTGAGTAGTGAACACTACTCAGTAAAGATCTTGAATGGTAACACTACTCATTAGAGTTTTTGAGTAGTGAATACTACTCAGTAAAGTAATTAAATGGTAAGCACTACTCAGTAAAGTAATTTAATGGTGAAAACTACTCAGTAAAGTTCTTGAATAGTGAACACTACTCAGTAAAGTAATTGAATGGTGAACACTACTCAGTAAAGTCTTGAGTAGTGAACACTATTCAATAAAGTCCTTGAGTAGTGAATACTACTCAGTAAAGTAATTGAATGGTGAACACTACTCAGTAAAATCTTGAGTAGTGAACACTACTCAGTAAAGTTCTTGCATTGTGAACACTACTTAGTAAAGTCTTGAGTAGTGAACACTATGCAGTAAAGTACTTGAGTAGTGAACACTACTCAGTAGAGTACTTGAGTGGTGAATACTACTCAGTAGAGTACTTGAGTGGTGAATACTACTCAGTAGAGTATTTGAGTAGTGAACACTACTCAGTAGAGTACTTGAGTAGTGAACACTACTCAGTAGAGTTCTTGAGTATGAACACTACTCAGTAGAGTACTTGAGTAGTGAACACTACTCAGTAAAGTACTTAAATGGTAACACTACTCATTAGAGTTTTTGAGTAGTGAACACTACTCTGTAGAGTACTTGAGTAGTGAACACTACTAAGTAAAGTAATTAAATGGTGAGCACTACTCAATAGAGTACTCGAATGATGAACACTACTCAGTAGAGTAATTGAATGGTGAATACTACTTAGTAAAGTCTTGAGTAGTGAACACTACTCAGTAGAGTACTTGAATGATGAACACTACTCAGTAGAGTTCTTGAGTGGTGAACACTACTCAGCAAAGTAATTTAATGGTGAAAACTACTCAGTAAAGTTCTTGAATAGTGAACACTACTCAGTAAAGTAATTGAATGGTGAACACTACTCAGTAAAGTCTTGAGTAGTGAACACTACTCAGTAAAGTTCTTGCATAGTGAACACTACTTAGTAAAGTCTTGAGTAGTGAACACTACACAGTAAAGTACTTGAGTAGTGAACACTACTCAGTAGAGTACTTGAGTGGTGAACACTACTCAGTAAAGTAATTTAATGGTGAAAACTACTCAGTAAAGTTCTTGAGTAGTGAACAACTACTCAGTAGAGTTCTTGAGTATGAACACTACTCAGTAGAGTACTTGAGTAGTGAACACTACTTAGTAAAGTACTTGAATAGTGAACACTACTAAGTAAAGTAATTAAATGGTGAGCACTACTCAATAGAGTACTTGAATGATGAACACTACTCAGTAGAGTTCTTGAGTGGTGAACACTACTCAGTAAAGTAATTTAATGGTGAAAACTACTCAGTAAAGTTCTTGAGTAGTGAACACTACTCAGTAAAGTAATTGAATGGTGAACACTACTCAGTAAAGTCTTGAGTAGTGAACACTATTCAGTAAAGTACTTGAGTAGTGAATACTACTCAGTAGAGTACTTGAGTGGTGAACACTACTCAGTAGAGTTCTTGAGTCGTGAACAATACTCAGTAGAGTACTTGAATCGTGAACACTACTCAGTAAGGTACTTGAGTAGTGAATACTACTGAGTAGATCTTGAGTAGTATTCTATTTAGTCTTTGTTTTATTCTATTTAGTTTTTGAATGGTGTATAGTATACACTGTATACTACTGCATTTACAATTCTCTACACTATAAAATTCATGGCCATAAATAAACAATGATAATAGAAGATTTAAACATTCAATTTATAGATTTTTGAAGCCTTATAATTCACTTTTAAAATAAAGAATATACATTTAAATTAAACTAACTATATTTACTATTGCGCTTTAAAAATTGACAGTGAAATATATAGTTATATTAAACAATTAAGAATAGATTATTAAAATTATTAATAATATATAGAACTTTCTATTTTTAATAATTAATATTAATAATAATAAATCACTTTATAAATTATGTAATAGAGCATACTAAATTATTTGTGTTGTTATTATTGCTGTCAAATTTCATATTAACATAGTAAACAATACATAAACAAATTCAAATCCACTTTTACAAGTTTATTACTAATATATTAGATACAAAATGTAATACAATATTTTGTATACAATTATTTGCCCATAATATATAATAACTTATAAATACATATAAATATATAACAGTGTAATTAGTGAAATACAGATATTAATACATTTATTACATATAGTGGTGTTTATTTAAAATAATTAACTGACTAAATCATAAATGATCCATAACAGTTTGATAAAATCTTGACATGCGTTAGTAGTTATGCATATGAGGTAATAGAGGTTAGCAATAGATAGATGAGAGTAGGCATTTGGAGTGTTACACGGGTTATAGGTTAATAGAAACTGATAATAGAACTGTCAATATATACTGATTTTAGAACTGAGTTAAGGGTTGTGATGTAATAAAGGAGTTGGGCTAAAACCAGGATTAAGTAAAACTCCAATAGGGGGATGTACCGAGGGTCACAGGAATTGAATTCGCGGAGGATTTGGAGATCACGGATGCCTATATTAGGAGTATGTCAACACCTGTCAACACCTGTTCGCATGCATTAAGACTGAAGCAGTCGCAATAAGTTTAAAGCAAAAAATACTTTAGAGATTTATTTATTACCGCCATTAAAACAACTTCAACATATGAAGAGAAAACATACTGAATATAGTACGTTATGAAATATAGATATTAATATGTGTATGTAATACGTATATAATACGTATATACACTCTGCATATAATATAATACAGCGAATTCAAAGTATAATGTCATAATTGTATTTATTACGGAAATAATAAATACAATTAAAGTTATAATGTATATTTATAGATATGTTCACTTATTATTAAATCACAACTAAATCATTGTATACTTTATTTTCATTAAAGCCCCCCGCACGTGAATATAAATAGATTCGGTAGAGAAAGCGATATCGCTGTAGCCGATTGCAGTAAACATATCGGTGGTGAATCTAAACGTCGAGATTGAACACAAAAGATAAACAGACATTGGCGTAGAAAACATACGTGCGCATAGTAACAGAAATAAATAGCAATATCCATTAATACGTGCTGGTACAGATGAGTATGTCACTCGCAAACAATGATAAAATGAATGAGCTGATATAATCTGATAAACAGCCAAGCTAGAATACAAGTAATGAGTAGATATATAATATACGATTGAGCTACGGGTTCCATACGAATCAACAATCTATCGAGTTCGATTTCTATCATTGTTTCACTTGTATATTATATTTATCATCTATTTCATGAGATATACGCATTTGATTCATTGTTACTGTAGTAGTAATGCCTTAGACAATAAGTACATTAAGTACATTAAGTACATTAAGTACATTAAGTATATTAAGTACATTAAGTACATTGGTTGAGGAATACTTGGCCATGGGTCCACTGTCATATTATGTATTTGTAAATATTCATATTTCATAAAAAGTAATAAACAATAATTTTGGAATACTATATTTGAATACATTTATTAAAGTATCTTTTTTTGTATACAATTGTTTGAGTTTTTAAATATAATATGGATATGAAAATGATAGTGTATATCTTGTTTGACTGCAGTTACCTATTGTTTATAAACTAATTAATAGTACTATTAAGTAAAATAGTACTATTGATCAGTAATTAATGAGTAACTTAATAATATAATAATGAACAGATAACTTAACTGAATTGTTTAGATTTATTTATGAATTTGACAATAGTCACATTAAGATTTGTAAATTCTAAATTTGATTTGAAATTAACTTTTAATTGGTTCCAAGCTTAAACAAAACTTACAGAATTCAAATTAAACTCCTTAAAGCACAATAATGTTTCAGTTTTTTATTTAGTACAAAAACTAAATGATACATTTCATATACTGTTGGAAATTAACATATTAATTCAGATACTTCAGATATTAATAGATTTCATATAATATATCCAAATATATTTAATATTTAAACACTATACCCTATAATATAGATATATATATATATACATATACATTTTATAATATGAAATATGAAATATTATTTGCATACTAAATATAGATTAATATCATAGGAATATTAAAAGTGAAGATACTATAATGAAGATTTACATTTCAATGCATAATTAATAAATCAACATCGAATCTGGTGAATATTTCAACAGAAATTGGGAAAATATCATCATACTCAAAAGTAATAAGATATTAATATACTGATCACCGAATACTTTATTGTATACATTATTATAATAGATGTATCTATAGCATATATACTATATATTGATTGATTAAATACATTTATTAGAATTAACTAAAATAATAACAAGCTTTTTTGAAAGTACAAGTAAAAAAAAACAGTTGAAAACTAAAGTATGTAATAAAATAATGTATTAAAATATATAAATACAAATAATGGTTAATTTCAGTGGTAGAGAAAGTAAGAAGAGAGTTTATTAATTAATGTAATTTATACATTTTGTATATGATTTAGAAAGTCGTATGTCAGTAGGTCAATTATTCCAGTTGTTAGTAGACGTATATCAAATAGACCTTCTACCTGGAGAATATATTGATATTGAATGTCATAGGGTTAAATAAATTAATGTCAGTATTTCTAAGTATACTGTCAGTATAGTTATTTCTGTGGTAAAGTTAGAAAGTCGGCGAAGTAAGTAGGGATTCTAGTAGGTATTATTGTATCAGTTGTAGAAGTCTTTTATAATATGTTCAGTATGTTCATATAGTTAGTAATAGATAATCTATCATATTTTTGGTATTGTCATTTTATAATTCTATTAAATAGTCGTAATTATATTTGTGAAGAATTTATCATTAGTGTTGAACAGTAGTCGAGTAAAGTGAGTACAGTACTCAAATAAAGTGGGCACAGTACTCAAGTAAAGTGAGTACAGTACTCAAATAAAGTGGGCACTGTACTCAAGTAAAGTGAGTACAGTACTCAAATAAAGTGTGCACTGTACTCAAATAAAGTGGCCACTGTACTCAAATAAAGTGGGCACTGTATTCAAGTAAAGTGAGTACAGTACTCAAATAAAGTGGGTACAGTACTCAAGTAAAGTGGGCACAGTACTCAAGTAAAGTGAGTACAGTACTCAAATAAAGTGGGTACAGTACTCAAGTAAAGTGGGCACAGTACTCAAGTAAAGTGAGTACAGTACTCAAATAAAGTGGGTACAGTAGTCGAGTAAAGTGGGTATAGTAGTCGAGTAAAGTGGGTACAATAGTCGAGTAAAGTGGGTACAGTAGTCGAGTAAAGTGGGTACAATAGTCGAGTAAAGTGGGTACAATAGTCGAGTAAAGTGGGTACAGTAGTCGAGTAAAGTGGGTATAGTAGTCGAGTAAAGTGGGTTCAGTAGTCGAGTAAAGTGGGTACAGTAGTCGAGTAAAGTGGGTACAGTAGTCGAGTAAAGTCAGTACAATAGTCGAGTAAAGTGGGTACAGTAGTCGAGTAAAGTGGGTAGAGTAAAGTGGGTACAGTAGTCGAGTAAAGTGGGTACAATAGTCGAGTAAAGTGGGTACAATGGTCGAGTAAAGTGGGTACAATAGTCGAGTAAAGTGGGTAGAGTAGTCGAGTAAAATGGGTACAGTAGTCGAGTAAAGTGGGTACAATAGTCGAGTAAAGTGGGTACAATAGTCGAGTAAAGTGGGTACAATAGTCGAGTAAAGTGGGTACAATGGTCGAGTAAAGTGGGTACAATAGTCGAGTAAAGTGGGTATAGTACTGAAGTAAAGTCAGTACAGTAGTCAAGTAAAATGGGTACAGTAGTCAAGTAAAGTGAGTACAATAGTCGAGTAAAGTGGGTATAGTACTTAAGTAAAGTGGGTACAGTAGTCAAGTAAAGTGGGTATAGTAGTCGAGTAAAGTGGGTACAGTAGTCGAGTAAAGTGGGTACAGTAGTCGAGTAAAGTGGGTATAGTAGTCGAGTAAAGTGGGTACAGTACTCATGTAAAGTGGGTACAGTATTCAAGAAAATGGGTACAGTAGTCAAGTAAAGTAGGTACAGTATTCGAGTAGAAGAAGATCAGGGAGTTTGCCAGTAAATTAGTAGTTAGTTAGATAGTGATTTTCGTTTGTTGCAAAGTTATATAATTTTAGTATTTTCATTGTATTCATTATCATGAATAAGCATTTGTAACTCCTAGATATTTAGTAGGCTGTAGTTATATGTTATCTATTTTAATTGGTATACATTGTGATATTTTATTATGTATATTTAGTAGTATTGTTTTGTTAGAGTTCAACAATAAGTAGTTGACTACATTCTATTTTATTTATATATATATATATATATATATATATATATATAAATATATATATATAATGGCTTTTTAGAATTAGTTTTATAGTAAATTTATTATTAGAAAATATGCACTACTAAGATAATTAGCATAAAAAATATAACAGTTTAAAATAGTTTAAAATTAATGAATAGAAATTTGTTTTTGAATAAAAATCATCTATTAAGTCATCTACTTAATAGTATAGTTTATCTTTCTATAATATATTCAATGCAATGATACATAATCTAGATAAATTACATCTCTATTTATAGAAAAATGTCTTCTGAATAGTGAATTATACACATAATTAATTTGAGTAGGAAATACACTTCATAGTAAAATACATTATATATATATATACACACATATTTATATATATATAATGTATTGAACTATGAATATAATTTATTCCTATGATTATATATATGTAAGTAATGTACAAATATAATAACATATGATAAATATCCCAGTAGATTATTAATTAAATATTTAATTTATATAAATATATATATTATATATTTAGTATAAATATATGATCAATGAAATAATGAATTATGATTGATGACATCTGATATAAAACCGAGGTAGTTTTCCTGCATTCACATGTTATAGATATATGGAAATATGATAACTGGATTAAACTTATAACTAGAACATTGACAGGGTCATAACACTATTTATCGAATATACTCTACAGATATATAGAAATTAAATACTTCTATATATTGTAAAATATAATGAAATTAATTATTACATTAATATTTAATTTAAATTATATACTAACCATATTCTTTTTGTAATTTGGAGTCCGTATAAATTAATATACCAATGATGCATAATAAAAAACTTATATTTGGTTTATAACCCATATTTTAAGTATACCAATCAGATTATAAATTGATGACATAAAACATTTTCCAAATAATTAATAATTAATTTCATTTTTTAAATATATTAAAATTTGAAAATAATTTAAGAGTAATACTGAAGGTTTGTGTGTAATATATAATTATTTATTAATAATACGATATTAGTGAGTAATTTGTTATTTTTGTAATATTTAAATAAAGTATAACTTAAATCGTAGGTAATACTATTAATATAATAAGTCTAATGAAATAGGTAATTAACTAATTTAATGAATACTGAGATTACAATTTTAAATTATGGTTAATTATGATCGTAATATCATATGCTATATAATATATTGATTTTATATTACTCATTATAACAAATATGTTATTTGAATAAATTAACTAGTCATTAAAGAAATAAATTGATATTATTTTTATTTATTTTATAAGATTAATAAAAATTGAGTTCAATATTAATATCAACATAAATAGCTCTTATTTTTGATTGGTAGAAACAAAAGCATACATAGACTTTATCATAGACTTTATCAAAGATATTTTTTTAAATAGTGCTAAATATATGATCGTAGATAGTTGAGTATATATATTTTCCCATGAAGATATTAAAGGCCCAAAGAAAAAGTAGTATATTAAAAATCATTAATATTATAATAAAGATCTCCTTTATAATTGGTAAACAATTATATAATTAATTATTAAAATAATATATTACTATATTCAAGGGAAAACTTTTTAAATATTAATATATAAGAACACAACATGAATTACAGAATTCCAAATTAAACGACTTATATAAATATGGTGCAATACGGCGTATAAGATAATTATGCAAGTAATGCATTTATGTGTTTAAGAAAAAACTAAGTAAACAAATGATTAAATATATATTAAAATTTAAAAATGTATGAATGCTATTGTTTCAACAGGAAAGAGATAATTGTTACTATTGACATGTTGTTATCTAACTTATTGATGAACATATTTTCAAGTTATATGATATAAAATGTATCCATTAAAGGAAATGTAATATAAGCATTATACATTTTGGTTAATATGTCTATTTGTATCCTATAGAATACAAATAGATATATATTATATTATTCATTTAAATGTGCATATTAATCTCAATAGTATCTAGGTCAATTATGTACTATTATTTAATGTATATCCAGATTACAATTTAAAAATGTATCTGTTTCCCTTTATTAAAGATACGTCCTATATTTTTTTTATAAATAGTCACTAATATGTTTAATCGTTGTATTGATCTCTCGTTTTATTTAAATATGTGGAATGCAACTTCAATTAATATATCGTTCCATATTTCCATCGTTACTATGTCATCTCTATAAAAAGTATTACATTATTTAAATTCGCTGTACGATTGTGACTTTAAATCACCGTGATTGATTTATAGACCTCGTAAAAATAATTATATTTTCAAAGGTTTTACGGTATTGACAAATAAAAAAAAAGCATACAACTAAAAATAAAATTACTTTTCTGATAACAAATCTGTTTCGTGTAAAATATAACTTCAATTGTAAGGTGCTTGTAATCGAAACTATTGTGATCCATACTTTTTCACATGTATATTAGGATTATTAGAGGGGTTAGTTATTAACTCTTTTTCAAATTTAAACTAGTAAATTATTAATCAGAAATTGTTATAATATACGTTCAACAAACTTTACTTATGTGCATTTAAAATATTTTGTTAAATAAATATTATTTTAAATACATATTTTAATAGAAATATTAAAATTAAAGTATCATTTTAGTAAACAAGCATACCCTTGTTTTAACATTATATAATATTTTTGAAATAAACTATTCAAAATAACTAGATTAAAATCATTAGTTCCATTCTACTGCCATATATGGTTAAATATATTCGATGGACCCCAGTAAACTAATATATGATTTAAAAAGCACATTTATTTAGTTTCAACGTAATATAATACAATTGGCTAAGTTGTATATTACAACAGTCGGTTTATCAATTTATCAATCATAATAAACATTCTCACAATTATCCACAAAAAATTATTGTACTGAAGTCTAATCATATAGTTATATGTTCAACGTAAATCAATTCGGATTCATACACAGGTCAAATATCATGTATGCAACAATAGTTCTAGCAAATTTGATTTCTAATTATATAGACATAACCTTTTTGGTTAGTTCAATATTTTTAGACCTTATTAAATAATTTGATACTGTAAATCATGAATTTTCATTTCAGTAATGACTTAATTACTGATTCAAAAATAGTTTTTAAAAATTACTGAATTCGTAACTTAATTACATATAGTAATATGTTAAAATAACCAAACTATATCGCAAACAATAGGCGTATTCCAAGAATCAATATTATATATTCTATTATTTATTATATTTCTAAATGATATAAAAAATATTTAACTCTATAAACTTCAATTTTGTTTTATTTTCTGATAACATCTCCATAGCAAGTGCAAAGAGTACGTATACAAGTAATGACTAATTTAGAATTAAATTAGAATTTCAAATAAATAATTTAAAAACTTGGTTTGATATGCACAAACTAAAAATAAATATAGATAAGACAGACATACTTAACGACTACAATATATCACTAAATATTACTATTAACGATAGTCTATTAGATAACGTTGATAATTATACATTTCTAAGTATATATATTGGCCCTTGAACTAAATATTAATAAACTTATCAATACAATAAGTCCAAAACTTACATGCATTATCTACATAATAAAACTAGTGTTATCTACAAATACACGTATACAAATATAACTCATTACTATTAGCTCACCTTATATTTGAAATAAAAATAATATGTAACACTCTTAAATATAATATTAACATACTATCTATTCTCCAAAATATGCCATTAGAATTATAGCAAAACATATATATATATATATATATATATAATAAAGTAAATAATATTAACAAATTGTGACACAATTGTGCTTTATTTAAATCAATCAATTTTAAAAATTACAAGATTTACTTGAGTGTAATATTCATTGCACAAATTCTACATCAAAAATATGCCAGTGATATTAAGTCAATTATTAAATTTGTATTCAAACAGTAAAAACAACATTAATATAATTCTAAATACACATTATTATAATGTAAAAAAAGAGATAATATAATATCATGTTAGGGCCATGAATTATGGATAATTATTATAAAACTAATAATAATAGATTTAAAAACTTATTAAACATCGTATTATAATACAACATATATAATATATATATTAAAACTGAGATCAACAACAATATGATTCTATATAAAATTCTATTATCAATATTACCATTATATTTTATTATAATCTATATTATTTACATTTTATCAGTTCAATTTTTATTTTGCAGCTTATAATCTAATATTTTTTATATAACATATAAATAATTAAATTATAGTCGCAAACCTCCTGGTACAATATATATATGATTTTTTAATATTCTCGTTACTTTTTTATACTCATGTATACTTACTAGTACAATTCACTTTCACACCCGCTAAGAAAGAGAAGTCACTAGATTCCCCTCGTTGAGGGGAATCCCAACACAGCAAAGCTAATTCATGTATACTGGCGACGGACTTTAATTGGGGAGTAGCGACCCCTATAATTAAGACTGTTGGCCCAACGGTAGTGGGTCCTTAATGATGAGTCCTCCATGGAACAGAAACTTGCAAAATGTATGAATATTACTATTGTAAATGGACACATTATTGTGTATCTATTTTATATATAGATTTGTTTTATATTAATATAAACATATATATATATATATATATATATATATATATATAATAGATATAAAATAAATATAATTATATTTATTATTATTATTTTTAACATTTTTATTATTATTACTACTATTGTCACTATATAACCATTTAAGGTCTTTAAAGTGTCATTCCAATTACTGGGACGCATATTTAACATATTTAATGTATTTTAACATATTTAACCTTTTTTATGTATCACAATATTTTGGATTAACAAGTATATGATTCAACACAATACATTATATAATCAATAACAATGGCAATGTGCGCATTGATCAAATGTTCAATGAGTGAAAGTGAGTTATTCTACGGCGTAACGTTTACGTGTATTCTTATGACTACTTTTCTAATTGAAACAAGATAGTTACGAGCGAGTCGATACAGTGACGAGTGCGTTATTCGTCTTCCATTCAAGAATCGTTACTACTTGAAAGTCATTATAAAGAGATATTCGAGTATCGCAGCTATTCTTCAGAAAAAAGTCTAAAGTCTTAGTCTATATAAGACTAGATGTGAACTCTGCGAATCGACGGTGCTACGCATTCGTGAAGTTAAACATCCACGCATGATCAATACATTTGCGTATGGTAGATTGTCAACTATAGAAATGTCGTTATATATGTTGTTTTTATTAATATAAATAGTGGCTCAATTGCTGTTCATAGAGTTAAGATAATGGTGATGAATATGATTCATGAAATTGGTTTGTTTAATGTAATCTGACAATTATGATATTAATTTGAATATAATTTGCATATATGAATTTAATTAAAAATGTACCTGCTATAAAACTATACCATAGTTTATATATATATATATATATCTTTATTTGTATAAAAAATTATTCGTGTATAAATTACGAAGTAATGAAAGGAGTAATTGTTATTATAAAACTATTTTGATAAATTCCGATGGAAATGCCATCTTCACAATTGCCTGGTTTGCAGTACTAATTGCAGAGATTAAGCCCTATGTAACTATAAGTATATTAGTTACATAAATTCCACGGCTACTAACATATTTAGTTGTTGTATCTTTTAAATATATTGAAGAGTGGTATAATGAAGATAGAAGCAAGAATTAGCTGATTTTAAAGTAGGAAACATTAGTAGTTATATATGAAAAGGATGGTGACTTGAGCTGAGTTTGGACGATAGGTAGCACTATGGTACACATTTGATATATGCACCATAGCGCCTATATATACATGTATGTGCACTAATGAGCATTCTTGCAGATGAGTTTATATTGATTTCAAGTAATTCTATATATTATTGTTACTGGGTATATTTTATTATCAATATACAATACTTTATGTATCTAGAATTTTGAATAATTCCCTCATCAATTTAGATTCCATCACATAAATTTCTGTAAACTTATATATTTATCATATATTTTTTGCGAATATATAATTATCTCGTAAATATAGAAATATATCTAAAAGTACATATTATGTATATATGTATATATATATATATATATATATATATATATATATTATGTACATAATATGTATATATTGTTTGAACTGCATATGATATACTAAGCATGAAACCCGAATTATTGATATATAATCGATTTTAAAATGTGTTCGATATGCTAAACATATATCTATTATTATAATTTTACAGTATGGAGCTTAGATCAATAAGAAATTAAATAATTATTTTTTAAAATGATGTTTTGGTTTCACATAAACATTTTTATTATCTACGCTTATATAGTAAAATATAATTAACGATACATATAATACAGTTTTTCACTGATCCTTAATCAGCTTATTCTTTTGTGTAATCTATATATAAATAGATAATCTATTATTATATATTACATATTATCCAAGATTACCTTGAAGTAGATGTAATATAAGAGGTAATCTCATATGTTATTTAATTATAATTAGAATAATAAATCCAAAGTTAATTATAAAGTGTAAGTGACAATGATTGATGATATATTATCTTGGTATTACAATAGAAAGATTTTGTAGAGTTTTATTGTATAACAATATGTAGTAGTTTTATTTTAATATATTCTTATTAGGTGTACATTGATTGTTTATAATTAATGGATACATCTTACTACATACGTATTAATTTAGTATACGCATTACCTTTTTACGTTCGCTATTGATTTCGTAACGGAAATTGCGGATTTGGCGACGGAGATCTTTGGTTGCGAGATTTCAGGTACACATGGACATCGGGCTTAGCGTCGGCGCGCAAAGTTCCGAGGTATACCTCGACTTTATTAATTATGTCGGCAGTACTAACGGTTTTAGCGAGTTTCATATTCAAATCGCTATGACACAGCACTGTCCAGTCACTATTGTAATTACTATTCTCCCCAGATGGTTCCTCCGTCTGAATCGTAAGTAAGTTATCATTCCCTCTTTCTATCGAAATTTCTCTTTCAGAACTTACTACCCGTATCAACTTAGCATTACTTCCTGGCATTGATTTCGACATCTTACTTTTATTTCTTAATTCTCATTGTATCTATCGTGAATATTGACCGGGTTTTAGCTATAATAATGATATGAAATAGGTATATAATATTTCAATTATTTGTATGTTATAATCATTTAGTTTTTTATTTACTAATACATTAAATAATAATATATACTTTGTAAATGCAAAGTGTAATAACAAACTAAATTAGATAAATATGTATATTGTAAATAAATATAACTATGACAGATTGAATATTGTTGCTATATAGTTAAAATTATTGTTTAAAATAATCGATTTTTAATCGTGAATTAAGGAATATAATTGAATAATATAAGATATAAATAATATCTTATATCGCTTAATGGATATTATAACTTGCAATATCTTAACTTATATTTTAATAAACTCATTTAAATTATAATACGAAAATTGTTACACGATTAAAAGTATTGGTTTAGAAATAATTATCCAATAATGAATTATAATACAAATAATATTCTTACGGTTTACAAAATATGATTATTTATTATAATTTTGTTGTATGTCAATATATCAATACTATAAATGTTATTTATCTTATCAATTCCAATTTATTATATTATGTGATAATATTGTAAACTTACTTAATAATTTATTATATATTTATTGTCATCATTTGTATTATATAATGAATCCGAGTTAGTAATATTAATTTTTATCTGAACATTAAGTTTCATTAATAATTTATATATATTATTAATTGCGCTATTTACGTTTATCGTATTGGTAATTACTGCATACTATTGTCAGATTTCTAATGCCAAAATTCCCACAGTGAAATTAATAATTTAGGAATTATTTCAAATATTTTTGTTTATTTTATACGATGTAAATTATATAGTATTGGATATTCTTATATTTCACATACACTTCTTAGGTAATTTTGAATATCATAATAGCTTTATTATATACATTTCATAATAACTTTATTATATAAATTTCATAATAAATTGTTACATATATATATATATATATAACTTATGTTATAAATATATTTTTATAATTAAAAAAAAATATATATTTATTACTATAAACAAACATTACAATTATATAACTAACATCGGTAACAAATGATGTACTAATTAATGTTTATATGTTTTATAAATTAATATTATTTATAAGGTATTTTGAACGCAAAAAATAATAGATATATAAATAAATTTGACTAACTACAGGAAGTATTATATATATTTTTTATTTAGATTTTATCTAGTTATATAATTATTCTGGCATATTATATTATTAATTAATATATAACAATACAGTATCAATTTATTTATGGTACTTACATTATATTAATATTTAATTAATTATAAATCAGAAAGTAAGAGATAATTGTTTAAAAAATCGATTAGATAAATATTGTGTTTACCAATTACTTTCAAAATTGAAAAATATAAAATATATGTTTTAAAAAAAAGAGTAAAATAATTATTATAAGTATATGTATGCAGATTGTAAACGTATATGAACTTTGTATGCTCTAGGTAATACAAATATAGTTGTAATATATAGTATTATATATATATATATATATATATATATATATATATACATATATATATATATATATATATATATATATATATATATATATATATATATATATGTATATATAATCAATATAGAACAATACATTTTAAAGAATATTATTGATAGTAAAATGCGACCCATCGTTAAGCAAATGCAAGCTAACTCTCAATATTCTTTATAGAAATTTTTAAATCTACGACCCTATAAAGCAATCAAAATAACAATAGATGTTTGTATTGAGTCAACTAAGCGAACATATGTTCTTGATGATCAATAATTTACAAGTTCCTATATTTGGTTGTATATAACCACATATAAGAAGCGATTAGAAAATATTCTAGCTTATAATCAAAGATTTAATCAAAATTCCAGTTTATATAATTATTATCTAGGTTATAGAAGTGGTAATTTTACAGGCATATAAACCAGATTACATTACCTATCATTTAACTTCAGTAATAATGTATGGTGAATTCACCTTGCAAGAATGCAATAAAAAAGTTCGTGAATTTAAATAAAATAAATTTGTCCTGTATTACAAGAATCCTGGTCGTATATGTACAATGAATAATGAGTGTAATATCCATCCTATTAGAATATATATGCATCTAATGAAATCAAAACAACAAGGAGACATATCTCCAAACTTTTAGATACACACACACACACACACACACACACACACACACACACACACACACACACACACACACACACACACACACACACACACACACACACACACACACACACACATATATATATATATATATATATAAAATATATATATGGGAGTTATATATTTTCTAAAGAGAAACTGAAATGGAGAAGAACAGTTCTAGAAATTACAGATGTGTATTTTTAATAAGTTATCTTCAGAGTATTTTAAGAAAGTATTTGCTCAATATGTTTGACGAATTTGTTTTATAAACCTAAATTTAAAATAAAATTTATTATTTCTTTATTATAACTATATATAGTAACCTATAGGTAAGTAAGTAGGTAGGTATACACAGTTATAAGGATCAATCCTAGATTTGTATTAGGCCATGTATGAAACCATTTCAAATCTATATATTTATATTGTAATATTATTATTTTATTGGTTAATTTAGAAATAGTAGAAATAACCTTTATATGAAATTATAAATATAGATATTGTATGATATAATAAGGTTAAGAAGATTACCATATATGTGATGTTTTGTATTGATGCTAGTAGTTGTGTAATAGTGAAGGTTATGAAATGTATATTACAAAATACAAATGTATGGTAGATTTATATTAAGCTATTTACTGATATCAGTATCTTATTATAATATAAGACACTACATGCTATATGACGGTATCAGCTTATTACTACAGTAGGTCACTCTCTAATAAGACTCTATAGAGTATATATATATATATATAGAGTATTATAATATAGTTTATAGAATTTCTATAAGTTAATAGCCTCGTCGGTACGTAGTAAAGTTGATTCACCATATCGATAAAGTCTCGTACCGACAAGAGCTGGTCAAGAGCGACAAGAGCTGGTGGTCTAATTGTACTATTACAGACTTTTGAGAAAGTTAACCGGCCACCGCCACGTCACCACGTTACGCAATGGTCAGATTAACTCGTCATTTGTCCAGGCACGACGTAGCGGTATCACTAATTAAACTAATTAGCGACGTAAGCAAGTGAAGACATGTTGGTTTCACGATTTTTATTAAGTAAAATATGGCTACTACTGTTTGAAATTTGATCGGTTCATAAAATAACACATTTTGGAAAATCGAAGCGATTACATAAATGGTGATAATCAAAATAATCTAATAACAAAAACAATTATTGATTATCATAATGTGCGTGAAATGCGCATTCGTTCCCGTCAATTTATAAAGTGGAATGTCTTTTAGAATTCAAGTTGCACGCGATACTATCGGCGTTTTATAAATAAATATAGATCTAGTAAATAAATAGATGAATAGTAAATTAATAATACATAAATACGTGGGGCAGTAAAATCGCAAGCATCTTCAAGATAGGAGATACAATGTAATGGCTAAATCGTGGTTTTGCGTGGTGGCGTCGTAGAAGTAAACGATCTAGTTATCTATCCGGCGAGTCACGCAACTAGGTACAATGTTCTCCTAGCAACGTACGAACGACGGTCCGGAGCTGAAGGAGTTGAACGAGTTGTAGGGCGAGTTCTGGGGTATCGCCGTATGGTACTGGAACTTAAGACTCGACGGTACGTCGAACGCCACGAGGTTGATGCTGTTTCCGGTATCGTCGTATCCGCTCGAAAACACTTTCGCCGTACGTTTGCCGCCCGTCAACATGCGAAGGTGAGCGGTGTCCGGTTGCTGGGGACGCGGTTGCTGGGGACGCGGCTGCGTCTGCTCTTGGCGTTCCCGTAGTCGCGTCGGATCGACGTACGAGATCTGCTGCTGGTGGTTGTACGTCGTCGCCGGATGTTGGTGGCGTGCGTCGGGGTGTTGCGTAACCAGGTGTCGCGGGCGTCGGCTGAAATCGCCGGCGGCGAATTGCGCAACGCAGTCGGCGTGTATTCGCCAGTAGTGCCCCCTGCCGGTGGGCGCTCGACCCGCCTTCGCGAAACACTCGTTCACCGACAGATTGTGGCGAATGCTGTTCCTCCAGGCGGCTTTGCGTCGCTCGTAATACGGGTAGTTGCGCAACACGTACGCGTAGATGTCGTTGAGGAGTACGCGACCCAGGTCCGAGGAGAGGATGGACTGCGCGATGATTCTCAGGTAGGAAACCGCCGGTTTCGGGGCATGGATGACGCCGATATCTGTTCGGTTGGGGTCGACGTTCTCCGCTCCCAAAGCGCTGCAGAAATCGTCCAGCCAAGTCTTCAGAACGTCTCCGCTGCCCGGTGCGGTTGGGGGGCTCTCCGAATTCTGGGAGAGCGACGCGGGGCCCACCGACACCCGTTCCGAGAGGCGTGGCCTGTTGCAGAGTGCGTCTACGTCGTCATCCCGTGATAAACGGTTGGCGCACCTGGATAGAGTGTCCGAAGGCAGGCCGGCGAACATACGGTCGGCTTTCTGTTCGTCGTAATGTACGCCGTGGAATCGCGGCGAGGCGGGCGTCGATTCATCGATCCAGTTTCGTAACGCTGGAATCGCGTTGTGAATATCGTCGAAGAGTTGCTCGTTACGCATGCCTAGTAGTTTGGGTGGGGAAGTGGAATGACGAGGAATAAACGCAGGACGGGACTTTAAAGGTAACCCGAACTTTAGCCGATATTTCCGCCAATCGCCGACGATGTTCGTTAATTGCAATCGGACGCACCCCCAGTGGGCGTGTCCTGTACTCCGCATCGCGTTGTAACAATACACGCGAAACTGTTTGCCTTCGAATATATGACGTCACAGCAACTTTGTTGAACGTGACGCCGCAGACGTTTCGGGGAAAGGATTAAAAAGTTGTCGCTACAATCTCTGAAAACATGATTTCGGTAATTAATAGAAGTAGGTAGGGCGTGGTCACTCTACTACTACTATTATACTACTAAGACTTCTAATACTAGTATACGGGATATCACCTGTACCTAACAGTTAATCCTAGTGCGAATCTTTCGCATAACGTACTTTCAGTTATAGTCTACGGTATGCATTGTAAACGCATACTTGTAGGGTAAAGAGATTAACGGTGCAATGGAACATATTTATCTTAGTTCTACCGCACCGCCGGCAAGAATGTTGGGAATTAGTACACGGATATTTTGAAATTACAATAATCATTTCATTCTCGTATCTATTTTTAAACCAAATGATTATTTTATACATGAATTTAATTATTTCTAAATGTAAGGCTTTAGTCGTGTTTATTACGTTCGTATATTAAAATTTAACAATACCATACATTTCTAACGTTCATTGGAACTATAATATAAATTAATATAAAGAAGTGCATGGTTCGTTAATGATCAGATAGTATGACATATAGGTTGATTATTACTATCGCATGTAAACATGTAAATATACAAAACAAAATATGGATAGGTATGCTTAAAAGATATATTTATCTATTAGATATATTCAACAGATATTATATAGCACGATATAACATCTCGTACTTGTATACATTTTTTACTTAGGCACACCTTGACAATACTTTACACGTCATACGAGTCAGAAGAACATTGGCCTAATTCTATTATATATGATTTGTAAACATAAATAATACAAATATATTACAGTGAATAACCAAGTATGACTATATATATAAATAACTTGTCTTAACAAATTGTTAAGACATCGGCGAATAATGATTGAATTCAGAGAAAGTTTAATAACCTATGTCAATTAAATGTAATTTAGTTCTCATTACATAGTTCCACCAAGCTCAATGCAATTGCTATTAGATATACATTATTAGAATTGTTATCAAAAACTGATGGCAATTTTAATTCTTTAATTAGACATAATGATGCTTAAAAATAGTTGGTTTATTAGCTAGTATATCTTAAGTGAAACTAATATCTCTTCACAATAATAATGTCAACATTTATTATTCACTATTTGATCAAATTATAACGTATACGGCATACCAAAGGAATGTGTTATTTAAATTCAAAGTTGCGCATTTATATTAATCGCTATGAATTCTAAAATTATATTATAATGAATGTTAGTAAAGTTTCACATTTTGTATATAAATCATGAATACCATTGATCCTTCTCACTTATCATATGAATCATTAGACATTGAAAACATGTTTGTATTAGCGAATGTGTTGACAATACTCTATGGTAATTTAATTATATTAATATGAGCGGTGAACACCGGACAGCTGTCTCTACCCCGTGTACGCTACGGACGCGCATAGCCATATGCGACGAGGACCGTAACAACGCCGAACTTAAGTGGTTGGCGTCAATTAGAAGAATTAGCCAACGGAAATCGCGGAAAAAACAGTACGTTCGGGTGTCGGTCGAACCACGGAACGGCAGAAAGAACTTACTCACTCGAGAGTCGAGTTTCTACCCAAGCTAGTCGGGTACTAGATCATTTAACGTCAATCGGTAGCGATTATCCGGATAAATAACGTGCGAGCGCACTTTTCTATTGTTTTCTTTAAGTAATACAGTAGTCTACCTGTAACAAGGTCATTTCTGATGACCGCGAGTAGCTCGTCTAATATACGTGCCTAACATTTAGATATATCTAGATATGGTCAATTTAAACACGTATTATATAATATATACTATATATATATATATATATATATATATATGTATATATATATATATATATATATATATATATTTATATATATTCTATAATTATAATAAAGTATATTAAGATTAGTGGAATACTTAGATTATGATTGTGCTATGTTACATATATGTATATAGAATAATATACTACTACCATAGGTAGGATTATCTCGGATATTCCAATAACCTAGTCAACCTGAATAAACACATTTTAATTTTTAACCCATGGACGATATCTATAATTGTGAAAAAACTAAGTAATTTAGCGAACAACATTTAATCGTAATTAAACAATACTAAAGTATTTAAAAATTCATAACACGATTTTAAATATATTCTGGCTTAATACATATTAAATTAGTCTATATATTTCTTATTTATGAATGTTGCCTTTTAAATAGTGGACTACAGGTTATAAATACAGGTTATAAATACAGGTTATAAATACAACGCAATTTTTATTGATCTAGTTTAAACTAGGATACATGTGATTATTAATGGCAATATAGATGTATTTATGATCAGGTTATAACAACCATAATTTGAAATTTTGTTTTCAATTTATGAATTAAAATTAATGCATAAATAATAATTATTATGCTAGATATCTTTTTTAAATAGTAGTTTTTATGTATGAGTACAAACTAATTAAGTTATATTATTATGAATAGATACCTAATGTGTTTACTAAAATACACTTTAGCATTATATGTATATGTAATCATATATAACACAGAAGATCAAACTGCACAATCATCATACTCGATTTCAAACTAAACATTTAATTAATTAACATTTTATACATGTCAAATATTCGTAGTTTTTAATCGAACAAAGTTGATAGGTTATATATATATAGATATAAAGTTTTTCAAGCTAAGAAAGTGTTATTGAAATTCATAATCTCATTATCATAGGAATGTAATAAAAATAATACAAATCTTTATCAATTACAGTTCTTAATTTGTATCTTCGGTAAATCTCTTATTTTGTTATTTTGCATAATACTTAAACTTAGTACATCTATCATATATGGGAAAACTTCTCCAAATCAATTAAACTTTTAAAATTGTTAAAATATGTTGAAAATATAGCCTTATGGTGATATATATACTTGTTATAATGTCTATTTATCAATTATTATATCAAGGAACACATTAATTTGTCCATTATCTACATATTAGCCTCATTAGATAGATTACATATCCTCAAACCTATAGTAATAGTTCGGGATAAAATAAAGGAGTGGCTATCATGAATAGGGTGTCTATAATATATTCGTAGAAAATATCGTATTTTATTATATAGATGACGGATCCATTTTTGTTCACTTCACGAAAGATAATGGGAAATACATTGTACTCTGTTACCGTGTAAGACTTCGAACTTTGTATATGGAGCTAATAATGATTATATATATTTGGATAAATTCTGATTAATTTAATTGTGAGGTTAAATAGTAAGCTTAGCACCAACCTGGATATATTTAGAACTATATTTAGAACTATATTTAGAACTATATTTAGAACTATATTTAGAACTATATTTAGAACTATATTTATAACTATATTTAGAACTATATTTAGAATTATATTTAGAAATATATTTATAACTATATTTAGAACTATATTTAGAACTATATTTAGAATTATATTTATAACTATATTTAGAACTATATTTAGAACTATATTTAGAACTATATTTAGAATTATATTTATAACTATATTTAGAACTATATTTAGAACTATATTTAGAATTATATTTAGAAATATATTTAGAACTATATTTAGAATTATATTTATAACTATATTTAGAACTATATTTAGAATTATATTTATAACTATATTTAGAACTATATTTAGAACTATATTTAGAAGTATATTTATAACTATATTTATAACTATATTTAGAACTATATTTAGAATTATATTTAGAAATATATTTATAACTATATTTAGAACTATATTTAGAACTATATTTAGAATTATATTTATAACTATATTTAGAACTATATTTAGAACTATATTTAGAATTATATTTATAACTATATTTAGAACTATATTTAGAACTATATTTAGAATTATATTTAGAAATATATTTAGAACTATATTTAGAACTATATTTAGAACTATATTTAGAACTATATTTAGAACTATATTTAGAACTATATTTAGAACTATATTTAGAACTATATTTAGAACTATATTTAGAACTATATTTAGAACTATATTTAGAACTATATTTAGAACTATATTTAGAACTATATTTAGAACTATATTTAGAACTATATTTAGAACTATATTTAGAACTATATTTAGAACTATATTTAGAACTATATTTAGAACTATATTTAGAACTATATTTAGAACTATATTTAGAACTATATTTAGAACTATATTTAGAACTATATTTAGAACTATATTTAGAACTATATTTAGAACTATATTTAGAACTATATTTAGAACTATATTTAGAACTATATTTAGAACTATATTTAGAACTATATTTAGAACTATATTTAGAACTATATTTAGAACTATATTTAGAAATATATTTAGAACTATATTTGTATACCTCGATATAATTTTAATTTTTGATTGGACTTAACTTTAGAGCATAAATCACTTAGCAAAAAAAAATATTTACATTTTTCGTGATTGAAACAACCATAATTTTGACTAATAATAATTTAAATTTAGCTGTCATACACAGCTCATTGTTTGACATAATTGCAGTCATCGACTTATATGTCGTTATGCGAATCTAATTATTTAATAATGTTTGACCATTTCCGTTGTGAAATCCATCAATAGCGGTTCAATAGCAAAATTAATCAATATTGTGGAGAGTCCATCCCCTGCCACGATTCAGTAAGTAAATATTAATGAAATATTAATATTTATTTTGAATTGTATTTATGTAATTAATATGTTAAGATATTGTAAGATCAATAAGAGACTCTTCTTGCGTAGTTACGCAACATCGCATGGTTGGTATGCAGCTACCGATATAGAATGAAAACATACAAAGATAATATTTATTATAAAATATTTCGCCAAATATAATTTTAGTAATAAATATCAATTTTTACAATGATCAAGGTATCACAATAAGGAGTATATATACTTATACATATACACTTATAGATTTAACTTATTAATAATACAAAATTATTAAAATATATTATATATATGTGAGAATAGATTTAAATATATTCTATTTGGTAATGATAAAAATAAAAAATTTGGTTTTTAGATTAGTATATCAATTTTCAGAAAATAGTTAATATATTTAGTTATTTCTATAACTCGAATATTTACGAAATTATAAAAATGTGCGAAAATTATAAAATTGCAAAATTAAAAAATTGCGAAATTAAAAAATTGCAAAATTATAAAAACTATAGTCTGATATTTAGTTTCGGCCATTTTGTCTTAAATAATTATATCGTATTGCAATTTAATTTACAATTTATAATATATAAAAAATTATATCAAAACCATCTTCATTCTATCTCTATTTTTTTCCCAGATCAGACGTGTTTTACTTTACCTATACAAAAATTAAATTCACTTAATAATTTTGGAATTAGCAATATGAAGTATAATTAAATTCAAAAGAAATTTACAGCCGAATTGTAATCAATTAAAAACAGTCAATTATTATTAACACTAGGTTATTCAATAGAACTTTATATTTTCTTAGCTTTAGTAATATCATACATTTTTTGTTATGTCACCTATCAACAAGATCACAAATATTTAATTTTTATTATAAATTGAAATATATATAAAAAAGGTGTTGATAGTGAAATAAAGATGACAATACGATTACATAATGAAAAATTAATAAACTTATTCAAAAATCCTAAAGCTAATTTATCAGATAACTAGAAATTTGTATAAAAAACATTAAAATAAAACATGTTTATTTTAACTTAAAAGAAAGGAAAACAATATTTTTAACTTTGTCAAACTATATAACAGTATTCTTTTTAATGATATATATTTTAAAACAAATTTAATCTAAAGAAAACTCTAAATTTATTATTTAAAAACCTAAATATTCACAGATAATAAATATTTCAAATACAATATATATAAATGAATTACATTTTATTTAAATCAACTTAGATGCATGTGATAATCTAATTTAAGGTATATCTTTTTTATTAACAATTTGTGGTATTTTTGAGTAGAAAACTCAATGAAATAACTGTAATACAACCTATGTACCCATATTTCAATTCTATATAAGAGATTGGATAAGAAGAGATAATTATATATTAAAGTTAGTTTTTTTCGATAACCGAAGTTTTTTTAATAAAAATAAAATGATTGACAATTTTATTCTTTAACAATTTATCTAAAGTTAAGTTTATTATCCAAAATTATATTTAAATACTCTTTCTATTTTGTTATTTACAATATAAATATCGTTATCCAGTATGGTGTGTTCATATATGAAAGCATTTTAAATATTAAAATTATTATTTATTAAAATATACAATATTGTTATGTTTTAAATTTATTTATTATTTATTTTATATATCATGTTGACTGGCATATAGTATATACTATTTATTTTTAAATTAACATTTATTATCCTGACACCTTTTCTTTCTTTACTTTGATTTTCTTTTAACTACAGTGATTTTGTACTACCTTTTCAATTTATTTTATTTCGTTTTATAATCAACTTAGACATTAAGTTATTATCTTGCTTTTCATTTCTTTTCTTTGACTGTTCAAAATATTCTTTCATAAATGTCCACTTAATATCACTATATTTCATTATATAATCATGCTATTATTTGTGCACTTTACTATAGTTTATTATGCAACAGTTTATCATACAACAGTTTGTCATGCAAGAATATCTATCTTATGTTTTATTTATTTGTAATGATTATATATTTTCAAAAATAAAGTTTATAAAAATAATTACTCTCTTTAAAAATAAGGATATCTCCTATTTATAATTCCCGAATATACACACACACATATATATATATATATATATATATATATATATACACACTTCTATTCTTTCGCCAATATAACCTACCGACACTGTATCCAGCCACAAACAGAATACAAATTAAACTCCCACGTGCTCAGAATAATTGGCACAGAACAATACAACTATAACAATCAGTCGGAGAAATCGGTTACGTAAACAGTTTACGTATATCTTAGGAGACTTATCTAAAAAGGTTATCGTTGATTTTTTACGCTAATATTCTATATTCGTCGTATGAAGCCATACTCCACACTACCGAGTGACTTGTGGATTATTTAAAATAAACTTACATAATGTATATATACATTGTATAGCTATAGAGCACGTGGTCATGCAGTCTACGTCATAATGTGTATTGCATATGATATACGACGTACGTGTAATTGAATACACCTACCTACGTAGAACCTATATTGTAGTGGTAGTGAGAATTTCAAAGATAACCTAATTAGCATAATTAGTTCCATGATGATGACATTATTCACTATCATATATTATATATATATATATATATATATATATATATATATATGTGTGTGTGTGTGTGTGCGTGTGTGTGCGTGTGTGTGTGTGTGTGCGCGCGTGTGTGTGTATTCTTCTATATATATCATATATAAGTTCATTTACCATGGTACACTTGAAGAAATACTGTATTTATATAATCTAGTGAAGTGCCAGGTAGCCATTTCTGTTCACCCGGGATGCATTAAAGGGTGTAATGGGGTTATGGGTTTGGGGTATTTGGTGACAATTTAATTTTCACTTGCAAAGCAGGCGACATTGTACGTACAAACCTACATGACACTTCTCTTCAACCAAATATATATTGAATAAATACAATCGAGTCTCTATATATGGTTCCTATATCGTAACTTAAATATATATATATATATATATATATAAGTAAGTTATAATATTGCTATACTATATCTGATATTTATACATATACATACTATAAAGTAAATATTATTACATATATATATATATATATACATATATATTTCTCTTATATGAAATATATACATGTATATAAATATAGCTTTTTTATTGATAACGTTAATGGTATTAAGTATTTCACGAGTACAATAAAGTTACGAACAATACCGTCTAGAGATAAACATAATTGTGTTGGCGTATTTATTTATAGTCTATATATCTAAAGTGATAACATATAAGATGGCTAGCGAACAATGCTAACACCGCACCTATTATTATATAATAATGAAACTGACTCAGACGAGTCTATACAGATATAGTATTATTACATGTGAATAAAATCGAATATAATTTATACAAACTATTTCATAAGTATAACAAATATATATATATATATATATATATAGTGCATATAACAGTAAATACTATGACTTTATATACAAATTATACTTAATAGTAATAGATGTACATTGCAAATTAATATAATGAAATTAGTGGATATTTATTATATTTATTAGAAAATATTTATAAGCAAATTCATCGAAAATAGAATATTATCAAATAATGTTGTCTACTCATTTGATGAAATACTGATAAATAGTGAAAATATTGTTATTATTTATTAATAATTTGATATTATGCTGTTAAAAATAATATAGGATAAAATGTGAATCACGTTATAATTACGTTTACTATATAAACTAGTTGTGATATAAATTAATAATATTATATATTATATATTATATAAACAATAAGTATATTAATCAAAACTATTGTAATACAAATTATATGGAAATTATGTACTCGTTTAATGTACTGCAATTATAGCATTTTTTTATGATATCGTGATAAATCATGATAAACAATTAACTACCTGGATAGTACACCACACAATAGATTCCCTTAGGTAAATACTATTTATTAACAGAGGGGAAAATTATTCAAAGAAAAGCGGAAAGAATTTATACATTTTATTAAGATTTAACAAATAATATATTTACGAATAATTAATTAATTAATAAATATAGAAATATTAGTTAATAATTGTCAGTTAATAATTGTCAGCTTGTCTTACCGTGAAAATAATTCGTCGAAATATAATAAATATTACTCGCTATTGAGAAATACCGAAATTATAATCACCATTATCGAATATTACTGACATCAAATAATATTATTTCAAAACTGGAAAGCAAATTGCATCCGATGCACGAAACACAAAATCTCTGAAAAGTAAAACAGAAACAATGAACCTCAGTAGCGGAATCACGATAAAGTGGGCGGGGACTAAGTCGGGAACCGGGGCGAAGTACGCACTCGCCTCGAGAGCCCTCGCAGTCGACGCACGTAACAAGGGGAAGGCGTAGGGATACGTTAAGTTGGCGTAGGGATACGTTAAGTTGGCGGTGTTTGGGGTACAATTTCTCCATTCGCAAATCGGTTCGAGAGTGTAAAACACGGACTGCGAGAAGAATGGAAACGCCGCACTAGCAGAGCTATGCCAACAGAGCTATGCCAACAGAACTATGCCAACAGAACTATGCCAACAGAGCTATGCCAACAGAGCTAATGCCAACAGAGCTATGCCAACAGAACTATGCCAACAGAACTATGCCAACAGAGCTATGCCAACAGAGCTATGCTAGCAGAGCTATGCCAACAGAGCTAATGCCAACAGAGCTATGCCAACAGAGCCAGACTATCGGTGGAATGGTACTACCAGCAAAGCACCAGGACTTGGGTATTCAACCGTAGAGGACGGCGCTACTTTTCAGAAGCACGCCGATCTTGGCCAAACGGTTCATCGGCTTCGTCGTGCAGGAACGCAAATTCGGCGGCGACGTCGGTATAGTTTACCCCGCTGCGGGTTACACCCGCGTAGGTCATGGCGGGCGACGCGACCGGAGGCGGATTCGAGTATCGCTGAGCCGAGTACTTCGTCTGCGAACATCTGCGATATTTATCGTTCGGTTGAGTGCTCGTTCGCAATTTATACGGGCAGTTCTTCGTGTTCTTGCAACTCCTAGTGGCGCCGGAGCCGTTGGTACCGGAGTTGTTGCACCTGCCGACTTCGTCGCTAACGCCGGAGTAGTAATCGGTGGGTTTTTCGGCGTTTTCCGCGAGGGCGTCGCCGCCATCGGTCACGCTTTTGTGGGCCCAGCGCGAACTTGCGTACCGAGGATAGGCTTGCGACGAAGAACTAGACGGAGGGGAAGCCTCGTCGTCCTCGCCAACAGACGGTTTCAAGGGGACGTAACTCGAAGTCTTGACGTAGTCGGCGGTGTAGTCCGCGGAGGTGCTTTTGACCGGTGGGCTATTCTTGGAACACGTAGTCTTCTTTTCGATGCCAACCAACAGTTTCTCTGTGAGAAATATCAAGACGTTTATTGTGTGTGAAAGCGAGGAGAAAATTATCATTCGTCGTATTCGAAGGAAGGAACAAATGAAGATTTGATGAATGAGGAGATAATTGTTGTACTAACTCGTATCTTCAACAATAGACTTTTTTAGATCATCCATCTTTTTTTTCTGTTGAGCTAATTTATTAGCCATTTTCTGAAAATGAACAATTACTTATTGTTTACTCGCTGCATTAAAATGGTATATAAAAAAACATGATTATTAATTTTACAAAATCTTCAAAAAACTAGCGCAGTTTTTACCAAACAATTAAAATGATTGAATATTATTCAAGAAAGGAAGGAAATAGTAACTCGAAGCTCATGAAGAATCTTGTGATTAATTATCAGAAATTGCGATGAATCTCTTGATTTGTGATCCAAAGGGCTGTACATCATTTGCAGGGATCAGAAAATAACAGTACATTTATAGTCGAACCAAAACATGATATAATTATAATTTAATATTCTAATGATCTTTATTATAATTGATATATATTAATTACTAAAACAACAATGAGAGAATAAAATAGTAAGTTGTAATGAATTAACATAAATAGAGTTTACATTTTAATTTATACCATAGGTCTTTTAAAATGCTGTCTATTTGATTAGGAATGGGTTCGGATTGTGTTTTGTAATTTGCGTTGGCAGTCCTTTCAAGATTGCGGACTTGCAGCTCTACGGCTGTAAAGTTTCTACTGAAAATAAGTCGATATGAACATCCTTATCATTGCGAACCGTAAGTGATCGAATTGGCGACTTGAATACCAAATTAGAGCCAATATATGAACACAAAATAACTAAATATAGAAATTAATTTATCACGATATTATAATATTATATTATTATTATTATCATTATAATGATTCTATTTAATATTTCAAAAAGTTGCTCATATTATGTATACAAAAATGTTTTTTTTAAAATAAATATGAAATTGTTTTTAAAAACCAAACTAAACACGATAGAGAGAACATCTATTATTAATATATGTAAAAAGTGTTTGAAGTTAGATTATACATTATATTTCTAATAAATATTTTTATATATTACTTTATATTAAATATTTATTATTTTAAAATAATATATATTAATATTATGTATCTTGCATATGTCTATGTACATATATAAGTTGATATGATTATGTATGCATTAGTATTTCATTCAATGAATATATTAAAATCTGACATCTGACACATCTTTATTTATTTAGTACAGCTTTATATCACATGATTATATTGACTTGGCAATACTATTACATAGAAAAGGTATATATATTGACCATATTTGATGTTAAATTTGTTTTCATTATTCATATGCTAAATTGGACATATTGGAAAATAATTGGTAATAATAAATGAACTGCATAATTATATGAATATATATATATATATATATATATATTGTACTAACTAATATTATTATTAATCAATTAATTATATAAAATATTATTATACCTTATAATTTAAATACTGGACAGCTTTTCAATAAATAAATATTTATCTACTACACTTTTCTTTGGGAATAAAAATTAAAGTCAAAATATAGACATATAATATAGAAAGAGAATTTTTAAAAATATATCTCAAGTGGTAAAAATACAAATTTATTAAATTTTATGATAATCTGTAATAATTATAATCTTGATCAAACATCTGATTTCTTGAATATAAAATATTCTAGAAATATATTATATTTTGTTTACAAACAAAGTCTTATAAAATTTCATGAAAATTAAAATTAATCTAACAAATTTAGCTTATAATATATGTTAATGTATCTCATTTAAAAAGAAAATAAATGCATAATTATTTGAATAAATATCTTGGAAATATCACAATTGTTATTGTAAAAATATATTTAGATATAATATAAATAAGGAAAAATGTATACCAAAATGTTAAAATCTATATTCAACAAAACCCTATTGTCTTCTCGAAGAAGATCAAGCCTGTGTCATAGATTGACGCTGTTTCATTGCGAGTAGTACCGGCAATGGCCGCCAAGAAATAGGAGTCTGTTGCGAATAGTTCTGATAATTCATTATGAAGCCATTGTTCCCGAATACCAAGATGCCAATGACAGTTATTTCTCACCGTGTACCAACCGATGACAGACTGCACGATAAGGTTGATATTTATATTAAACGAGTGATATATTTAAATAAATAAATAGAATATTAATAATAATAAATAAATGATATATGATATCGATTAATCTTTTAAGTCTAACATCAAAATTAACTCCAATAACATTCTTAATCATGTCTTTATGAAATTTACCATTTTTTTTTAAATCGAGAATATTTGGAAATGGTATGATTTTTGTAATACCTAAGAATATATGGGTTTAAATATTTAAAAATAATTATATGATTTCATTTATTACAGAATTATAAAATAACAATTTATATTATAAGTAATTAAACATTATATGTAGTATATTGAGAAACCCTGTGTTTTTAAATACTTATTAATGGTACATACATATACTCTTAGTGATTTCTATATTTGGCGTACACGTATCATCCATAATAGTTTCTTTTCTATCAATTTCTTTGCGGCCACAAATCAAACCAATCTTATATAATCATATTATTATTGAATGTTTTTAAAAAATATGTAAATACATACATGGACATATTTTATCTTATATTTAGATTAATGTTATATTAAATTAATATGGCAAATATTCTAATATATTAAGTGTGTATAATAATTAATATAAATTGTATATTATATATCTAAATACATGTTTAATGTTAAATATAATTGAAATATATCAAATTACTTCAAAATAACCATTTCATGATTTCTAGAATTAAACAATGTATTACTATCATTATCAATGTCATTATTTGAGGGATGAGCTATATTATGTGTTTTACCGATCTTTCTAAAAATATCATTATTTAAATATGTATGAATCACATTATCATTTTTAGGTTTACTTGCTTTTATTGCATCATACGATGTATTGTGGAGTATAGTAGAATGATTGCACGTATTAAAATCTATTTGCCTAAGAAATGATGTTAATATAAAACCATTAATAGTGATAATCATAATGAAACTAATTGAGAAAAAATAAGTAAGTAATTTCAAAATTATTTACAATATTTACATTGCGTTATGATTGACAGGTGTAAATAATATATTTCCCATAAATCCATTATAACAATATTTGGTTGAATTTGATTGTAGATCTGGTTCACAATACTATTTTAGTTGCTAGTTAATCATATGACTATATTGACATATTATGCAGTGAATGTTTATTTTATGTATTATGTTTTAGTTGACTTGCAATATTCAAATTCATATAATAGTTTCCATAATAGCTAACAACACCTTATAAACATTCAATATTTTTCAGTATTTCATTATGAATAATCTCAAATTTACTATCTAATTAATTTCATTCAATTATCAAAAAAAAGTTTGTTTGAATTTACTTGCATCAATAGAATATTGCGGCACATTATTCATATATTCTGGATTTCATATTAATTGAATTTGCAAACAATGCGACATGGTTTTAAACGTCGATCACCCAGCTGATGATACAATTCCAGGAGATTCGTCTTCCAGAATTCTACAAAAATTTGAAATGAATGGATATAAAGACAGCGATTTATCAAAGCTGCTTTTGATAAGTGCAAATGTAGGATCTCTTTTTGAAAATGTTCGTACACTAAAAACTAGATACTAAATACATGGGTAATAAATATGGCCATATAGTATACGATATACAGCCTTATATGGTCATATATTTTATATTATATAAGATAAATTAAAGTAATCGACACTTCTGATATATATAGATTGTATATACTTATAACTTTTATTAGTATGTAATATTGTACTTTATTTATATTAACTATACCAAATTTGATCAATTAAATTAACAAATATATTTCCATATAAATGTTTATTTGTATAGACCTATACCAATATTATATAATATATTACTTTTGATCAAATAT
>OZ038312.1:33457653-33460153 GCA_964035775.1 Osedax frankpressi | reverse complement strand
CCATCCAGGTAATTTTATTTTTTGCATAGTTGCATAGTTTCTTTTATACTTTGTTTTATTTAAATTAGTACAACAAAGGATTGTACAAAACTCAGTTTCATCACTGATAGCTGAACCAACCCAAGTAACCATCTAGGCCCTTGTTTTGTGTTATATAATAAAATAGAAAATATATTTTATTTGTATTTACTATATATAATGATTTTATTTTATTTTAAATAATTATATAAGAATTTATAATAGTTACATCATCTGGTTTCTTGAGTTGCTGAGTAATTCATCTTTGACTTTAATTAAATACATTTTACAAAACATTTAAGTTCCCGTACAACACTTATTTGCTGGTAATTATACTTATATATATATAAACCACGATATTCATAGTAATCTATAAATATACCTAAATAATGATTGGAATTTATTGCAAAGTTTAATACATATAAAACAAGCTAAACATTTGCTTTGGTTTTTTTTAAATTGTTACCATTTCCTATTATATGTAGCTCTAAAATATAACGTTGAATTGTATTATTGAATCTAGATTATTGATAATCATTCTCTTACAAGAGTTTTCTATATTGTATTGCATAATGTATCTTATTACAATTACAAATATATGTATTGCTCTATCTAATCACTTTGCACGTTTATATTTTTATATTTAGGTCTTTATATATATTTATCGATTTACATATCATTATTTAATATATAAAAATATATACATAGTATTGCATATTGCATACACATATATCATAAATAATTGTTATAAAAATATATTATATATAACCCACTATGGGTTATATATAATATATTTTTATAACAATTATTTATGATATATGTGTATGCAATATTTATAAACATAAACATCATCAGTTATAATTTCGACAACATCGCGAAATAGTTTCAGAGATAACATAACTGATTGCTAATTTGTACACTTTACACTGATAGTCTCATCACATCTCCTGACGTATTACTACTCATGAAAACAAGTGATGTAGTTATTATACATTTTTATAAATTATTTGATATAAAATAGAATTATAATATAATTTATATATAAATACTGCTCTATTGCGTATGTTGTAATACGTAGTATTTACAATGTAAGACATACCTCACATAATATACATATATTAATAAATGTGCACACTTCGCTGTCACGCAGTCCATCGACCGCTTGCCTTCTACTTTCAGGCCTGACCATCAATTCAATTTAAACTAGGTTTGTAATTCGATACTCGTTTGACGCTATACTCTGCATTACCCGGTGAACTTGACACCAGCTACTGACCTGACATGACCTGACATGACCTGCGGTGGTCACAGCATAACACAACACAACAACAAAACCATTCACTGACCAGCTATCGTAACTATAACTATTTATACTATATTGTTAACACTATACTGACAACACTTAAAACTAAACTTAATATTAAAGTACATTGACCGACCATACTGAATTCTACACTGAATACTATATTGACCTCTACATTGACCTCTACACTGATAACTTTACTGACTATATTATGATTAATATATGACATGGGGAGTTGCAAGATTTCCTCCTCTCCTCTCCTCTCCTCTCCTCTCCTCTCCTCTCCTCTCCTCTCCTCTCCTCTCCTCTCCTCTCCTCTCCTCTCCTCTCCTCTCCTCTCCTCTCCTCTCCTCTCCTCTCCTCTCCTCTCCTCTCCTCTCCTCTCCTCTCCTCTCCTCTCCTCTCCTCTCCTCTCCTCTCCTCTCCTCTCCTCTCCTCTCCTCTCCTCTCCTCTCCTCTCCTCTCCTCTCCTCTCCTCTCCTCTCCTCTCCTCTCCTCTCCTCTCCTCTCCTCTCCTCTCCTCTCCTCTCCTCTCCTCTCCTCTCCTCTCCTCTCCTCTCCTCTCCTCTCCTCTCCTCTCCTCTCCTCTCCTCTCCTCTCCTCTCCTCTCCTCTCCTCTCCTCTCCTCTCCTCTCCTCTCCTCTCCTCTCCTCTCCTCTCCTCTCCTCTCCTCTCCTCTCCTCTCCTCTCCTCTCCTCTCCTCTCCTCTCCTCTCCTCTCCTCTCCTCTCCTCTCCTCTCCTCTCCTCTCCTCTCCTCTCCTCTCCTCTCCTCTCCTCTCCTCTCCTCTCCTCTCCTCTCCTCTCCTCTCCTCTCCTCTCCTCTCCTCTCCTCTCCTCTCCTCTCCTCTCCTCTCCTCTCCTCTCCTCTCCTCTCCTCTCCTCTCCTCTCCTCTCCTCTCCTCTCCTCTCCTCTCCTCTCCTCTCCTCTCCTCTCCTCTCCTCTCCTCTCCTCTCCTCTCCTCTCCTCTCCTCTCCTCTCCTCTCCTCTCCTCTCCTCTCCTCTCCTCTCCTCTCCTCTCCTCTCCTCTCCTCTCCTCTCCTCTCCTCTCCTCTCCTCTCCTCTCCTCTCCTCTCCTCTCCTCTCCTCTCCTCTCCTCTCCTCTCCTCTCCTCTCCTCTCCTCTCCTCTCCTCTCCTCTCCTCTCCTCTCCTCTCCTCTCCTCTCCTCTCCTCTCCTCT
>OZ038312.1:33442653-33452653 GCA_964035775.1 Osedax frankpressi | reverse complement strand
ACACATACACATACCTATGCCTACACACATATGCACACATACACATACCTATACATATACACACACCTACTAATACATACACCTACACATACCTACACCTACACTACCTACACCTACACACATACACCTACGTACATATATACACATATACACACCTACACACACACCCACACATATATACACACACCTACACATATATACACACACCTACACCTACACATATATACAAACACCTACACATACACACACCTACATATACATACACACCTACACTCAATCGTACACATATATACGCACACCTACACATACATACACACACCGACACATACACATATCTACATATATACACAAACCTACACTCGCACCTACACTCACTCCTACATATACATACACACCTACACTCAATCGTACACATATATATGCACACCTACACATACATACACACACCGACACATACACATATCTACATATATACACAAACCTACACTCGCACCTGCACTCACTCCTACATATATATACACACACCTACATTAATACCCGAGCACAATACGTATTATAAAACATTTATCAATAATTCTAAAACACCAAAAAGTAATTCTAGGTTTTTAATTACCCCGCAACTATTTATTTTATCTACATTCTCCAAGTGCATCTTTTTATCTTCGAAATGAGATTGGTAAAAAGATAAGTTAGACCACACGGGCCTACAATAAACACTACCTCCCACAAGCACTACCACTACCTCCTCTACTACTAATACTACTACTACTACTACTACTGCTACTGCTACTACTACTACTACTACTACTACTACTACTGCTACTGCTACTGCTACTGCTACTACTACTACTGCTGCTGCTGCTGCTGCTGCTACTACTACTACTACTACTACTACTACTACTACTACTACTACTACTACTACTACTACTACTACTACTGCTACTGCTACTGCTACTGCTACTACTACTACTACTACTACTACTACTACTACTACTACTACTACTACTACTACTACTACTGCTACTGCTACTGCTACTGCTACTGCTACTGCTACTGCTACTACTACTACTACTACTACTACTGCTACTGCTACTGCTACTGCTACTGCTACTGCTACTGCTACTGCTATTGCTACTACTACTACTACTACTACTACTACTACTACTACTACTACTACTACTACTACTACTACTACTACTACTACTACTACTGTTGCTGCTGCTGCTGCTGCTGCTGCTGCTGCTACTGCTACTGCTGCTGCTGCTGCTGCTGCTGCTGCTACTACTACTACTGCTACCGCTACTGCTACTGCTACTGCTGCTGCTGCTGCTACTGCTACTGCTGCTGTTGCTGCTGCTGCTGCTGCTGCTGCTGCTGCTACTACTACTACTGCTACCGCTACTGCTACTGCTACTGCTGCTGCTGCTGCTACTGCTACTGCTGCTGTTGCTGCTGCTGCTGCTGCTGCTGCTGCTGCTGCTACTGCTACTGCTGCTACTGCTGCTGCTGTTGCTGCTGCTGCTGCTGCTGCTGCTGCTGCTACTGCTACTACTGCTGCTGCTGCTACTGCTACTACTGCTACTGCTACTGCTACTACCACTACCACTGCCACTACAACTACCTCTGCCATTGCCACTACCACTGCCATTGCTATTACCATTACCATTACCATTGCCATTGACATTGACATTGCCATTGCCATTACCATTACCATTACCATTACCATTACCATTACCATTGCCACTGCCATTGCCACTGCCACTGCCACTGCCACTGCCACTGCCACTGCCACTGCCACTGCCACTGCCACTGCCACTGCCACTGCCACTGCCACTGCCACTGCCAGTGTCCCACTAAAAGCAATAATAACAACTAAGTATGATTATAAGTAACTATAGTAAATGATTTCATATTCTTGATGATTAAACTAAAATGGCACCAATTGCATAACATTTTATTGCAATATTTGACACCTTTTGTTTAAAATCTCAAATATATTTATATTTATATTTATTATATTATCATGTTATATTTATCATATTCATATTTTGTTATATTATAACGTAATATAGGCTTATTCACATACGTGTGCGCTGGTCAAGCTGTTCCTATTGACTATCATTTCATTTCGATGTGTTGGGTCACCAGAAATAGATATGGCGGTGACAGTTGAACCCTTTGATCTCGGCGGTGACCAACTATAATGGCAATAATTCGGCCAATGTAAATTTCGCCATATACTTCTAGCCGACATTGATTTCTATTTTTCGAGTACCTCTGAATAAGAATAGTATGCACTTTTCGATGCCCTTATACATACATGCGATTTAGCATGGAGACTTATATATATATATATATAGAGAGAGAAAGAGAGACAGAGAGAGATACAGAGAGATAGACAGAGAGATAGACAGAGAGAGGGAGAGAGACAGAGAGAGAGACAAAGAGAGAGAGACAGAGAGATATAGAGAGACAGAGAGAGAGACAGAGAGAGGGAGAGATACAGAGAGAGAGAGAGACACAGAGAGAGAGACAAAGAGAGACAGAGAGAGAGAGAGACAGAGAGAGAGACAAAAAGAGAGACAGAGAGAGAGACAGGGAGAGAGACAGAGAGAGAGACAGAGAGAGAGACAGAGAGAGAGAGACAGAGAGAGAGACATAGAGAGAGAGAGACATAGAGAGGGAGAGAGACAGAGAGAGATAGACAGAGAGACAGAGAGAGAGACAAAGAGAGAGACAAAGAGAGAGACAGAGAGAGAGACAAAAGAGAGACAGAGAGAGAGACAGAGAGAGACAGAGAGAGAGACAGAGAGAGAGACAGAGAGAGAGACAGAGAGAGAGACAGAGAGAGAGACAGAGAGAGAGACAGAGAGAGGACGAGTGAGAAGAGAGAGAAGGGGGAGGAGGAGGAGGGGGGAGTGCACGACGCCACGCCCCTTGGATGACGTAATGCCGCGCATGACTCACTGCCTGTCTATGCCGCCGGCACAGTTAATTAACATATCGTGGAGATGAAGCGAATAGCGTCATCGTCTAGTTGCCGCACAATTCACGTGACCTTTATATCATATACGTCATACACATGGTTTTGAAGGGGAGTGTCGGAAGGGTAGTGTCAGAATGGGGAGTGTCAGAATAGAAGTGTCAGAATAGAAGTGTCAGAAGGGGGAGTCTCAGAAGGGGGAGTCTCAGAATAGAAGTGTCAGCAGGGGGAGTGTCAGAATAGAAGTGTCAGAAGGGGGAGTGTCAGAATAGAAGTGTCAGCAGATCTGTCGCTTCGAACCCACTGGCCACACTAGACTTTTGTTCTGCCTATAGGCGTATAGTATATACGCCGTATAGTATATACGCCGTATAGTATATACGCCGTATAGTATATACGACGTATAGTATATACGACGTATAGTATATACGACGTATAGTATATACGCCGTATAGTATATACGCCGTATAGTATATACGACGTATAGTATATACGACGTATAGTATATACGACGTATAGTATATACGACGTATAGTATATACGACGTATACCTAATTCATACTACGTCATTTGTATAACTGACGTAATACTCGCCATTTATTGTGTAACCATTAGCTTTGGATGATTACTGACCAGCCTACAGTTGTTAGTTCACCAGCAACAATGTGTATATTGTATTGCTGTAGCCAATACAAATAGAATAGAACTGTACATTTATAAATATATATTCCTATACATATATAAATATTTTATATGTGATATTTGTTTAGATTATTAAAAAGTATTAAAAACATATTAATTATTAATTATTCAAATATGTATCCAGGTGATTAAATATTCTACTACAATAATAATGATATATTTATAAATAGTATATGAAGGGTAGTGTCTATACTGGCGTTCTAAAAATAGATACTAGTGTGTAAAGGAAGCTTTAGATACATTTTAGAAGCCTAATTGCTTTCTGTAATAAATATATTATAAAGAAGCCATAAATCTGGCTGGCCATGATATACATGATATGTGTGTATTTGAATGTTCCCACGTCCATATATATACTCTATATACAAATAGTGTTCTGTTACTTATAATCCATGCTTTAATTTTCAATTTTTCATCTATAGATTTCTTTTGCTTTTTAATTGACTTCCTGTAAATAATTTCACTAGTTGCTAATTAATTATTTATCATAACATATAGATTATTTTAATACAATTTATAAGCAATAACTAATTACTTAGAGTTAATTTTATAATATTTTGCATTAACATTAACGTATATATATAAATTTATTACTCATAATTTATATGTATTCGATATATTATAATTACATTCTTCTAAATTTAGATTACAAATTGATCATTATGTCATATCTATGTGTTTTTTAAATGGTATAATTAAAAACTTGCTATATAAATAGTAATCTATTTATAATTTTACATATAATATATATTTAAAATATCATTTTTATTATATACATGAAAATAAAAAAAATTAAATATGAATCATTTTCTTAGTACTTTGTAATTCGAGGAATATTTGTATATGATTTATATTTATATAATATCTATATTGGCTTTAGTTTGTGAACATGATTTCACCCGATATACTATATTTAGGATTCCTGCCTAACTGATTGCTATATTTCACGAAATTTGAGTAAACACATTTTCCTTGGGAATGTGTACAAATGTGTTTTAGATTGCATTCTATTGTAATGGTTAATATCGGGTGCATTTCTTGAATATATAGTTATATATATTTATATATTGTTATATATATATGTTATAGTCTAATATGTAGCTTTACTAACCAAATTCTACTGGGCAATACTATTCTAATACAAATATTACTATATTGTATATTATCCTATGATTATCTTATTTGTTAATAATTTATATAATAATATACATTTATCTGTTTATTTTTTTAATTATTTATCTATATTAAAATATAACTGTTTAAAAGCTTTGGAGTTAACATACATATATAGGTAGACATTTATAAACTATTTAATAACATTTCATTATTTAATAAATTAATTAATAACAAATTCCTGTTTAGTTTGGGATTTTAAACTTTTACTTTAATGAATTTTCTAATACCAATAATTAGAAAAATCCTATCTGGAAATTTGTGGGTAGATTTGAATAGAATTATCATTTAGTGAAAATTATTCAAATAGAATATCAAATGGAATATACTCTAATTAGTAAATATACCACACAGCCAACTGATCTCTTAGAAATATGGATGAAATCAATTACAAAGGTACGTATTTATACTTTGAAGTTATTATATATAATAATTCTTCTATATTATAATTAAGTTTAAGTTAAATTTGCTTAGTTGATATTATTATCTTGTTTATTTGTTTATAAACATTACCTATCATATTGATATGCATAAGAATGATTTCAGACATTCTGTAAATATTTTATTTATAATAGAAAATTACTTACCAAATATTTATAATTAATAAATTATTCTATATATAAATTCTATATATGCTAGAGTTGATAACAACTTGGTTCAAAATATATGTTTTAATATACATTACAATCATTTAATTGAAATTCACAAATTTATATGTAGATTTTAGTAAAAACCCGAAAAACTTTATAATTTAAATTTCAACAGTTCAATTGGATTGAATTTAGAAACTTCTATTTTTAGAACGGATCTATAATTTAGAGACTTTAAGACTATCTTCATTATGAAATGTAGTTCATTTCTACTGGTAATCTAGTTAATTTTCTATAGTAATATAATAACTATACTAATTCATAGGTATTTTGAAAAAATTCTCTTCTATCCTGAACATAGAATGGATTGTTATCAACTATAAATGATATATTATATGCTATGCTCTATTATATGCATAATAATTTGAGAGTAGAGTTAAAAAAATTATGAATGCCAACATATTTCTATTAAAGTAATCAAAAATCAAATTGATCTACAAATTAAAATAGAATAAATTAATAATAATGAATTTATATTTAACTTTATAATATTAAAAGCTTACAAATTAATTTGATACCAAAAACATTTTAATGAATCTAAAAATAAATATTCTAAACAATCAAATTCAAATTTTATGTATTTTGTAAAGTACAAATATTTAAATTGATATTATAAATATTTAGTATCGCAATTCAATATTATACACATAATATATTCAAATGCATTCTTTAAACTATAAAATCAAATAAGAAAATATGGATTTTCTAAAATCAACTGAAATCAATATCATTTATATTTCTCTAATGCTCCACTATTCAATTGTAATCCATATGATATAATACTTGAGTATATTGTTATATGAGACATACCATGTAGATATAATATACATGTCTGTTTACCAACTGAATTTGAATGAGTGGTTAGTATAATTACTTGACCCCTCAATAAATCAAATTATATGCACATGAATAGTCAAGTATTTTTGGTATTTGTGTGTATTTATTTGTGTATATGTGCTGTGTATGAGACTATTTCTCTATGTAGGTGTTGCAGTAATATTGGTGACATGTTATTCAACATATCTTACACATCTGCCCTCCATTGATTTGAATATGCAAACATTAATATTTCAAAATTTATGATTCTAAATTATAAATCGGGTCTTCGACAATCTTCTTTATTTTACTTTCCAACTCCTTCTAGGCAATAGTATGGATTGAGATGTTGTTATAATTTAGTATTACAGTACCATTCATATTTTATACTATACTATATTAATATTTTGATTTTGATTACATAATATCTTCCTCTTGATTTTCTACTGAACTGTCTTACTGATTTTATTTACAAATACAGAGAAAATAGAAGATCAATTTTAAAACCTTAATACTATAAAACCTTAATACTGTAAAACCTTAATACTCTAAAACCTTAATACTCTAAAACCTTAATACTCTAAAACCTTAATACTCTAAAACCTTAAAACTATAAAACCTTAATTCTATAAAACCTTAATTCTATAAAACCTTAATACTGTAAACCTTAATACTCTAAAACCTTAATACTCTAAAACCTTAATACTTTAAAACCTTAATTCTATAAAACCTTAATTCTATAAAACCTTAATTCTATAAAACCTTAATTCTATAAAACCTTAACACTATAAAACCTTAATTCTATAAAACCTTAATACTATAAAACCTTAATTCTATAAAACCTTAATACTGTAAACCTTAATACTCTAAAACCTTAATACTCTAAAACCTTAATACTTTAAAACCTTAATTCTATAAAACCTTAATTCTATAAAACCTTAATTCTATAAAACCTTAATTCTATAAAACCTTAACACTATAAAACCTTAATTCTATAAAACCTTAATACTATAAAACCTTAATTCTATAAAACCTTAATGCTGTAAACCTTAATACTCTAAAACCTTAATACTCTAAAACCTTAATACATTAAAACCTTAACACTATAAAATGCAGTGAATAGTTTGCACTAGAATAACATGTAAACTCACATTGGCGTTTACTTTTTACACCTCACTATCAACACATCGCCAATCATATTTACGTCTAACTTCGACCCACTATGATATCTCATCCGAGGGCTGCGTGTTTGGACGAACCGTCTTACCACCGTTATATTCGTTACGTAATCACAATGGACGGCGATACATAACAATGGCGTCGTGCTGCGCGGCACTTACTGCCCTCTACCGGCGATTACGTGGCCTTCGCGTGGTTTGCGTTCACCTCTGGCGCGCGCGAATTTCGAATCCGACCGAAGCACGATATCTGCCGAGGTCAGGATCTGCCGAGGCCTTGACAACGAAACCCGATGTCAACGCGAATCCGATAATCTCGCGCTCGTGAGTACTCAGTGTACCCGCCCCGCGCGAACAGGATGCGAGTACTGTGGGAGGAGATACTTATCAACGTTTCCGCGCGTACGACGAATGCGTTTACTATGGTTTCTATTTTCCATTGAACGACGCAAACCGAGTTCCTTCTTCTCTTTCGGATGTGGATGCGAATTGTAACTTCCGATTACTACTCCGCACACACCGAGAGAGAACGCTTAAAACCTGTAGTCTGTTCTAGAAGTACTCGATGTTTGATCGGGAATAGAGACTCATGCGATGCACGCACAGTTTGACCCCACTCTGACCCCATTCTGCCCCTACTCCGTCTGCTGACCTAGGTATGACCTAACAGTATCTCAGTAGATACTGTTTCAACCTATATCTACCTATATCAACAAAATCACTTCAATTACACGGAGGTAATGTATTTTTGCAAGAATTCTATTATATCTACGACTAAATTCTCGGTTTGAACTCGGCTGGAAACTGAACGGAAAAATTTTACGAGCGAAACAATTAAAAATTAATTATGTTTTAACTCCCGGGCCCTAGTTTTACAAACGTTTACCTCGGCGTTCTGCGAACATATCTCATTCTAGCCTCACGTTACCGATATTCCTCGCTGCCCCGCAGAAGGTCAAGGACACCGATCCCGACCTCATCGCCATCCACTGCCAAGAGGTGGGCGGCAAGAGCTATCAGGACGCCTTGAAGACCATTCAGACGTTCATCGAGTTAGTATTCGCGAAACATCGCCTCGGCTTTCTAGCAACCCCCCCCCCCCCGCGCGCGTGCTTCCAAACCGCCCCCCCGGCCCCCCGTTGATATCGTTGACCTAGTCGCCCGCGGCAACAGGTGTTTCCATGGCGACGCCGACCTCCGCGCCTACGAACGCAAGTATTTCGTGCTGGACACGCAAATCAGCGACACCATTAAGTTTACGGTTAGATCGACGGGTTTTTCGCTCGCCTCCCGCCAGTCGAAGTTTTCGACGCTGCGACGGCGATCGCTTTACCTCTTCGCCACCTACCGCAGGCGCTGGGCGTGATCTATCTGTGCCATTCCAGGCACTCGCACATAAAGATTTGGAACTTTCACGGTCAGTTGTTGATGTCGCGCGGGTCTGGCGGACTGTCCGTTTAAGAGTATCGCCTCCGTGGTCTATAATTTGCGTGTTTGGTTTACTGATTTTGCGTTCACTAGATGAGAAATACGTTGATTTCACTGGTGACATAATGTGCGGTGACATTACGACCTATCCACTTATTGAAACATGCAAATTTGATAAACACTGTTTTCCTAATGTTAGTATTTAATATTAATTATTATATTATCAAGATTATTAATTATATTATTATCAAGATTATTAATTATATTATTATCAAGATTATTAATTATATTATTATCAAGATTATTAATTATTATATTATCAAGATTATTAATTATATTATTATCAAGATTATTAATTATATTATTATCAAGATTATTAATTATATTATTATTATCAAGATTATTAATTATATTATTATCAAGATTATTAATTATTATATTGTCAAGAATATTAATATTGTGTAGTCATTTTTATAAAGAAGTGTAGAAACTATTCTAATAAAGCAAGTAATATCATTTATATTATCATTTGTAGTATTTTATCATATTTATACAATCAGATAATATATACATTATTATATTATATTCCACGATTGGATTATTAAAAACAGCATTTTATAATTGAATTATTTACATTTGATATCAATTACAATTTATTTATTTTAGTATCTGACATGTATCTTATCTAACTTTATTTGATATTCACTCGTATACCAATTCTTTTAGGCTGAACTTTACTGTAGTCCTATTAATATATTGTAGGTTTAATTCATTATCTTGTTACTAGCATTATTAATTAATTATTGGTAAACAAAAACATCAAATGATTAATTAAACTATTTTATTTATGATGGCCTAAATTAATATATGAAATCAAGTTTATTAATTATTATATATCTTAGATTATTATTATTATTATTACGTAGCACTTTGTAACTCGACACCATTTTTTTAGAGTTGTTTAATTATTAGATTCTTAATTGCGATAGTTTTTTATAAGATCGCCTTTGTTTCGCAAAGATTATGTCGGATTGCAGGACAATTACGTGTGCTGTTTTATAGCCAAGTTA
>OZ038312.1:33439279-33442453 GCA_964035775.1 Osedax frankpressi | reverse complement strand
CAACATTAACCACCGACGATGGCCCACCATTATTGACACAAATAATGTCCTGGGAATGACCAGTAGTTATTGGTCAATCGAGAAGATGCATCGCTATTATCTTTCGTTGCGTAATTGATTTGCGGGCACTTATTGTGTGCATTCAAATCTATCAATGTCGTACGAAGCGACTGAGGTCACTTCTACAGTGATATAACGGCGTCTTATAGAACATTAGTGGTATATAAACTATAGGATGTCCTGAACAACTGGACAAATAAATCATGTTAATAATGTGTAACAGTTTACGAATAAATTTTGAAAATAATAAACATTATATCAATTATAAATCTATGAATTATTGAAATTATTCTTATCAAATATAGATGATATTTTAAATAGTAGGGAATATAGTTTCATCGAATAGATTCATGTTTACTATAAGATAGAAAATCTCATTTATATTGAGCATGAATTGAAATCGCGTGATTGGCACCAATTGGGCGTGGTCTAAAGATAATCGCAGCTACTTGTTATAACAATAATAATAATCAGATGCCTAATGGATGTTTTATGTTTGTTGCATCCGTTCATGAATCGTACATCGTACGTCGTACGTTATTCGTGAATCGAATGTCATTTATTATTTTCAATGTCATTTAAATCTTATTGCTGTGTATTATTACGACTTCCCGGTGAGTATAAAGGTCAATATAATTTGACCTTTGGTATATTTGTCATCGTTAGTATACGAACGGATATAAAGGACTGATAAATGATTCAATATACTGAGTATACAGAATGTCAAATATATCTCATTAATTCTATAAAATCATTATTTCTATATTTAGAATATAGACAATACGCGATTTAGTCAATGTTGCAACCAATACAAATAATATTATTTGACTTGTCAATTTTTAATTTTTAATTAAACAATAATAAAATGTACATTTTATGTACATGCAAGTTCTTTAATTTATATAATTCTATTCTATTCTATACATAGTAATTATACGTTGAAAATATTAACACCGTGTGTTATTGTATAACATCCTTTATATCTTAGATTACAAATCATGACATCACTTGATGACTCAATCGAATTAAAGCGAATACTATATATAGACCTATTGAAACGTGAAAACGCATTTGGAATGTTTAATATATATTCATATGAATATTATAAACTAATTATAACAAGATAAAAAACGAATATAGTAAATATATCTAGTTATATATTCTATGTGAATTAACAATTCAAGCATAACCGTTATTTAAAAAATAATGAGATTTTATCACATTTATAATAAATAATATTTGTATAATGTTATAAAATAATTACAATATCATGTAAAACCGTTGATACATTTATACACAATATATACATCATACGATTATTATTCAGAGATATCTAAAATACTTAAAGATAGAAATATTGACTTTAATATCCATATCTTAATGTGAACTGATATCAAAATAACAAAATACATTACAATTCAAGATATTTTGTAACTCGCTGATATATTATACAAGTTTAATAAGGTTAATAAGGTTATATATAACTTTATTATATATATAGATTATAGTCTATATTATTAACTAGGTTTAAATTGATTATTTATAAATCTCTAGTAAAATCTAAAACGTAATTTGATATTGATTATAGATTATAATCATCCATCATTTCTAGTAAATGCTAGACAAATAGTATTCCTTAATATAATTATTAATATATCATTATTAATATAATTATTCTATGAAATAATTGAGTCACGTGATAGCGATAACTTTGCCCACGTACTATACATTGACTTATCATTCGCTTTATTTATACGAAAACTTTACTGTCTTACTAATGGATTTTTCTCAAAAGACCTTAAATGAAGAGTACAACTCTAATTTTAAAAAGTTCCAGTGTGCTATATATAAATATAATTTTTCAAATTTAAAAGATAATACAAATATGCAGAATAATAAATGGATCCCAGTAAAGCAAATATATATATATATATATATATATATATATAGTTTACTATATGTCAGCATATTACAATAATCTTATCACAATTCTAATCTAATTTTATATTTATGTATATATAATTTTAATTTTGTAATATATATACTATAATATAATTATGTTTACACAATACATAGATAATTGAAAATGATAATCTATTATGAATTATTTTTCATACATTTTAGACAATTTCTGAGTTGTGTTTATAATTTTTTATATTTTGTAGATCTTTTTTGTGTATTGATTTTATTTTTCTACCTTCAGTAAAACATTTATTTTCTATTGATTAATTGAAAATATTATTAAATAAATCTATTATCAAAGACTACTGTATCCTTTAAGTATACATGGGTTTTTCCATTACGTATCATAAGAGTATGTATAGACTGTGGATAATTTAACAATTTTAACATTAATTAAATTTAAGAGTTGTGGAAGAAATACGATTATTATTGATTTAATTTCTTATTTAGAAGTATTATAAATATGTTATTATTATTGTATTTTACATTTTTATTGTTATAATTATATAGCTATTATTCATATTTTTTTAATTTGGTAATTAAGCAATTTACAATAGTTTTGGCGTATCAAAATACTTTGGTTCATCATATACTAAATTATTGGGTGGATGATTTAATATTATTTCTATTTTATTTCTATTATTTTTTACATACTTTGAATTAGACGTTAAAAAAACGGGGAAATAATTTATAATAGCATCTACCATAACACAGAATTTGTAATATTAATTTGATTTATATTTCTAAGTAAGTTCTAAGTATACTTATATGAACTTATAAGTTCATAGTGTTTATGAATTAATTTTAGTAATAATTCTTATTTGTTTTTTAAATATTTATTTTATAATTAAAATAGTTGAGTTAAGTTGTTTTTAAAAATGTTTATAAGATGCGAGTTAGACAACATATTTATATTAAACCTTCTAAATACTAATATCATTTATATCAATTTATAATATATATCATCAGGTTACTATCACAAATAGAATTTTTTTCTCTATATAAATTTGATACTATTAGGTAACTATTTTCAGTTTTATATTTAATGATATATCAGATGATATTTCTTAAAATCAGTAATATTTATATAACATGTATTATATATAACATGTAATTTTATAATTTATTATATATTACACATTAATCAAACCA
>OZ038312.1:33351779-33436779 GCA_964035775.1 Osedax frankpressi | reverse complement strand
TGTACATAGCAACAGTAGAATGTGTAAACTATATACGTTTACATTCCAATTCATCTTAAATAGTATTGCAGCCTTTCTCTATTATTATTGTTATTATAAATAGATGTCATTTGAATTGTTAACCTGTTTTCACGTCAGAAGTTGTAAGTTCGTCGAACCTCTTCAACCAGTGTTGCATTTCTTTGGAAGAGGTATCGCATGATTGGTCAGGGGGTGTGGCCTAAAGGTTAATTTGTTTAATGAGTTCAAGAATAATTAAATATTCAATACTTATATTTACATTAGCTTTCGATTAATATTCTGTACCATTTTAATTTTATTTAAACAATGCATTGTACATTATTGTATTAAGAACATATTTATTGAATATAATTATCGTTATCATCGTAATAATATTTGAATCGAATTTTCGTATATTTATAATCATATTATTAATATAAATTATTTTATGTAAAATATTATATTTCTAGTATATTATACTATATTTTATATACTATATGATATACCGCAATCTAGATATATACAATATGATATGTATGACTTTATTATTGTGATAGTTAAACCCTGTAAATATATTTTTTTACCATATACACGCAATCTAATATGCACATATTATGCACAAGCGATTCCATGATATATGGCCTACATATTGTGCTATTTATAGAACAGCGTAAATATAGACTTTGCTTATTGTCATGGGAGCAAAATTCTTATTTTGAAATAATATTATTTAATTTGTCTGCCTTTTTTTTTTATTAAATTGGTATTTCTATGCCATTATAACGATAGATATTCGTATTACAATCATATATATACGGATATATATGTAGAAATTCGCAGATATGCGTATATGTACATAGAAGTATATATATGTATATATATATATATATATATATATATATATATATATATATATATATATATATATATATTATAGTTGCATGGATATGTGTCGCATTAAATCAGATTATATCCACATGAGAGGACCAAAACAAAAGTAATTTCAGACTTATATACGAATTAGTTTTTATAGGGCAATCCTATGTCCGGGTTCAAATAGATATAATTAGATATACATAGTATGTAGATTATGTGTATTATAGATCCAGTAAAAAGAAGGGGTCATTATATATACACACACAGGTTAATAGTGTAATGAGTAGGTAACTATTAACATAAGTTCTAATGAGATGCTACGACAATTGTCCTATCAAAATGATATCTCTAAAATAGATATGTTATCCCATCACTGATCTGATGGCATTTGTTATCGAAGTTAAGATTGTTCTGTCCATTAGTCTTTGAAATTATCGATATGTAAGTTTTCTTTTAATCATTATTACATATAGACATTATTTCTCTTGTTAATTACATTTGTCTCGATTTATTCTTTTATTGGAATTGTATTCTCCTCCTAATTGACAATATAATATAATAACAATAATATTAATATCAAGTGAATAGATAAGATTTAAACAACGCTTTATATGTATTCAATGAATACTGTAACAGCATTCCAATATTAATATATATACTTTTCTAGAAATGTGGTTATGGTTAACAGTTATTTTGAACAATAATTGTATAAATTATGGGATTTTGAATTTTGGTGTATTTATGTAAATTCGAATATAGTTTTTGCTATTTTGTAAGTGATATTATAGAAATTGTAATTATGAAAATATTGGTCATTATCAGGAGGATTATTTCATTTAAATGTATTATTACGTTGAGGACTATCAGCTTTAGTTTAGGAGTCATGTTGATAAGGACTTATAGATTTGATTTATAAGATCATTCCTAGGTTTCGCGGGAATTTATAATACGGGGTAGGCATAGAGAGTAGCAAATGAGGAATATAGTTGTATGGCTAATATTTCCGGTGTTTTGGTACTACGAATATAATAGCGGTTATTCTTACTATAAGAGATTTGTTTTATAAATTAAATCTTAGCCAATTGATTTGCCTAAAAAAGTATTAATTATTGAGTTTAGGGGTAACATATACGATACCTGCGATTGTATTTAGATAATTTAGATCTTTGTGATAAGATTAATTATAAATAATATATATTTATTTTACAGTATTGTATTATACATATGTTGTGTGTCAATTACGTCAGTTCAAATATATTAGATGATTATCTAATATGAACTTTATTGATATACAATACTTCACGTGACCTTTGTATAAACTTATTGGTGTATACGTTATTAAATCATTATATAGTGTGGGGTTCGTGAATACGTTATTGAAATGTTAATGTAATCTGTATGACCTTTAATATCATACATTTAAATTTAACATCGTGTAGTTAATAAAATAACAAATAAAATATATAAATATTTTGATAGGGTATACAAGTATAAAATAACAACGTAAATATATTGATTAACATTTAAAATATGAATTAAATCAGTAATACATATGAAAATGTATAACTATAAAAATCATATAGAGTACTTTAGCATAACATTGTACGATCTCGATTTAAATATGAATATAGATTTAATATTGAATACAAAAAAATAAGAAATATACAACTGATGTCAATTACCTGGAGAATAATCTTGTTTACCTGTCACGGTATTTGAACTAGCAGATATTTCAGTTTACTATTATCTCTTGTTATATCTTATACGTCTATTTTTAATTCATTGTTTCCATATTATCAAGAATTAAGTGAACCTATAATAGCAGACAATAACGTGCCAAGCTCTTTGTATTTATTGATTTTGCATTCGCAAGCTTTATAAATATTTAGGTTATTTTCATAAGATATCGCAATATCTATGATATACATAATAATTTCAAGGTGAATCAATATATCTGATACTATTCATTTTTCTTGCCTCCTTTCACGAATAATCTCTCGACATATGATAAAACTCAGAAGTAAGAAGGTTTGATTTGTACATAATCATACAGTTTTATATTTTTCGCATATGATTATTTGACAAAGCATTCATTATGTGTTTATATATTTCCAAAGTGTTTGATCAGTTTCGGCAAAATCAGCGAGTAGATCAAAGTAAGTTTTTAATTGGATTATAGATCGAATCTTTGGGTGATTGGTTATTGAAGTTTGAACTAGACTTTCAATATATTAAACGACATATTATATGACAATATATTTAGACAGTATGTTTAGACTATCAGTGTTCAGTAAAGTTATATTTATAGAGTATATTTATAGAGTATATTTATAGAGTATATTTATGGAGTATATTTATAGAGTATATTTATAGAGTATATTTATAGAGTATATTTATAGAGTATATTTATAGAGTATATTTATAGAGTATATTTATAGAGTATATTTATAGAGTATATTTATAGAGTATATTTATAGAGTATATTTATAGAGTATATTTATAGAGTATATTTATAGAGTATATTTATAGAGTATATTTATAGAGTATATTTATAGAGTATATTTATAGAGTATATTTATAGAGTATATTTATAGAGTATATTTATAGAGTATATTTATAGAGTATATTTATAGAGTATATTTATAGAGTATATTTATAGAGTATATTTATAGAGTATATTTATAGAGTATATTTATAGAGTATATTTATAGAGTATATTTATAGAGTATATTTATAGAGTATATTTATAGAGTATATTTATAGAGTATATTTATAGAGTATATTTATAGAGTATATTTATAGAGTATATTTATAGAGTATATTTATAGAGTATATTTATAGAGTATATTTATAGAGTATATTTATAGAGTATATTTATAGAGTATATTTATAGAGTATATTTATAGAGTATATTTATAGAGTATATTTATAGAGTATATTTATAGAGTATATTTATAGAGTATATTTATAGAGTATATTTATAGAGTATATTTATAGAGTATATTTATAGAGTATATTTATAGAGTATATTTATAGAGTATATTTATAGAGTATATTTATAGAGTATATTTATAGAGTATATTTATAGAGTATATTTATAGAGTATATTTATAGAGTATATTTATAGAGTATATTTATAGAGTATATTTATAGAGTATATTTATAGAGTATATTTATAGAGTATATTTATAGAGTATATTTATAGAGTATATTTATAGAGTATATTTATAGAGTATATTTATAGAGTATATTTATAGAGTATATTTATAGAGTATATTTATAGAGTATATTTATAGAGTATATTTATAGAGTATATTTATAGAGTATATTTATAGAGTATATTTATAGAGTATATTTATAGAGTATATTTATAGAGTATATTTATAGAGTATATTTATAGAGTATATTTATAGAGTATATTTATAGAGTATATTTATAGAGTATATTTATAGAGTATATTTATAGAGTATATTTATAGAGTATATTTATAGAGTATATTTATAGAGTATATTTATAGAGTATATTTATAGAGTATATTTATAGAGTATATTTATAGAGTATATTTATAGAGTATATTTATAGAGTATATTTATAGAGTATATTTATAGAGTATATTTATAGAGTATATTTATAGAGTATATTTATAGAGTATATTTATAGAGTATATTTATAGAGTATATTTATAGAGTATATTTATAGAGTATATTTATAGAGTATATTTATAGAGTATATTTATAGAGTATATTTATAGAGTATATTTATAGAGTATATTTATAGAGTATATTTATAGAGTATATTTATAGAGTATATTTATAGAGTATATTTATAGAGTATATTTATAGAGTATATTTATAGAGTATATTTATAGAGTATATTTATAGAGTATATTTATAGAGTATATTTATAGAGTATATTTATAGAGTATATTTATAGAGTATATTTATAGAGTATATTTATAGAGTATATTTATAGAGTATATTTATAGAGTATATTTATAGAGTATATTTATAGAGTATATTTATAGAGTATATTTATAGAGTATATTTATAGAGTATATTTATAGAGTATATTTATAGAGTATATTTATAGAGTATATTTATAGAGTATATTTATAGAGTATATTTATAGAGTATATTTATAGAGTATATTTATAGAGTATATTTATAGAGTATATTTATAGAGTATATTTATAGAGTATATTTATAGAGTATATTTATAGAGTATATTTATAGAGTATATTTATAGAGTATATTTATAGAGTATATTTATAGAGTATATTTATAGAGTATATTTATAGAGTATATTTATAGAGTATATTTATAGAGTATATTTATAGAGTATATTTATAGAGTATATTTATAGAGTATATTTATAGAGTATATTTATAGAGTATATTTATAGAGTATATTTATAGAGTATATTTATAGAGTATATTTATAGAGTATATTTATAGAGTATATTTATAGAGTATATTTATAGAGTATATTTATAGAGTATATTTATAGAGTATATTTATAGAGTATATTTATAGAGTATATTTATAGAGTATATTTATAGAGTATATTTATAGAGTATATTTATAGAGTATATTTATAGAGTATATTTATAGAGTATATTTATAGAGTATATTTATAGAGTATATTTATAGAGTATATTTATAGAGTATATTTATAGAGTATATTTATAGAGTATATTTATAGAGTATATTTATAGAGTATATTTATAGAGTATATTTATAGAGTATATTTATAGAGTATATTTATAGAGTATATTTATAGAGTATATTTATAGAGTATATTTATAGAGTATATTTATAGAGTATATTTATAGAGTATATTTATAGAGTATATTTATAGAGTATATTTATAGAGTATATTTATAGAGTATATTTATAGAGTATATTTATAGAGTATATTTATAGAGTATATTTATAGAGTATATTTATAGAGTATATTTATAGAGTATATTTATAGAGTATATTTATAGAGTATATTTATAGAGTATATTTATAGAGTATATTTATAGAGTATATTTATAGAGTATATTTATAGAGTATATTTATAGAGTATATTTATAGAGTATATTTATAGAGTATATTTATAGAGTATATTTATAGAGTATATTTATAGAGTATATTTATAGAGTATATTTATAGAGTATATTTATAGAGTATATTTATAGAGTATATTTATAGAGTATATTTATAGAGTATATTTATAGAGTATATTTATAGAGTATATTTATAGAGTATATTTATAAAGTATATTTATAGAGTATATTTATAGAGTATATTTATAGAGTATATTCATAGATTATATTTACGGTATAACATAATTGTATGGATGCAAAATATGTATTTCTTGGTAATGCATAATACAGACATAATACTATATGAGGTGAATTCATCACGTACCAGTTCAAATAAATTAGATGATGACCTAATATGAACTGTATATATGTACAATACCTCGTATGACCTTTCTATATACTTATATCCATAGACTTTAATAAATCACTATACAAATAATATGTATTACTCGTTAATCTTACTAACTTATTATAATGTAACGCAAAGGTTTTGTAAATCTGTATATATAAATAATATATATTTAAAAAATCATTTTGAGAGGTTTACATAAGAACACGTTAATAACATGTTATAATAATTGTATAAACACTTTTAATTTACAATTATAATAAGCTGATAATCGACTAAATTAACATGTATTCACACATACACACACACACAAACACAAACACACACACACAAACACAAACACACACATGTACATACACACATATATACAAACACAAACATATACACAAACACATACATATACAGATATACACACACATGTATATATAAATATATATATATATATATATATATATATATATATATATATAAGTATATATATAAGTATATAAATAATTATTTATATACTTATAATATGGTAAATATTGCTAAACATGAAAACATTTATCTGGTTTTATTTTACATCAGTTTAAACTAATAATTATTATAATACACTTAATTTGATGATAATTCGTTTAATATTGATATCGATATTATAAAATATTATACTTTTAATTATATTACAAATTAATTAACCTTATTTTCTCATCTAGTAATACTATTGATTCAATAATTCAATAATATATAATATGCGAAACAGGGACATTTCTATAATATCCCAATATTGTTATAATCTAGAAAATAACGAGTAACGATTCTCATTATAATTGAATGCTAAAGCAATTATTTGCAATCGTATTCGTTTGATTATTTGATGACGATTTGTCGAGAGAAATAGTGAAAATGAGTTTTGTAGCGAAGCACTGCCCTTTAATATACGATCTTAAACTTATAATATAATAGATATATAGATATATAGATATATAGATATATAGATATATATATATATATATATATATATATATATATATATATATATATTATTCCTGCGAGCGCGTCACGTCATCAATCGTGACGAAATAGATATATGTGACGCAATACACGATTTCATCACGCCTAGTTACGAGATTCCTTCTCTCATCTAGCTCGAGAGGTTTCTGCTTTTCTTTAGCGATCGTTTTGCGTTGTTCTAGGATAAGGAGAGTTTCCAGGGAGTAATATGTAGCCTATTATATCGCCATCGTGCTGCTATTGAATAACACCGTTATAGTTCGCGAGAAATCGATAACTTACTATTGTTACGCACAATGTAAGCATAGTGTATGTAATACAGTTATATTAAATACATAGACATAGACACTCACCACGCGCAAATAAACACACAACTGTTTATTAATGTGGTCTTTGTTTGCCCAGAAAGATATGATTTGAAAGTCGCTGATAGATATTAATATTCTGTGAATAACATAGACAAATTAGCAAACTAATTATCAAATACCACATATTACTAATTGCCAATATATATATATATATATATATATATATATATATATATATATATATATATGTATATATATATATATGTATATATATATATATGTTCTATTGTAAATGTAGGGTCACCCTAATAATATGCTATTGTATAAGGTTATGCGTGCAGACAGTCATAAAATAATATATTATATATTATACTATAGTATAGCAGTATAATATGTTTATTATCCAATTAATAAATATATTTATTGTATATATATATGTATGTGTGTATGTGTGTGTGTGTGTGTGTGTGTGTGTGTGTGTGTGTGTGTGTGTGTGTATGTGTGTGTGTGTGTGTGTGTGTGTGTATGTTTGTGTGTGTATATGTGTATATATGTGTGTGTGTATGTATAGATATTATACATGTACATCATATACCTTCAACATAAATAACGTATTTCCTACTTTAATTCGAGCATAGTGAGTCAATAACTAACAGTGATGTACCTATCCCATGGGACTGCAATTAATTACATAACAAACATAGAGACATCATTAATTATCAATATTTCAAAAGTAAACTTTTGAAATACCAATAATTTGGAGAAATATTCTCGTCCATAAAATAACTTAGTGTCGTACCTATTTCAACTTAAAAAACTACAATAGGTAGTAAATATTCCTAATAAGAATTGGTTATTATGAATAATATAATCTATACAATTAATTGAAAGTATTTGACAACTTCTTAAAGGACTGATATTACTTTTATACGATATTTTAACAATTTTAATATTGTACTCCATTTTATTCCATTTTTAATTTTATCTTATAAATTTGTATTCATAATTGCACACAATGTATTTTATATTATTTAAATTAGAATACTTTATTATTTATTTCAAATCCTATTTAATTTATATTCAACAATTTTTGCTTGCCTTTTTTTACAATTTGAATAAATTATTTGAAAATTTATGAAGAGATCAATATTTTCAATAACATACTTGTTTAATTGATTCTAAATAATAATATGCTAATTGTTTATTATATTCACATTACAATGCACATTTAAATACCCGTAAAACATAGTGATGTAATAATTTCGTAAAATGTACCAGCAAAATAAAAATAATATTCAAGAAAGTATGCAACGCAAAAAATGAAATGAGTTAAATGTTTTGAGGGTTTTTATCTAATAAAAGTTAAAATAGTTTAATTTGTATTAAGTATATTATATTCATTTTTTATTTTAAATAATTATATACGATTTTATAATAGATACATCATCTGGTTTCTTAGGTAAATATGTACCCAGTAGACTTAATTGATTTGTAAATTCGATTATCAATTGACTTGAAAGAAAATCCCGAGGTCAAGTTTTTTATAGATTATATTAGCTTTCAGCTTGGTCGAGTCACATGGATAGCTGGTATATATCAATATGATCACAGAACATTAAATACATTTCTGATTCATATTATATTCATGATTCAAATATAAATTCCAATGAATAAATAATAATAATAATAATAATAATTGTAATGATAATAGTAATAGTAATAGTAATAGTAATATCAATAGTAATAGTAATATTAATAGTAATAGTAATAGTAATAGTAATAGTAATAGTAATAGTAATAGTAATAGTAATAGTAATAGTGATAGTAATAGTAATAGTAATAGTAATAGTAATAGTAATAGTAATAGTAATAGTAATAGTAATAGTAATAGTAATAGTAATAGTAATAGTAATAGTAATAGTAATAGTAATAGTAATAGTAATAGTAATAGTAATAGTAATAGTAATAGTAATAGTAATAGTAATAGTAATAGTAATAGTAATAGTAATAGTAATAGTAATAGTAATAGTAATAGTAATAGTAATAGTAATAGTAATAGTAATAGTAATAGTAATAGTAATAGTAATAGTAATAGTAATAGTAATAGTAATAGTAATAGTAATAGTAATAGTAATAGTAATAGTAATAGTAATAGTAATAGTAATAGTAATAGTAATAGTAATAGTAATAGTAATAGTAATAGTAATAGTAATAGTAATAGTAATAGTAATAGTAATAGTAATAGTAATAGTAATAGTAATAGTAATAGTAATAGTAATAGTAATAGTAATAGTAATAGTAATAGTAATAGTAATAGTAATAGTAATAGTAATAGTAATAGTAATAGTAATAGTAATAGTAATAGTAATAGTAATAGTAATAGTAATAGTAATAGTAATAGTAATAGTAATAGTAATAGTAATAGTAATAGTAATAGTAATAGTAATAGTAGTAGTAGTAGTAGTAGTAGTAGTAATAGCAATAGTAATAGTAAGTATAATAAGTATAGTAAGTAAGTCATTAATCATAAAAATAACTTACTATTGTCTAATTACTTAGTGACATAAATTAACCATAGAACAAATTAACTATACAAATATATAATATCAATTTTAATAGAATTCGAAATCAAATTTTATAATATATATTTTACATATTATAGTAATAATTTGAGATATCGGAAAAGTGGAATCTTGATTTCTTTTAATAATAGTTTTAACAAATTTGTAGTAAAAAAATAAAATCAGAAAATTACGCCGTTAACAATTGTTATTAATATATAATATATATATTAATATATGTTTGAACAGTCGTCCTACATCAGCTTATTTAATGACATGAATTATTGAGTATACATTGCTTACCCAAAAGTATTACTTACTGAACTATATGGTAAATGGCTATCAAAGATTAGCTATAAGGCAACCAAAGTACAATACACCAGACTTATGTATATACAATAGAGTGCATATGTATCCCTAAGGGTTGCTATGTTTTAGAGAATCTTCCTTAATACTTCATATTTAAATATTTATTTTTATGCTACTTCAGGAAAATATATAAACTATTTTGTCATTTTATAATAATTAAACGGTATTAAAACTATATATTTGCCTTCATATAAATTGATATATATATATATATATATATATATATTCCTATATGAACAAATAGATGTAACTAATACATAATCGAATAGTAAAATAATAACATTATATATAAGTTCTTTATATAAACTTTTTCGTTATGAGATTAAAGTATTCAACCAAATGTATTTGATACATAACTGGATTTATTTCAATCCAAAATAGAAATGTACGTCGTAAGACGAAGGTGGAATGAAATAATTCTAAATGCAAGTAATTATAATGTTGATATTTAAGACTACATACTACACACCCAAACCTTACACACGTTGAAGAGTGACATACACATTATGTTGAAATTACATATTCATGTTGTAATACCATTTAATTGCTAAATATAATTTAATTTAATATGCAAATGTACATACCCTATGGAAACTATAAGATACATATATTAATTAGTATCTATATAATATAATTCGTATATTAAAATTATATTTTATAATAGTGATGGCATGATCGCTCTCTTTAAAACGAGGTTTTTAATCTAATTTCTCTAGTGAAGAGATTTTGCGTAGCTATTGTTAGCAAAACACAGCCCCAAGCAACCACCGCATCCTATGAACCTTATCTTCCAACATGCATCGATTCCTTAATCTCGCCTTGGCAGCCGCTTCTTCTGCTAGATCGCCGCAACACTGCCCCGGCGGAGGACCACCTTTAGAGCTGTTCGTAGACCTATCGATAGTCTCGCCCATTGCCCCGCCCATTGCCCCGCCCATTGCCCCGCCCATAGTTACCGCGTACCCGCCCATAGAAACGCCACCTCCCGCGTCGTAATGCGAACGCCTTCTCGATTCGTAAATCGTTTGCGAAGCTTGCGATTGTTGTTCGGCGATGGGCGGGGCGATGGGCGGGGCGAGGGGCGCGTCGAGAGGCGGGGCGAGAGGCGGGACGATCGGAGAGTCTAGATGATGTGCTACACGAGGCTGGGAAATTGGTCGCATCATCTCTCCTGTGGCGAATATGCGTTCTCCGTCCCTGTCTTTCAGTGCGAGGTTCGCTTCGTCCGGACGGTCGTCGTAGCTCCACCCCCTCGACACGCCCATTCGTTTTCCCGGCATCCTCGACGTCTCGTTATGGGGCGAGACTTCGGTACGGGTCTTGCGACGGTACTCCTGTTCCGTGGCAACCGGTGGTCTGTCGTAATCTTGACCGCTATGCACGCGACTGGCGCGTGACGGGTGCGGGGCGGGGCTAGCGTTGGCATAGTAACCGTTACTCGTAGCGTACGCCGACACCCCGTTACACGGCCCCCGGTACCGGAAGTTCATTGCGGAGTCGTCGGCCGATATCGGAGGCGATGTTCCCCGCGTCGCGCGTTGCTCTTGGTAGCCGACGTGGCACGGGTACCCCGCGCGATACGGATATCCGGTTGGCTCTTGGTATTCCGGGTAGCGTTGGTACTCCGGGCGATCCGGATATCTCGATTCCACGCGACCCCGATAATCCGGGTGACCTCGGTGCCGATCGGCCGGCTCTTGTAACGAACGCGTCGGATATCGGCATTCGTCGGATAGCGTTTGCTCGTAGTTCTGGTAACGGCGAGGACCTCGAGCCGACGCCATCTGCTCTCCGCAACCGGAGTTCAACGGAACCGCCGCAGACGAGATCGCGTCGGCCGCAGATGCCGGCGGAACACGACTTCCGTAAGCCAGCCGCTCGATTCTCCGGTACGCGTTTGGATCGTCGTCGGCCGGATGCTCGCGTTCTCGGAGTTCTCGGAACTCCCCGTTAGGCGGCACGCGACTGGAGGTCTCGTGAACTCGCCGCCTGCCAACTTGGCCGTAATCTTCGCGACGCTCTCCGGCGTAGTCTCCGAGACGAGACGAGTCGACCGAGTCGTTCGGATGGATCGAACTCCGTTGGTAGTCGTTGCTAGGCTGTTGGCGAATCCGCGAATGCTGGTCGCCGCAGTTGGCGACCGTTCGATCGCGTCCGGAGTGGTTTGGTTGACCACTCGACTGCGTCCAGTACGGCGAGTTCGGTTGGTAGAGCGATCCGGCTCCACAACTTCCATTTGTTAGAACATGCGACCGCATGTACGAATGAGGTTGTTGTTGTTGTTGTTGTTGTTGTTGTTGTTGTTGTTGTTGTTGTTGTTGTTGTTGTTGTTGTTGTTGACCATTTGAATTTGCGTTCCGGTGTAGTTTCGAGACTCTCGAATAAATTGCTGAAAGGTCTTTAATGTTAATATTTAATGTTTTAAAACTATATTATAATATTAGCCACAGAATTAGTTATTTGATACGTTTGGTTATATAAATTATAGTTTGTGATTTAACGTAATTAGGTTTCAGTTACGTTGGCCCTTAAACCGTAACTATCTATATCGTTACGTAAGATGAACATCGTGATCATTTATATACGGACCATCATTTGCTTCCGTGTCCGAACAATAATCCGGTTTTCGTCTTGTATGCGGCTTGCGGCGCTGTGTTTGGGGCGATAGAAAATGGCCCCTGGGCAATGACCGGAAGTCGTGATTACCGGCTCGGTTTCTAGGCGTCGGTTGCGCTGGCGGACTGGACACTTCCGGTAGGGTAACGGGCGTCGAGTCTATCCGCTCAGCACTGGGAAAACCGCACTTCAACACCACCACCGGAACGATGTCAGCCTCGTGACGAGGAAGTCCAGATATGGCATGACACGACGAGGTAGACTGTAAGAATGTCATGTAGGCTTTATGTCAGGCAGTTGCTTTATGATACACATATGTGTGACATATGTCACTTCACACCGACCATGGCTCAAACAGCGTAAATATTTATATATATATATATATATATATGTATATATATATATATATATATATATATATATATATATATATATATATGTATGTATGTGTGTATATGTTTAAGAATGTGTATGTGTATTTGTGAGTATGTGTGTGTGTGTGTGTATGTGTGTGTGTGTGTGTGAGTGAGTGTGTGAAATGTGTGTGTGAGTGTATGTAATTGAAATTGAAACTATTTAATTACAAGGATTGGAAGAATATTATATGTTCTATATTGTAAATATGTAATATTAATTTTCATTTTAAATATGTTATATAATAAGGACATTTCTCCGATACCTGTATTTCTAACCACTCTTTAGCTAAATATGACTAATATATTACTGTGATATACTACTATCATATCTGTAAATAAATAAAGAGATTTAGTTTTGTTGCATTACATAACTTATTTTATGTTATCCGATAATTTGAGTAGCACATGAAATATTTGAAAATGCCATCACTCTATTTCCAGGTGGAATTATTAAAATATATTAATTATAAAATTCCTATAATTATGCAGTCACGTAAATACATTTTCTATATGGTATATATTTACATAGTACGACATCAATACTTTAGTATGTCTATACATGTTAGTAAATGTATCATTATATGTAATATTATATATCACAATTAGTAATTAACGGTGTTTAATTATCATTAATGTCAACTTAGTACCTATGGAAACATCTGTAACTTGAAACTAGAACATAAGAGATATCCTAATTTGGCAGAGATTTTACATACATATATACATACATACATACATACATACATACATACACTCACACATACATACATATACACATACACACATACACATATATACTTATACACTCATACATACATATATAGATACATACATACATACATACACACATACATACATACATACATACATACATACATACATACATACATACATACATACATACATACATACATACATACATACATACATACATACATACATACATACATACATACATACATACATACATACATACATACATACATACATACATACATACATACATACATACATACATACATACATACATACATACATACATACATACATACATACATACATACATACATACATACATACATACATACATACATACATACATACATACATACATACATACATACATACATACATACATACATACATACATACATACATACATACATACATACATACATACATACATACATATATACATGCATACATACATGCATACATACATACATACACACATACGTACATACGTACATACATACATATATACATACATACATACATACATATATACATACATATATATATACGTACATACATACATACAAACATACATACATACATACATACATACGTACATACATACCTACATACATAAATACATACATACATACATACATACATACATACTTACATACATACGTACATACATACGTTCATACATACACAAATACATACGTACATACATACGTACATATATACATATATACATACATACATACATACACATCACATGTAAATGCCGTACATTGTATGGTATAAGGTATTCGATCATTTCATTCATTTAGAGCCTCATTGTTAATCCGTGCAATTTGTGCTTTGCTCGTATTACCTGAAATTCAGAATTGCATAATATTTGTAACAGGCCCAATTCTAATATGTATTTATTCACGCCACAATTCTCGAAGATAATTATAGAAAAATCCCATGATTATTAGATCTGAATAAGTTATTCTTATCTACAAAATACGTCCAATATATCGATGTTATAAATACCTTGGAAATCATTCAAATCATTTTAGATTTTTATAAAATATAATAAAAGTGAAAATATATTTTATTTGTATTCAAAATATTTTACGTTTATTTTTATTTAAAATAATTATATAATATTGTATAATAGATAGTATCTATTAGATACATCATCTGGTTTCTTGGGATATATCCAAGAAACCAGATAATGTAACTCTTATAAATTATTATATAATTATTTTAAGATTAATTATTAATAAGATAACTGTATAGCTGATACCTATTTTACACCCATCGAATTTCATTGTCACTATATGTCTTTATTATAAATTATTTGGTATATATATATAGCGGACGGCATAGTGTTATACATGTGTGCACATATATATGTACATATATATATATATATATATATATATATATATATATATATATATATATATATATGTGTGTGTGCATTAGTGAATTAAATCTATTTTTGGCTAGATGATTACATGAATATTATATAACTATATAAAATTGTACTTACAGTTATGTGTGTATACATACATATATGTATATATATATATATATGTGTGTGTGTGTGTGTATGTGCGTGTGTAAATAGGTATATAGATAGAATTATTGTATATTAAATTAATATTTCATCATTAATATCATACATTGTAATTATAATTATTATATATAAGAGATCCCAGGAGCACATTTGAAACCATATGCTGTAACTATTATTAGTATTTACATAATTAGTTTAAACATAATATATTTAAAATATAAATATCAAATATTTTTACTATAAGATAAAAAAAAACTCATCTGCTTTTGATGATTTATCCGTTGTCGAGGCAAATCTGCGTAAGTTTGAAAAATGTCCGCCATTAACCTTTGTTGGCGGTGTTCTTAACTCCAGTACAAGACGATGAGACAATGACATAGATACGACGACATCATCAACACTCCTCAGGCCTGGTGTCGACACGTTCGTACCATTCACGGAGATAATCTATTGTTAGATACTACAGTTAATAAACATTTGGTGGGCACGTGTCTACGTAATGAATAGTTAGTGATCGCATATATGCACCTTAAGATCAACTTAAGATCACCTTAGATCACCTTAGGATAACCTTAAGATCACCTTAATAGCACCTTAAGATCACCTTAAGATCAACTTAAGATCACCTTAAGATCACCTTAAGATCACCTTAAGATCACCTTAAGATCACCTTAAGATCACCTTAAGATCACCTTAATAGCACCTTAAGATCACCTTAAGATCAACTTAAGATCACCTTAAGATCACCTTAAGATCACCTTAATAGCACCTTAAGATCACCTTAAGATCAACTTAAGATCACCTTAAGATCACCTTAAGATCACCTTAAGATCACCTTAAGATCAACTTAAGATAACATTAGATCACCTTAAGATAACCTTAGATCACCTTAAGATCACCTTAAGATCAACTTAAGATAACATTAGATCACCTTAAGATTACCTTAAGATCGCCTTAAGATCACCTTAAGATCACCTTAAGATCACCTTAAGATCACCTTAAGATCACCTTAAGATCACCTTAAGATCAACTTAAGATAACATTAGATCACCTTATGATAACCTTAGATCACCTTAAGATCAACTTAAGATAACATTAGATCACCTTAAGAGTACCTTAAGATCGCCTTAAGATCACCTTAAGATCACCTTAAGATTACCTTAAGATCACCCTAAGATTGCCTTAAGATTGCCTTAAGATCGCCTTAAGATTGCCTTAAGATCACCTTAAGATTACCTTAATAGCACCTTAAGATCAACTTAAGATAACCTTAGATCACCTTAAGATCACCTTAAGATCACCTTAAGATCACCTTAAGATTACCTTAAGATCACCTTAAGATCACCCTAAGATCACCTTAATAGCACCTTAAGATCACCTTAAGATCACCTTAAGATTACCTTAAGATCACCTTAAGATCACCCTAAGATCACCTTAATAGCACCTTAAGATCACCTTAAGATCACCTTAAGATCACCTTAAGATCACCTTAAGATCAACTTAATAGCAACTTATTATTACCTTAAGATCAACTTAAGATCACCCTAAGATCGCCTTAAGATCGCCTTAAGATCACCTTAAGATTACCAGCATGATTATATTGTCATTTGACTTCAATCCAATATAGTAATACACGATCAAAGATCAATCAATCAATTCAAACCTCTTGGCTGCATACATTAAATTTCTGTTAAATAAATACTTAATTCTAATTCTTAATTCTACGTTCTCCTGGATGATATAATCTGAAATTACCTTCAATATAATTTATGATATAACCAGTAATATGATCTTTAATATATCATATACTATAACTTATTATAAAATATATAAGATAACCTATAATATAGTTTTTTTAAAACCTACAATTTAACTAAAATATAACTAAGATATAACCTATAATATAACCTATAATATAACCTACAATATAACCTATAATATAACCAATAATATAACCTATAATATAACCTATAATATAACATATAATATAACATATAATAATACATATAATATAACCTAAAATATAACTTAAATATAACTTAAATATAACCTAATTATAACATAAATATGACCTATAATATAACCTACAATATAACCTATAATATGACCTATAATATAACCTATAAGATAAAATATAGGTTATTATATATAATATAATATATAAGTTAGGCTATAAGATAAACTATAATATAGCTTATTATAAAACCTATAATATATAGTACTAAACTATAACTTATTATAAAATATATAAGATAACCTATAATATAGTTTTTTTAAAACCTACAATTTAACTATAATATAACTAAAATATAACCTATAATATAACATATAATATAATATATAATATAACATATAATATAACCTATAATATAACCTATAATATAACCTATAATATAACCTATAATATAACCAATAATATAACCTATAATATAACCTATAATATAACCTATAATATAACCTATAATATAACCAATAATATAACCTATAATATAACCAATAATATAACCTATAATATAACCTATAATATAACCTATAATATAACCTATAATATAACCAATAATATAACCTATAATATAACCTATAATATAACCTATAATATAACCTAAAATATAACCAATAATATAACCTATAATATAACCTATAATATAACCTATAATATAACCTATAATATAACCAATAATATAACTTATAATATAACCTAAAATATAACCTATAATATAACCTATAATATAACCTATAATATAACCTATAATATAACTTATAATGTGACCTACAAGGAATCCTAAAATATAACCTAAATATAAGCTAAAAACAACATATAATATAATGTATACTATTACCTATAAGATAACCTATAAGATAACCTATAAGATAACCTATACGATAACCTATAAGATTACCTATAATATGTCCTTTAAGATAACCTATAAGATAACATATGAGATAACATATGAGATAACATATAATATGAGCTTTAATATAACCTATAAGATAAACTTTAAGATAACCTATAATATAACCTATAAGATAACCTATTAGATAACCTATAACATATTCTATGACCTATAAGATAACATATACGATGCCATATAAGGTAATACATGATGTAACTTATAATATTAAATATAATATCTGGTCGGGTTTGGGCCAATATCAAAACTAATGGTGCTTTGTTTACATATTCTCCAAATTAATTGAGATTTGTCATCACAGTAAATTACCGCCAAATACTCCAATATAGATATTGAATGCTAGTATCTACAGCATAGGGTAACGGGATGTATAACTTATGCTTAACCACGAACCTCGTCCCCGACACGGATGAGTGAATTATTCTGCGCGATTCCTCCCTCGGCTAATCGGGATACAAATACTCCTTTCACCTTGTCGGAGCCGTTACCTGCAATCAGGTTACGCAATGATTACGTATTCGAGTTGCTAACTGGTTAGGTTAAGTTACTGGTACCATCAACCAAAGGGGGGAGTCTCGAATTAAAATGTAATATTAAATACTTATTATTAAATTTTAAACACAGCAATACGTTCAAATCAAATGAACCATAATTACTCGTAGAATATTAAATGAATAAATAATGAATACTTAATTACCTTACAATATAATACTTAGTATAACTATATGTATGATTAACTATCGATCTAGAAGATATATCGCGATCATTTTGATTATTAATCGCAATAATTTATAATTGGACCTGGATATATATATTACAGGCTATTGAGCAATAAGTAGCTAGTGTACAAGATACATTTATTGCGCAAGATTAAACGATTGCCAAGACTCATGTTATTCGGTGTACATCGTAATGGGGGCTATTTTTACCTGCAAGCTTCTGTTCGGGTTATGAGCAGGTAAAAATAGTTCGCGACGCTAAGCCATTCTAAGATATATTCGCGTATCAGATTACTACGCGATGTAGAGATATTGCGCAAGAGTTAGAAGGTGCGCTCCCAGGCACATCACATGAACGCGTTATTAATATTTATAAATCAATATCGACGTATCTCAAGTAAACAGTACAAATGAACTGAGTCGGCTAGCTACGTCTTAACTCTCCTTACTAATGAACTCATCGTATTGGCGATGTGATGTGCTTAGTGCGTATAGATTACGTGTTCGGAATGGCGTAGATATGATCATATGGAGACATCATATGATGGTTGTGGCGGAGTGTTTTACATTAAAGCTACTAGATAAAGAACGGGTGTATGGTGGGGGGGGGACCTCGTACACCCCGGTGTAGGGTGAGGGAGACCCAGTATACCCAGGTGTAGGGTGGGGGCCCCTTACACCCCGGTGTATGGTGGGGGCCCCCTTACACCCCGGTGTATGGTGGGGGGACCTCGTACACCCCGGTGTATGGTGGGGGGACCCCGTAGTCTCGGGTGTATGGTGGGGGGACCTCGTAGTCTCGGGAGTATGGTGGGGGGACCCCGTAGTCTCGGGTGTATGGTGGGGGGACCCCGTAGTCTCAGGTGTATGGTGGGGGGACCCCTTACACCCCGGTGTACGATGGGGGACTCCTTATACCCCGGTGTATGATGGGGGACCCCATAGTCTCGGGTGTATGGTGGGGGGACTCCGTAGTCTCAGGTGTATGGTGGGGGGACCTCTTACACCCCGGTGTATGATGGGGGACCCCTTACACCCCGGTGTATGATGGGGGACCCCATAGTCTCGGGTGTATGATGGGGGACCCCATAGTCTCGGGTGTATGGTGGGGGGACCCCATAGTCTCGGGTGTATGATGGGGGACCCCTTACACCCCGGTGTATGATGGGGGACCCCGTAGTCTCTGGTGTACGGTGGGGGGACCCTGTACACCCCGGTGTATGGTGGGGGGACTCCGTACACTCCGGTGTATGGTGGGAGACCCCTTACACCCCGGTGTATGATGGGGGACCCCGTAGTCTCTGGTGTACGGTGGGGGACCCTGTATACCCCGGTGTATGGTGGGGGGACCCCGTATTCTCGGGGGTATGGTGGGGGACCCCATAGTCTCTGATGTATGGTGGGGGGACCTCGTAGTCTCGGGAGTATGGTGGGGGGACCCCATAGTCTCGGGTGTATGGTGGGGGGACCCCGTAGTCTCAGGTGTATGGTGGGGGGACCCCTTACACCCCGGTGTATGATGGGGGACCCCTTACACCCCGGTGTATGATGGGGGACCCCTTACACCCCGGTGTATGATGGGGGACCCCATAGTCTCGGGTGTATGGTGGGGGGACCCCGTAGTCTCAGGTGTATGGTGGGGGGGGCCCCTTACACCCCGGTGTATGATGGGGGACCCCTTACACCCCGGTGTATGATGGGGGACCCCGTAGTCTCTGGTGTATGGTGGGGGGTCCCCTTACACCCCGGTGTATGATGGGGGACCCCGTACGCCCCGGTGTATCGTGGGGGGACCCCGTAGTCTCAGGTGTATGGTGGGGGGACCCCATAGTCTCGGGTGTATGGTGGGGGACTCCTTACACCCCGGTGTATGATGGGGGACCCCGTAGTCTCTGATGTATGGTGGGGGGTCCCCTTACACCCCGGTGTATGGTGGGGGGACCCCGTAGTCTCTGGTGTATGGTGGGGGGTCCCCTTACACCCCGGTGTATGATGGGGGACCCCATAGTCTCGGGTGTATGGTGGGGGGACCCCATAGTCTCGGGTGTATGGTGGGGGACCCCGTAGTCTCTGGTGTATGGTGGGGGGGTCCTCTTACACCCCGGTGTATGATGGGGGACCCCGTACGCCCCGGTGTATCGTGGGGGGACCCCGTAGTCTCAGGTGTATGGTGGGGGGACCCCATAGTCTCGGGTGTATGGTGGGGGACTCCTTACACCCCGGTGTATGATGGGGGACCCCGTAGTCTCTGATGTATGGTGGGGGGTCCCCTTACACCCCGGTGTATGGTGGGGGGACCCCGTAGTCTCTGGTGTATGGTGGGGGGTCCCCTTACACCCCGGTGTATGATGGGGGACCCCGTACACCAGGTGTATGGTGGGGGGATCTCGTTGGGGGGATTTGGTGGCATGGGTATTCATCTAGCTAATGAATACTTAAGTTATAGTTTACATTCACATCGTAATGGTTTATAGTTGAATTCGTTGGTTTATAGTTGAATTCGTTGGTTTATAGTTGAATTCGTTGGTTTATAGTTGAATTCGTTGGTTTATAGTTGAATTCGGAACGTAACTCGTTGACAATGAATGTTGTCTGTGGAAGAGTGTAAGCTACGATTGTTGAAATCATCTTTTGCGATGTCACCGTAGCCGTGAGTATAAACGTGAACTATAATCCGTGACCAATGAGGTCAACCACTATTCTATAAGCATGATTGGGGCTTGGGTAGATTTGCATTGGGATGCAAAGGTCAATGGTGTCAAGGACTCAATGATTAGACGTATTGGAGGAGTATTTTTAGAATATATATATATTTATATAAGGAGAATGTTTAGTAGGCATATCTAGTAGGTATGGACACTGATGTATATCCTATAAATGTGTGTGTATGTGTGTGTGTGTGTGTGTGTGTTTGTGTGTGTTTGTGTATGTGTGTTTGTGTGTGTGTGTATGTGTGTATGTGTGTGTGTGTGTGTTTGTGTGTGTGTGTGTTTGTGTGTGTGTGTGTATGTGTGTGTGTGTGTATGTGTGTATGTGTGTGTTTGTGTGTGTGTGTGTGTATGTGTGTGTGTGTGTGTGTGTGTGTGCGTAAGTATTTATTTAGAAACATAACAATTAAAATCGAATACATTTTCTATATTACGTAAACAAGTTAATAATGAGAATCGTAGTGATTAGTAAGTATGACGTAATATGTCCTTGAAATAATATTACGTTTGCGAACATCTTTGAAAACAACATTCATACATTTACGTATACGTACATCACACACGCATACTCCCACACATACACACACATACACACACATACACCCACAATCCCACATATATAAACACACATACACATACTCAACACTCATACATACACTCACATACATACACATATGCATACGTACACACTAACACATACATAAACATACATACATACATACACATATACACATATATATACACACACATACACACACACATATACATATACATATACATATACATATACATATACACATACATATACATATACATATACACATACATATACACATACATATACACATACCTATACATATACACATACACATACATATACATATACACATACATATACATATACACATACATATACATATAAATATACACACACATATACACATACATATACACATACATATACACATACATACACACACATATACACATACCTATACATTTACACATACACACACATATACATATACATATAAATATACACACACATATACACATACGTATATACACATACACATGTCGTATATCATACATTAGTCCAACTAAGTTAGTGGTAATGGTGAATAAAGTAAATCTTATTATCGCCCATTGAAAAATAGAAACTACTCTTGGGAGTTAGAGATTTTCCAGAATACCTTTATGACAGTTCACATATTGGCTATATTATACAGACGATGTATTATCATAACTTTAGTAATATCGGTGATAGAAGAATATTAATATTATAGCAAAATCAATTACTCATTTATCATATGATATGTAATTCTAAAGGGTAATGAATTCAAATAATTAAACTAAATTTGATGTATACTCCTCATAAACAAATATATCTATTATTACTATATAAAGTATATTTGTTTGTATTTCATCATATAATATATATAATATATATATATATATATACATATATATATATAACATATGTGTGTGTGCACGTTGCCATAGTGGTCATCCTAGTATGAAGTGTCAATAGTATATGAAACTCGACCTTAATAATGGAATTGGTAATATATTATGCTATATATACATAGTTCAATATAATGTTTCAATGGTATAGATAACTGAATTAATATCATAGTATAGGTATAATGTAGTTGAAGTTAGATGTAGTGTAAGTGTAGTGTAGGTGTAGTGTAGGTGTAGTGTAGGTGTAGTGTAGGTGTAGTGTAGGTGTAGTGTAGGTGTAGTGTAGGTGTAGTGTAGGTGTAGTGTAGGTGTAGGTGTAGTGTAGGTGTAGTGTAGATGTAGTGTAGGTGTAGTGTAGGTGTAGTGTAGGTGTAGTGTAGGTGTAGTGTAGGTGTAGTGTAGGTGTAGTGTAGGTGTAGTGTAGGTGTAGTGTAGGTGTAGTGTAGGTGTAGTGTAGGTGTAGTGTAGGTGTAGTGTAGGTGTAGTGTAGGTGTAGTGTAGGTGTAGTGTAGGTGTAGTGTAGGTGTAGTGTAGGTGTAGTGTAGGTGTAGTGTAGGTGTAGTGTAGGTGTAGTGTAGGTGTAGTGTAGGTGTAGTGTAGGTGTAGTGTAGGTGTAGTGTAGGTGTAGTGTAGGTGTAGTGTAGGTGTAGTGTAGGTGTAGTGTAGGTGTAGTGTAGGTGTAGTGTAGGTGTAGTGTAGGTGTAGTGTAGGTGTAGTGTAGGTGTAGTGTAGGTGTAGTGTAGGTGTAGTGTAGGTGTAGTGTAGGTGTAGTGTAGGTGTAGTGTAGGTGTAGTGTAGGTGTAGTGTAGGTGTAGTGTAGGTGTAGTGTAGGTGTAGTGTAGGTGTAGTGTAGGTGTAGTGTGTGTAGTATAGGTGTAGTGTAGGTGTAGTGTAGGTGTAGTGTAGGTGTAGTGTAGGTGTAGTGTAGGTGTAGTGTAGGTATAGTGTAGGTGTAGTGTAGGTGTAGTGTAGGTGTAGGTATAGTGTAGTGTAGTGTAGGTATAGTGTAGGTGTAGTGTAGTGTAGTGTAGTGAAGGTATAGTATAGTGTAGGTGTAGTGTAGTGTAGTGTAGTGTATGTATAGTGTAGTGTAGGTGTAGTGTAGGTGTAGTGTAGGTGTAGTGTAGGTGTAGTGTAGGTGTAGTGTAAGTGTAGTGTAGGTGTAGTGTAGGTGTAGTGTAGGTGTAGTGTAGGTGTAGTGTAGGTGTAGTGTAGGTGTAGTGTAGGTGTAGTGTAGGTGTAGTGTAGGTGTAGTGTAGGTGTAGTGTAGGTGTAGTGTAGGTGTAGTGTAGGTGTAGTGTAGGTGTAGTGTATGTGTAGTGTAGGTGTAGTGTAGGTGTAGTGGAGGTATAGTGTAGGTGTAGTGTAAGTGTAGTGTAGGTGTAGTGTAGGTGTAGTGTAGGTGTAGTGGAGGTATAGTGTAGGTGTAGTGGAGGTATAGTGTAGGTGTAGTGTAGGTATAGTGTAGGTGTAGTGTAGGTGTAGTGTAGGTGTAGTGGAGGTATAGTGTAGTGTAGGTGTAGTGAAGGTATAGTGTAGTGTAGATGTAGTGTAGTGTAGTGAAGGTATAGTGTAGTGTAGGTGTAGTGTAGTGTGGTGTAGGTATAGTGTAGTGTAGGTGTAGTGTAGTGTAGTGAAGGTATAGTGTAGTGTAGTGAAGGTGTAGTGTAGGTGTAGTTTAGTGTAGGTGTAGTTTAGTGTAGTGTAGGTATAGTGTAGTGTAGGTGTAGTGTATGTGTAGTGTAGTCTTGGTATAGTGTAGTGTAGGTGTAGTGTAGGTGTAGTGAAGGTATAGTGTAGTGTAGTGAAGGTATAGTGTAGTGTAGGTGTAGTGTAGGTGTAGTGAAGGTATAGTGTAGTGTAGGTGTAGTGTAGTGTAGTGTAGGTATATTGCAGTGTAGGTGTAGTGTAGGTGTAGTGAAGGTATATTGTAGTGTAGTGTAGTGTAGGTGTAGTGTAGGTGTAGTGTAGGTGTAGTGTAGGTGTAGTGTAGGTGTAGTGTAGGTGTAGTGTAGGTGTAGTGTAGGTGTAGTGTAGGTGTAGTGTAGGTGTAGTGTAGGTGTAGTGTAGGTGTAGTGTAGGTGTAGTGTAGGTGTAGTGTAGGTGTAGTGTAGGTGTAGTGTAGGTGTAGTGTAGGTGTAGTGTAGGTGTAGTGTAGGTGTAGTGTAGGTGTAGTGTAGGTGTAGTATAGGTGTAGTGTAGGTGTAGTGTATGTGTAGTGTAGGTGTAGTGTAGGTGTAGTGTAGGTGTAGTGTAGGTGTAGTGTAGGTGTAGTGTAGGTGTAGTGTAGGTATAGTGTAGGTGTAGTGTAGGTGTAGTGTAGGTGTAGTGTAGGTGTAGTGTAGGTGTAGTGTAGGTGTAGTGTAGGTGTAGTGTAGGTGTAGTGTAGGTGTAGTGTAGGTGTAGTGTAGGTGTAGTGTAGGTGTAGTGTAGGTGTAGTGTAGGTGTAGTGTAGGTGTAGTGTAGGTGTAGTGTAGGTGTAGTGTAGGTGTAGTGTAGGTGTAGTGTAGGTGTAGTGTAGGTGTAGTGTAGGTGTAGTGTAGGTATAGTGTAGGTGTAGTGTAGGTGTAGTGTAGGTGTAGTGTAGGTGTAGTGTAGGTGTAGTGTAGGTGTAGTGTAGGTGTAGTGTAGGTGTAGTGTAGGTGTAGTGTAGGTGTAGTGTAGGTGTAGTGTAGGTGTAGTGTAGGTGTAGTGTAGGTGTAGTGTAGGTGTAGTGTAGGTGTAGTGTAGGTGTAGTGTAGGTGTAGTGTAGGTGTAGTGTAGGTGTAGTGTAGGTGTAGTGTAGGTGTAGTGTAGGTGTAGTGTAGGTGTAGTGTAGTTGTAGTGTAGGTGTAGTGTAGGTGTAGTGTAGGTGTAGTGTAGGTGTAGTGTAGGTGTATTGTAGGTGTAGTGTAGGTGTAGTGTAGGTGTAGTGTAGGTGTAGTGTAGTGTAGGTGTAGTGTAGGTGTAGTGTAGGTGTAGTGTAGGTGTAGTGTAGGTGTAGTGTAGGTGTAGTGTAGGTGTAGTGTAGGTGTAGTGTAGGTGTAGTGTAGGTGTAGTGTAGGTGTAGTGTAGGTGTAGTGTAGGTGTAGTGTAGGTGTAGTGTAGGTGTAGTGTAGGTGTAGTGTAGGTGTAGTGTAGGTGTAGTGTAGGTGTAGTGTAGGTGTAGTGTAGGTGTAGTGTAGGTGTAGTGTAGGTGTAGTGTAGGTGTAGTGTAGGTGTAGTGTAGGTGTAGTGTAGGTGTAGTGTAGGTGTAGTGTAGGCGTAGTGTAGGTGTAATGTAGGTGTATTGTAGGTGTAGTGTAGGTGTAAAATAGTAAAATAACAAATTTGCATCAAAAACTAAATTAGAAATGAATAAAATTAAAAAATATGTATTTTGTATAAAGTTCAAGATTAGATTATATTCTATATAAGATTTGCAAACTCTCAGTTGAATATCCCAGTAAACATTACAGGTAATTTAATTTTTTTGAATTTCATGTCTTTATATATATGTGTGTGTGTTTATGTGTGGACGTGTGTGAATGTGTGTGGGTGTGGGTGTGTGGGCGTGTGTGTATGTGTGTGTATGTATATGCGTGTTAAGTATTTATTTAGTCACAATGAATATAAAATTTAGTATGTTCTACGATGTTTAAAAAACGTAGGAAATATGTGGTGGTTTTATTCGATATGTGTAGAAAGTTGTTGTCTTAAATGATAGTGATTATTTTCACTGACCAGGAAACTATTTAGAATATAATCGAATACTTTATAAGTATACTTATAAGTATTGAGGATTTAGGTAAATTACTTTGAATCCAATATCATTTAGTCGTTTGAAAAATATAGAAGGACAAGTTAGATTGTAAGTTCGAAATTGCCTACTTTTAATCTTAGCTGAATGCTGAATCTTTAATCTTAGCTTAATTCAGTTGCCCTCTTAAGTTATATGGTTGTTGTAAGTTAGAGTTGTTTTCAGTATCGTTAGTAATGTGAACTCAACGGAGTTCGAAGTTGGCAGCCAGTTAATTCGTTGTTATAAGTTAGTAACACTATTTTTTTTGAGTTTATTAATAAGTTTTATTGATCTGTTGATAATTCTGTCGAAGTGTTGTAAAGTCGTTTTATTTTGATATTCTAATAGGGATTTCCATATTGTAGTCTGGAAAGTATAATAGCCTGCTTTAGTAAAGTAGTTGTTTTGGCTGTTAAATATGGTCGTTGCCGTCTTATGGCGAATAATTTAAGAATTAGTGTTTTGACGTATAATTTATATTTAGTGCATTATAAATATCGTAGAATTGAATTATTTAAGTAAATATCTAAAAAAATTAAGAATTTCAGTTTTTAGAAGTTAGTCATGAGGTTATTTCTTGAAACGAATTGTTTATTTGTTTTGGTAGTCAGGGCAGTAATTTTGTCGGTAATGTATTTCGATACATGTTTTTAAGTGCATTTGTGTATGCGTAGGTGAACGCGTGTGTATGCGTATACGAATGTACGTGTGTTTGCGTGGGTGCGGGGTTCATCTAAGCACGCCGGTGTGCGTATTCACAGCGGCGAAGGGAGTGATGTTTGTGTGTAGAGGCTGAGGTTATTAAATATTAATATTCAGAGGCGTCGCGTATTGATCCGAATAGCTTCATCTGGTCGTAAGAACTTTCGAGAATACCGCAAAATACCGCACACTACCAAACCCCCTCACAATGTCCAGCCCCCATAAACTACCTAGCCCCCACACACTACCAAAGCCCCTCACAATGTCCAGCCCCCATAAACTACCTAGCCCCCACATACTACCTACCTCCTACATAATACCTAACCCCTACACAATACCTAGCCCCATATATTACATAGGCCCCACATACTATCTAGCCCCCTCACAATGTCCAGCCCCCATAAACTACCTAGCCCCCACATACTACCTAACCCCTACACAATACCTAGCCCCATATACTACATAGGCCCCACATACTATCTAGCCCCATCACAATGTCCAGCCCCCACAAACTACCTAGCCCCCACATACTACCTAACCCTTACACAATACCTAGCCCCATATACTACATAGCCCCCACATACTACCTAACCCCTACACAATACCTAGCCCCATATACTTAATAGCCCCCACATACTATCTAGCCCCATCACAATGTCCAGCCCCCATAAACTACCTAGCCCCTACATACTACCTAACCCCTACATACTACCTAGCCCCATATACTACATAGGCCCCACATACTATCTAGCCCCATCACAATGTCCAGCCCCCACAAACTACCTAGCCCCTACATACTACCTAACCCCTACATAATACCTAGCCACCATATACTACATAGCCCCCACACACTATCTAGCCCCCTCACAATGCCCAGCCCCCATAAACTACCTAGCCCCCACATACTACCTAACCCTTACACAATACCTAGCCCCATATACTACATAGCCCCCACATACTATCTAGCCCCATAACAATGTCCAGCCCCCATAAACTACCTAGCCCCTACATACTACCTAACCCCTACATACTACCTAGCCCCATATACTACATAGGCCCCACATACTATCTAGCCCCATCACAATGTCCAGCCCCCACAAACTACCTAGCCCCTACATACTACCTAACACCTACATAATACCTAGCCCCATATACTACATAGCCCCCATACACTATCTAGCCCTCTCACAATGTCCAGCCCCCATAAACTACCTAGCCCCCACATACTACCTAACCCTACACAATACCTAGCCCCCATATACTACATAGCCCCCACACACTATCTAGACCCACATACATTCTCGCACCCATCCCTCACATAAACATATACAAAACCCTACCTCTTACTAATCACCACACCTTCTTTTCGCATTTATCTAACTAGACACGAACCCATCATAACCCATCATAACTACAAAATCAATCCCACCAATTCCATGCCCACACTCGTGTTTAACTCTCATACCCACAAACACCAACCCTTACACCTACCATTGCACCCATCCTAAACCCCACCTCTCATACATATGCACTATTTTACCTATACCATTTACTATCCCCACACACACACATGTCGTGGGTATCAGTATTAAATAACAGAATACTCCCCTCTACATTATGCAACGTACCTGGGACGGACATGAGCCTTTCTAAAGGAGTCCATGATAGAATACCTTAGTATCAACCGCTAGATGTAACATGTATGCATAGGATTATAATCCTATATATATATATATATATATATATATATATATATATTTATATATTTAATTATTTATATATATATATAAATATAATACAGTATAATAAAGGTATGTCCAGAAAGTAGAAGATATTGTAAAAAAAGATTTTGCAGTTACACTCCCCGTATCAATAGTGATATCGATCCTCATATAGCAGGCAAGTAACGGGTGCGTGATAGTATACGCGTTATAATCAGTGCGCGCTAGAATGAGCGCATGCGTGCGTATGCGTGCGTATGCGTGTGTATGTGCGCTCTTGCGTGCGCCCGAGATTCGCGAGTAAACGCTAAAGCCGCGCGTCCGATTAGAAATACGTGCAAACTCTTGTGAACACTTTTTATCATGCGTTTTGTCCCGTAATGTCGGTTGCTTCCTGCTTCGGGATACTGACCTTCGCGAATATAGAAGCCGAGGCTTTGGCCGGGTCTTTTGATAATTTCGACACTCCTGTAACGATCCGTTGTGTTGTTCGCAGTCGGAGGACATGTCCTTCCGTAGGACATTCTCGTTATGGCTTGTCGGTTGATGATTCTGTGATATGGCGGGTGTAGGTCTGTAGTCAGCGCACGCATGCCGTGAAACACCCGCCATCGCCAATTTGTTCCTTATTATCTCGTGATTGTTCTTTTACGAGATAGAGAATGAGTGAGTGAGTGAGTGAGTGTGAGTGAGTGAGTGAGTGAGTGAGTGAGTGAGTGAGTGAGTGAGTGAGTGAGTAGGTTCGTGAGTGAGTGAGTGAGTGAGTGAGTGAGTGAGTAGGTTCGTGAGTGAATGAGTGAGTGAGTGAGTGAGTGAATGAGTGTGTGAGTGAGTGAGTGAGTGAGTGAGTGAGTGAGTGAGTGAGTGAGTGAGTGAGTGAGTGAGTGAGTGAGTTAATGAGTGAGTGAGTGAGTGAATGAGTGAGTGAGTGAGTGAGTGAGTGAGTGAATGAGTGAGTGAGTGAGTGAGTGAATAAGTGAGTGAGTGTGTGAGTGTGTGAGTGAGTGAGTGAGTGAGTGAGTGAGTGAGTGTGTTAGTGGGTGGGTGAAGGCGAGCGACAGACAGGGGGAGGAAGCAATTTAATAGTATAATGTATCAGTGACGTATTACTATAAAGGTATTGGTATTGGTCATGCGATTATACAATTTTCTTTTCACCTTTATCTTCAAGAACTGATACCGCAATTGTCTTAATACTTCGATGTTATCACATCTTCATTATCTATATTTAATATTTTTTATAAAACTTGTACATCTATTTAATTCCGGAATTATTAGATGAGAGATATTCGTGGATATTTCAACCGTTTTATTTAGAGATTATGAATCATTCATCGCATTATAATTTTTTAATTACTAGATTCACTATAATTTACTTCACCGTTTCTCATTCCCTTTAATAATGCGACTTTACAGTATTTAAATGTATTCAAAAGTATATTAGAATATCGCATTTGTGATCATTCGAATTGGTTTACTCTCTATTAAAAGTACTCAATATATCTGAATAATTTATGTTATCACAAAATACTGATATACTAAAATTCCTGGTGTCTTGGGACCCTTCGTTGTCTGTGTGCAAAGCTACTTATGTGTGGACTACGTTCAGTCTAGTCCAGTAAAGTCTATTATAAAATATACCAATGTATTGTTGCGTAGTGGGTGTACCTGTATTTTCATCTAATTTCAGAAAGAACAATTGACATATTAAAAACATATATGTAATTATAATTGTACTAAGACAGTATTACTTAGTATACGTAAATGATTAAAACTTATATGTAAAATTAAATAAATAAATGTGATAGTAACAGTGTAATATATTAATAGTAACAACTAAAGGCGGATTAATAATTATAAACCAACACGGTGCATAACATAAACCATATTTAAATTATAATTAACTGCTATAGAAACACTTTTACTAGATAAAAGCTTTAAATACATATCTGTGTTTTTAAATACTACTTTTTCATCTACAGATTTAATAGAAGCTCAATGTTTCTATGTATTAACTAATATTTTCGTAGTGATTTCCAATAATAAACGTATCATTTGAAAATATACTGCTACCGCCTGAAATTATAATTAATATACTAAATGTTATGTATTCAGCACAACGAATATAATAGTATCAGGGTACTTGAATTCTAAAAAAATTGGAAATGCAGATCTATTAAATTCTAAAAGAAATCATCATCGAATAGGAGATTTATTAGCACCTATTTAATACTCGTTATTAATAATTTATCAAAATAAATAAGCATAGAATATAATCAATATTTTATTTTCAAATAAACTATAAAAGAAATTGATCTAACTTTTAACTAAATAATACTCATCTAGATCATTCATTTCTCTATAAGATGTATAAATTAAATGTTAGTATACACCAAGATAGGTTGAGAGACATTTATCATAGTGAATTATTTGGTTATCGCCCACCTGGGGCGTACTCACATTTAAATATTGAATTACATTATTTTATATAAACATAATAAACAAAAAATCATTAGAATTTAAGTTGCTATTATTATATAATAATTAAAAACTGCAAACATTTTTATATAATATAATAATTAAAAACTACTTTATTTATACTGAGGGTGTTAATTATGTATCTATTATACAATCATAATTAGGCAACTGGGTAATCTAGTATATATAGATATAGGAATATACACACAGATGTAACGCAGTTATATTTAGAATACTAAGTACATTGCGAGTACCCGCGACCATCGTTAATGTATCTCGATCTACAAATTACTTGGACGTACATTTCAATTAGAATGGAGTAGATCGAAATTACCGCATTACAAGCATTACAAGCATTACCGCATTACAAGCATTACAAGCGTTACAAGCGTTACCGCATTACACGCGGTTATTAAAAAGGAGATCGTTAGAGAAAGCAGACAACGTCGCGACATTTCATTCGCAGTAGCTGATGAACGACATTCGGCGAATCAGAGGAGTGCGTTGGTCCGCCGGAATATCTTCGCAGTCGTCTTCCGACGGCAGATTCGATTTGACGCGTCGGAAACGTCGGTCGTCGGTGGTGTTCTCGGATTCCGATTCGCTTTCGTCGTACGCAATAGTGCCGGTGACCTTGCTCGGCTCGATGATACGTAAAGAACCGACGTCGTAGTCGGTCAACTGGCCAATAGGAGGGAAGTAGTTAATCGTATAGCGGGGTACGGTAATTATTGTAGACTTACCGACAAGACGAACGGGAGAACTCGATTGGATTTCATTAATTATTTAATTTGATCGCAGTTGTAAATAAATTGTATAAAATGTATTTAAAGTTGGCACTATTAATTATATTTAATTATCATAAATATAACATAACTAAATATTGATAAAGTGGATCAAATTATTAATATATTAAAAAAACTAACATCTAAAATATTATCTTGAATATATAATTAACACGTAACAAAAAATCATTTATATAATTATTAAATAAGTTTGTTTCTAAAAAATATATTCAATAAAAATAATCAACTTTCTTGAAAAATTTACATTTTATTAAAATTTGTAAAGTATGATTAAAAAGTAAAATAAGAAATTCATATACGACGAAATCAATGTTTAAAGAAAGAGAATAATATTTGATTAATGATTACCAGGGACAATTAAAAGACAACTACTATATTAATGTTTAGTGTATTATCAATGATAATTAAGTAAATTATTGCCGATAAATAAAACAAAACGCGTGATTGTGCATTGAACAAACAAATCAAAGAGAGAAAATGAAAACAGTAAATGACGATCATCGTAATAGCAATCGTGGATAATATAATGACAATGTTGTTATAATTGAGTGGTCATCTCCTAAGCAATTCTCATCTGTGAAAATAGAGGCTATAATGAAATATCTAATCCAAACGACTAACATTAATCGACGAAAAAAAAGAACTCGGAAAAACTAAATTAAGATTAAAAAAATAAATTGTTAGGTCAGAATTCTTGCAATACGTTATCCTTAATACCAATAACAAATAACGCATTAATACAAATTGAAATGAATTTCAGCAAGTCGTCGACGTCTAACAGAGCGGATTCATTGGTCAGCCGGTTGCCACGGACAACTCGTACACTAACGAGTAGTTTCGCGACACGGCATTCGAGGGCGTTGTCGAAAGCAAACTGAATGCGAGCGTGGAACAGAGACAACGACGAGTGGGCGTGTTCGATGACCTCGCGGGGAATGCCTTGGTACAGGTGCGTCTGCAGTGAAGGAGAAGCGATTATAGCCGGCAACTAGGCTTTCTTTCGTAGGTTTTCTTTAAATTTACAGAGAAGATGACCACCGCAAGGCCTTATATAGGAAGATGTATAGGAAGGTATCCGATGGCTAGGTTAGCACTTTTTAGTGGCAATTTTCACAGACATTTTTTTGTACGGTGTTCAAGCAGTCCACGGCAAACTTCTGGAGCAGTTCGAGGCGTTCGCGAACCAGAGAGTGGTTGGCAGACTGGCGGATGATTATTATAGACGCGGAGTACAGTCGAGCAAAGAGCTCATTCAACTGATTAACGGCAAGAGTAAACTTTTCATCGAAGTTCTACAAATGTTGTGGGGAGGCGGGTGGTACCAAATGCACGGAGGATTGCGAGAATATTATCTAGCATATCTGCGATTAATTTAAATAACACGAAACTAGATAAAATCAACAATTTAAAATATTATATTTAACATGTCTATAAATTTCAATAAAAGTTCAATAAAAGTTCAAGAAAAACAATATGGATAAAAGCTTGTTAATGATTTACCATTTTCAAAGTAGATTGGTTAACGGAGGTATATGTGGAAGATATCAAAGATTGTATGATGCCTGAATAATTATCGTTGGCGGCAATTGTTGTAGTAATTTGCTTTAAACTCATATTAATCTACAAAATATTTAAATCAATATTTAAATCAATATTTAAATCAATATTTAAATCAATATTTAAATCAATATTTAAATCAATATTTAAATCAATATTCAAATCAATATTTAAATCAATATTTAAATCAATATTTAAATCAATATTTAAATCAATATTTAAATCAATTTTTAAATCAATATTTAAATCAATATTTAAATTAATATTTAAATCAATATTTAAATCAATATTTAAATCAATATTTAAATAAATGCCGAAAATAGAAAAAGATAAAATAAATAAACACTTTACTTAAGAGCCTTCACGCAATTTACATGCAATAAATATAAATACCAATACATAATTAATGATATTATTAAAAATGTATTATATAATTATCAATTTGTCTTAATAAATATTAATAAATATTTCTACAAAGCTTTAAAATATGATGACAATGAAAATATAATTACAGAAAAATCTGAAAATTCTACTTTTTTATGTTATCATTTTTTGATTATTTTAATTTCTCTAAATATATATTTATTATGCCAAACATTTAGTACATCGATAGATCTAAATATACCGAATATAACGAAAACAATGAACAGATAATCTAACGAGTAAAACAAAAGTTATCAGTATTCTAAGATACATTATAAAAAGTAAACAATAAAATCATTAATAAACAAAGATAAATATTTTGTTCCTTTTGGATCAAAATGAAATATTACTGCAAATAATAAATCAAATAATACAAAATATGTATTTAAAATAACTGTTTGGCATATTGCAGTATACCAAATTAAAGATTAAAAATTATATTTTAATATTTATAAATTAAATTAAATTCATAAAATCAAAATTATTCTTCAAAAAGCCAAGATTCCTAAATTTCAAATTAATTTCGTAAAACAAGAATTCAATAGATTACAATATTAACCAGCATGTTAGTGATATGCATCTTCTCCATCAAGTCATAAGTTGAAGTAGACACTCTACTGACAACTTTAGATGTGGTCCGTTTCCTCACCTTATCGCTGATCAGAAATAGATGTTCCTCTGCGGAAGTAAACATTATATAATCAAATAGATGAATTGTTTCAAATAAACATTACATATATATTATTAAAGGGGACATTTCATCAAGAGTTGTTTAAAGAAAATGAAAATAGTATAAACAATATCTCGTTTAAAAAACTTATATAGTATACAATTAAATAAACAACTATTAAAAAATAATCGGCATGATGAATGATAAGATGGAGGTTTGATATAAAAAAATAAAGAGATTCGCGTGCATACGAACTCAGAGACTGTTCTTTATTCGCATTTGCAGCATCTGCGTGAAAAATATAAACAGATAAAATAATAGTTTTGTAATAACATAATGTATATAGGATGCAGTCCATGCAAAGGGATTTGATTAATTGATTAATAAAGTAATATAATAAAGTAATTGATAATTAATTGATAATTAATAAAGTAATTGATTAATAAAGTTTTCAGAAATGATTTATTAGCAGAATTAAATTTAAATTGCATTAATTTCCAACCTTGATGATTATTAGTAGTTAGATATTGTTGAGATGAAACATCTGAAAATGATATATTTGCATTATTATTTCTACTTTAAAAGAAGAATTTAATTAGTTTAAATCTATAATTTTATTTAAAAGTAATTAAAATTTTAAAAAATGAATTATATATTTATATATAATCAATTTATGGATATTATTTATTACTTTTGTTATTAAAATTGATTTTCAGAGGTTATTAAAACAATTGCAAATGTGTATAAAATTTAAACTAACTATATATTGTGAATACAATTAATGAAAGTTGAAATAGGAATAGAAAAATAAAGAATTTTATATTTTTAATAACAAATTTTATTTTTATACATTAATTATTAAATGAATATTGAAAATAATTAAATAAATTATTAAATAAATTATTATAAACCTAACACTTAAATATAATAAAGTACTATTCATTTGTATTTTAGTATATTTACATTTATATAAAAAATACATTAGAAATAATTAAATCTAAAGGCCCATTTTATATATTATCTATATGTTATTATTTATATGTTATATATTATTTCAAGGTATGAAAACTAATTAATAGAAATGTTTGGCAATATATCTAGATGTTCGACTACAAAATGAGTGTATTCAGTAGATTTGTAGTAACGTAGTCGGGGAGTACTGAAAGTGCTGAATCGGGTGCACAATATAAATCAAAAGTGACATAGTTACTTTATCGTGGTAAGGCAGAAGAGAATAACGAGGTTCGTAAACAATGCCGAATGTTGGTGGATACAATGGATGTATTATGAGCAAATACACGAGGTCAAAGCATGGTCGACAAACTATACGCAGTGTTGATTGTTAATCACATGGTCAGCAAATGAAAGCAGGGTTGAAAAACTGGAACACAAAAAAAATGTATTTATTTAAAATAAATGCATAAATCAAGATATTATCATGGATATCAAGATATTATTATAGTATCAACATGCTTAATACCAATACTTATTACAATAAACTAATAGATATTAAATTAGAGTAATTCAGGAATCAATTAACTATAGATAAATATATAAAATGTTTAAAAAAATAATAATACTTACATATAATAAATATATTCAAGGTATAATAAAAATAATCATTATGGTAAAAAAAATAATATAAGTATTAGTATTACTAGATAATATATATGTATAATATAGTATAGAATATACTCAATAATAAACACATAAATTGAACTGCGGAAATAATTATTCTGAGTAAGTATTTATAAATATATAAACAAATATTGTAAAAAAGATGAATACAATAGTCTATTATACAATAGTCTATATTATAATTAGACCAATTTCTATAGTGAGAATGGAAATACCATTTAATATGAAACATAAAAAAGCACAATCAATGATTGATAATAAAGAAGGTTCTAGTAACTGGAGATATTTAGATCAAGTGACAAGACCATGTGGTGATTCATTGCCCAACATCAGTTTCTAAAATACTTCTATTACAGCTTTCAAATAGAATTGATTAGGAATAGACATCAAATAAATTAAGATTAAAATGTAGAAAATCTGGGACAAATTAAAACTAAAAAATAGATAAAAAAATAATGTAAATGCTGGAAAAGATTCAAAATTATTAATGTCTAGGTACATGAGTACTCATCTAAGATTTAATTGACGACATTAAATTGATGTAATACTGTAATACCATAAAGAGAAGATAGTTGAATAATTCACACACAAAATAAACATCAAATGTTCTATTGGTTATTTATACATCAATAAAAAGAAACGGAGTCATTGACTCCAGAATTATGAGTAATATAAATATAGAGCAAATTATGCATATATACGTATTATAACTCTTTATATTGAATTGTAGTTTAAATCGTATGCATATATTGAATATAAGAGATATATATACAGATGTTTGTGGGTGAGTATATAATATACTAGAAAAAATGTCATTTATATAGTATCATATTGTATTTATATAGTATCACATATTGTACAAGTGGAAACACATATGATTAGTTTAATATAATAAATTAAATATCAATTTAGCAAATATATGAACTAATACAAAGCTATTTGATAATAGTTATATAAGATAATAGATCTAATCTCACTTTTTTTAATTCAATCATTTTTAAAATATAATTTCAAATTCATTATTTTGAGATAACGAGTTAAAAGAAGATAAAATATAGATAGTGGTGATATTAGATAGTGGTGATATTAGATAGTGGTGATATTAGATAGTGGAGATATTAGATAGTGGTGATATTAGATAGTGGTGATATTAGATAGTGGTGATATTAGATAGTGGTGATATTAGATAGTGGTGATATTAGATAGTGGTGATATTAGATAGTGGTGATATTAGATAGTGGTGATATTAGATAGTGGTGATATTAGATAGTGGTGATATTAGATAGTGGTGATATTAGATAGTGGTGATATTAGATAGTGGTGATATTAGATAGTGGTGATATTAGATAGTGGTGATATTAGATAGTGGTGATATTAGATAGTGGTGATATTAGATAGTGGTGATATTAGATAGTGGTGATATTAGATAGTGGTGATATTAGATAGTGGTGATATTAGATAGTGGTGATATTATATAGTGGTGATATTAGATAGTGGTGATATTAGATAGTGGTGATATTAGATAGTGGTGATATTAGATAGTGGTGATATTAGATAGTGGTGATATTAGATAGTGGTGATATTAGATAGTGGTGAAATTAGACAGTATTATATTAGATAATAATGATATTAGATATTGATTATTAATATTAGATAGTGAGGATCACCGAGAGATGTAATTATGCTATTATTAGAAACAAACAAACCTAATTCTACTATAGTGACCTTGGTTAGGGAGATATTGTTCGACGTAAAGGTCGGTGGTGCTCAGTGCTCCCTTGAGCATACGGTGTCCACGTTCGAGTCCTCTTCGAGGTAATGTCACTACGCTGTCGAACTAGAAGAATTTCATGAGGAACAGAAGGTTATTGGTAGGCAATCAGTGGAATTCTTATCGAGTGCAAGTTAATTGAAGTTATTATTTTAATTAATCAGATAATAACATTCGCCGGATAGAACAATTGAATGCTCCATAAAATTGCCCACTATATCTTAGATAAATTGATGGCAATAATTCAAATTACAACTGATAATGCTTTAAAAATTGAATTTATTTATTATTTTAAAGAAATTTAATTTTTATTATATTATAATTATGAACATTTTTATATTATTTTTTTTAATCTACTAATACACCAAAAAATTTTCCTGGATAAATTCAGAAAACATAATATGCAATACGACAGCAAGGATTATTACAAGAGGGGAGTCGATTGAATAAAAGCAGTCGGAATAGTTGGGGAAAGTAGTATTGCTACGAAGAAGGAGATTTTGCGGTACCGGGTATAGTAGACGTGGAAGGGAGAGAAACCTTTTGGTTGCCATACTTCTTAAGAGATGAAACGGTATCACGGCCATACCTCGCAGCAAAAGTGACCCTTTCAACTGCTGGTCGAATACGACTTGCAGAGTAATAGGCTTTAGATTGACCAATCAGCTACAAGCGTATCACAGTTATATATAATTAATTGAAATGATTTATTTTCGCGTACACAAAATAGTCGGACTATATTTAAACTATTATTAGAACTATAATTGAACTATATTTGAAATATATTTTAAAATGGAACAATAAAAACTAAGAAAATTGAATAAAACTAAGAAAATTGAATAAAACTAAGAAAATTGAATAAAACTAAGAAAATTGAATAAAACTAAGAAAATTGATCATTTGAATGCAACGAAGGTATTCCATAGATCTATAGTTATCTCAACCTCCCCAGAAGTGTAGCCAATGATAGGAACAGATTTCTCAAGGTGATCCAATTTTGCTTCAGCATATTTATCAATAGACTCCACTGCAAAACATAAGATGGGATGAATTGCGTCCTCGGGATGAAAAGTATAGTTGGCTACTTATAAATATAGACTTGGCAAAGCATGCGAATGCAAACTTATACACAGAGCAATGTAGGGAGTGAGGGAGAGTGAGTGAGAGTGAGTGAGAGTGAGTGAGAGTGAGTGAGAGAAAGTGAGAGAAAGTGAGAGAAAGTGAGAGAAAGTGAGAGAGAGTGAGAGAGAGTGAGAGAGAGTGAGAGAGAGTGAGAGAGAGAGTGAGAGAGAGTGAGAGAGAGTGAGAGAGAGTGAGAGAGAGTGAGAGAGAGTGAGTGAGTGAGAGTGAGAGAGAGATAGTGAGTGAAAGTGAGAGAGTGAGTGAGTGAGTGTGTGAGTGAGAGAGAGATAGTGAGTGAGTGAGTGAGTGAGTGAGTGAGTGAGTGAGTGTGTGAGTGTGTGAGTGAGTGTGTGAGTGAGTGTGAGTGAGTGAGTGAGTGAGTGAGTGAGTGAGTGTGAGTGTGTGAGTGTGTGAGTGAGTGAGTGAGTGTGTGAGTGTGTGAGTGAGTGAGTGAGTGAGTGAGTGAGTGAGTGAGTGAGTGAGTGAGTGAGTGAGTGAGTGAGTGAGTGAGTGAGTGAGTGAGTGAGAGAGAGAGAAGGATAACCTGGTAGACACGATGCAATTGGCATGGCAATAACACGTACAGCTGAACATGCCGTATCAGTAGTGTAACGGAGCAGGTTAGACTTATCGATAATATCGTTGGCTGTAGCAAGTCGAATTGAGAACATTATGAGGGCGGATTGCAGAGGACATAAAGTGGAGGGATGCGGGGAGTAAGTAATAGAGGATAGGATATAGAAAAAGTGAATAATTATGGAAAAATTTATTTTCCTATACTAGTTATCCGATTACAAAATGATTAAATTAAACGATTATTTTCTAATTGAATTAGTTATTGAACGAAACCTTTTGAAGTTGCATAAGATACCAACGGCAGACTGACCAGTCGCCTTACAAACATTGAATTTTCCATGGGTGATATTATTTCTGTCATATTCTACGAATATGAATATCTATAATATCAAAGATAAAAAATATCAAAATGGAAAATAATAAATATTTGTAATCTAAAATTAACATCAACCGATATTACAATTTATCTCAAATATATTGTTGACTTAATGATATCAAATAAGTTAAAATTATGTTTTAGAACAATTATTTTTTTCAAAAAATATAAATATATTATATAAAATAAAATGATCAATAAATATATGCATATAATTAAATTTGTAAAATAAATTATTATTCGGAATCCACTAATTTGTATGTTATATATATACTTAGATATATTATATATGTATATATCTGTATATGTGTGTGTATATATATATATATATATATATATATATATATATATATATATATATATATATATATATGTATATATATACAATATACTTTATAGCTATTAGATTACATTATGTTAGAGTAATGTTAACAGCATATATACACAAATAATTTACATATAAAAGTTGTTTTCTAAAATTAACAAGTTAAATCATACTGTAGAACGATTGTAAGAATGTTAGCATATTATATCTGACGTTTACGGTTCGTATTTCTATATCCGGGTACAGGTATCAAAAATAACATAATCGCATTTAGAGAAGCACCACAACATCAACAACTAAATAGAAAAAAATCAATGAAATAAGCATATAGCAGTTAAATTCGAGTGATGATGCAATCTTGTATACGAGTAAATATCTCAAGGAGATATAATAAATATGTAATACAAATTAAATAAAACACCATGCACTGGAGTATATATACAAATATAATATATACCCGATGATTTAATAATTAACAATTTATATGTTATTTTAAAAAAATATATAACTTTTACCAAAAGTAATTAAATCTAGAAAATATTGTTATTTTATGAATACTAATATTAAATGAATATAAATGACACGACATTGTCAATAATATATAACATTTAAAAATAATAATGTATAGGTTATATAATGAATATAAATTAAATAAAGTTAAACCTTATATATTGAAAGATACTTTGCAAATGATGAATATATTCTATAGAAAATATTGATAAAACATAAAGCCTTAATTGTTGATTGTTAACTACGGGGTTAAAGGTTAATGTATAAATGTCCCTGTCAATTAAGCACATATATATAAAACTTAATTAAAATTAAATTTCTATTTTGAATTACTATTAATTATTTGGAATTGATATAATAAAAATTTGTGAAAAATAGTATGATATATCTAAAATCCAATTTTTAAAGATTATACACTAATTATTAACAAAGTCATGGGATACATTTGATAGTAACCAATTAGATTTGAGTTATTATTTAATAAATATCCTTAATCATATATTTATTTAGTAAGTTCATTATTACAATTGAAAATGCAATGCATATTAATATGCAATTTATTATTAGTAATATCTACTGTGTATTGTAGTACTACTGGTTTGCCTAAATCTAATGGTGAACCATGGCCTATGCCTCACACTTACAGTAGTTATGATAAACAATTTTTTTTAAATTCAGAAACTTTTCAATTCAAAATTTCTGCTAAAAATTGTCCAATTTTACAGGTTTACTTTGCATTTAGATTACGTGAATACTTAAAATTAATCATGTTATACGTTTATAAAATAAAGTGTATATTACATTGTTATACATATAACGTGATATAAACTCTACTATTACAATTCTATATAGATTAATTAGTGTTTTAAATAGTAATTAATAAAAATGAATTGACTATATATTATTGTGTTATATTAAATCTACTGTATTATATGAATAATAAGTATGGACAATTTATATAATATATGAAATTGTTGATGTAGTTTATACGTTAAATTAATGTTTACAAAGATATAAATGACAATTTAAGTTTTCATATTTTGTACAAAATTTAAATTTGTTTAATTTTTAAATAATATATTCTGATCTCCAATTTGATTTGTATACTCAACAAATTATTGTACCAAACTTATACTGTGTATTACTATTCTTTTCCAACTTTCTGGTATTATTTATCTATTAAATAATGAATAGAAAAATATATTTATTAAATAATAATTTAACTGCATTCTATCATAGCAAGCTTTTGATCGATATTACCGTATTCTCTTCGCTCACAATGATGCGCGATCTGTCAATGTGGTCAACGGATTGCCTCAACTCAAAGAACTCGAGGTGCAAGTGGTACAGCCATGCAAGGCCCTCATGTATCCATCACTCGAAATGGATGAATCATGTTAGCAGTGCTTTTTATATTGTATTTGTATATATTGTTTGTATATATGTGTAATACACGTCTGTACAATTCTCACTACATCTAAGATGTTTCTGCATTAATTATCTATACCTGTTTCATTGAAAGTTTTCCCTTTTGTTTATCAAAACATTTCTCATATAGCTTTATCAATATTGTACCCTCAAATAGTATAGAGATTATACTATATGTTAAATGCAGAATTTACATCTACGTTATTATAGAATAAGTAGATTATTGATTTCTCGTATGCAGGTAATGGGACATTTAAAAATAATATATGTTTATAATTCATTTTAGCTGCTATTAATGTAATATTTAGAAAATAAAAAAAAGGTTACAATAAGTTTTTAAATATATATTTTCATATAATCTCTTATAAAGTACCTAAACAGTATTTGTATTTATAGAGTGTTATAGCATTTTACTTATTTAATAAAATTATATTTGTATCAATCAATTTAATATATAACATAAGTTAACAAAATTTAATAAAAACTTTCTAAATTGATATTATTACAAATGTATGTAATCTTTAATTAATATAAATAATAATAATTATTAAAAGAAACTTCTTTACTTATCGTTATGCATATTAATATGGGAATAAGTTATGTATACATTATACAAGTAATAGTATAACCCATGTGAAGCAAAAGATATATTAAATATCTGATTATAATGCGTATTTAATTAATATGGTGTGATTACTATTTAATACTAGCTCTACATTTTACCTACATCACATTTTTATTTTGATCAAATCTCTAATTTATTTTGTACATTTTTTAAAAACTTATATTTATATTATATGTATTAATATATTTATTATAATACAAATATTTGATATTTTTCTACATTACATCACATTCTATTATGTGTATATGTACATATTATTTATACTATATTTAATTATGTAATATTGTAACATGACTTTATTATTGATTAATATTTATATTACGCATGCTGTGTTCAGGTTTAAACTTCAGTTCTACGTTGCCTTTTGAACATAATACTGAAGAGTAGCATTGATTTACAAATGTCTAAGCCTATCTGAGTACATAATAACATATGTTGTTATGATGTTTTATTAAATATATATAAAAGTTGTTTACAAAAGTGTCATCAAATCATAAGCATATTTCATATTGTTTTATAATACAGTTAAATTATCTATTCAACTCTCTTGATTCTCACTTCCCACTAATACATACATTCCCTATAAACCGCCAAACCCAAGAAACCAGATTATGTAATCATACATTCTCATTTATTTATTTTAAATGAGAAATAAACCGAACGTATTTTTAATATAGATAAAATATATTTTAACTATTATCATGTAACAAAAAACTAAGATGACTTGACATATATCACACGTGACTCATGCAGACGTGCTGACTATTATGGGAGAGGATGCCTATCTATCTGGTCATACGATTTGGGGTGTACTTCGCGGTCTGGAGACGTTTAGTCAACTGGTGCACGAAAACAACGTGGGAGCAGTTAGTCACGCTTCACCGCACACATATTTGCAGTTCATATTTACACGTCATGTCACATCAAAATACATCTCGTCGTACTTCAAGCCTAGTAATGTATCACTACACATGGAACTTGTATAATCACACCTCGTCTAATACTCAATTTACACAATATTATAACAATATTTTACATAATTCTGTCATTTATCATATAGCTACATAAATTATCAATACAGACTCAAATATATATAAAGCAAATAAATAGGCATTTTATTAACTATTTATATTCATAAATGATTTATTTAGATGCTGTGATTTGTTGTAGTTTTCTATTTCCTCCTAATTTAGATACTTGTCAACGAAACAAAGATTATAGATTTCCCCAGATTTTCTCATCGAGGAGTATTATTGGATTCCTCGAGACATTTCTTATCTCTGCATACTATTCTACAGAACTTGGTATGTGTTAGGTCCTCATACTTATGGCGTAAGTCTCATACTAAATGATAGTAATCTTACCAATTCTTTGGTCGTAAGTTAAATATAAGTTGTAAATTATTAATTGTAAAATGTTTTTATTCGTTTGAATAGGTCGAACAAAACCCATTTAAATTTCAATATTTAAATTACGTGGATATATAATGCTATGTATTATATATCCACGCATGCCTCTCTTGCCCTACTCCCTCCCCCTACAACAATACCCTACACCCCTCTCTCTCCCCAGGATGCAATGGCATATAATAAGATGAATGTGTTCCATTGGCATATCGTCGACGACCAAGCCTTCCCTTACGAGAGCACCACTTTCCCTGATCTCAGCCGTAAGGTTTGCTCGCATATTACATTTTTTTATTTACCGACACCCTAGCCGACACCCTAGCCGACACCCTAGCCGACACCCTAGCCGACACCCTAGCCTACACCCTAGCCGACACCCTAGCCGACACCCTAGCCGACACCCTAGCCGACACCCTAGCCGACACCTTAGCCGACACCTTAGCCGACACCTTAGCCGACACCCTAGCCGACACCCTAGCCGACACCCTAGCCGACACCCTAGCCGACACCCTAGCCGACACCCTAGCCGACACCTTAGCCGACACCTTAGCCGACACCCTAGCCGACACCCTAGCCGACACCCTAGCCGACACCCTAGCCAACACCCGACACCTTAGCCGACACCCGACACCTTAGCCAACACCCGACACCTTAGCCAACACCCGACACCTTAGCCGACACCTTAGCCGACACCTTAGCCGACACCTTAGCCGACACCCTAGCCGACACCCTAGCCAACACCCGACACCTTAGCCAACACCCGACACCTTAGCCAACACCCGACACCTTAGCCAACACCCGACACCTTAGCCGACACCTTAGCCGACACCTTAGCCGACACCTTAGCCGACACCTTAGCCGACACCTTAGCCGACACCTTAGCCGACACCCTAGCCGACACCCTAGCCGACACCTTAGCCGACACCCTAGCCGACACCCTAGCCAACACCCGACACCTTAGCCAACACCCGACACCTTAGCCGACACCTTAGCCGACACCTTAGCCGACACCTTAGCCGACACCTTAGCCGACACCCTAGCCGACACCCTAGCCGACACCCTAGCCGACACCCTAGCCGACACCCTAGCCGACACCCTAGCCGACACCCTAGCCGACACCCTAGCCGACACCCTAGCCGACACCCTAGCCGACACTTTAGCCGACACCCTAGCCGACACCCTAGCCGACACTCTACACCCTAGCCGATACCCTAGCCGACACCCTAGCCGACACCCTAGCCGACACCCTAGCCGACACCCTAGCCGACACCCTAGCCAACACCCTAGCCGACACCCTAGCCAACACCCTAGCCGACACCCTAGCCGACACCCTAGCCGACACCCTAGCCGACACCCTAGCCTACACCCTAGCCGACACCCTAGCCGACACCCTAGCCGACACCCTAGCCGACACCCTAGCTGACACCTTAGCCGACACCTTAGCCGACACCTTAGCCGACACCCTAGCCGACACCCTAGCCGACACCCTAGCCGACACCCTAGCCGACACCCTAGCCGACACCCTAGCCGACACCTTAGCCGACACCTTAGCCGACACCCTAGCCGACACCCTAGCCGACACCCTAGCCGACACCCTAGCCAACACCCGACACCTTAGCCGACACCCGACACCTTAGCCAACACCCGACACCTTAGCCAACACCCGACACCTTAGCCGACACCTTAGCCGACACCTTAGCCGACACCTTAGCCGACACCCTAGCCGACACCCTAGCCAACACCCGACACCTTAGCCAACACCCGACACCTTAGCCAACACCCGACACCTTAGCCAACACCCGACACCTTAGCCGACACCTTAGCCGACACCTTAGCCGACACCTTAGCCGACACCTTAGCCGACACCTTAGCCGACACCTTAGCCGACACCCTAGCCGACACCCTAGCCGACACCTTAGCCGACACCCTAGCCGACACCTTAGCCGACACCCTAGCCGACACCCTAGCCGACACCCTAGTCAACACCCGACACCTTAGCCAACACCCGACACCTTAGCCGACACCTTAGCCGACACCTTAGCCGACACCTTAGCCGACACCCTAGCCGACACCCTAGCCGACACCCTAGCCGACACCCTAGCCGACACCCTAGCCGACACTTTAGCCGACACTTTAGCCGACACCCTAGCCGACACCCTAGCCGACACTCTACACCCTAGCCGACACCCTCTCCGACACCCTAGCCGACACCCTAGCCGACACCCTAGCCGACACCCTAGCCGACACCCTAGCCAACACCCTAGCCGACACCCTAGCCGACACCCTAGCCGACACTTTAGCCGACACTTTAGCCGACACCCTAGCCGACACCCTAGCCGACACTCTACACCCTAGCCGATACCCTAGCCGATACCCTAGCCGACACCCTAGCCGACACCCTCTCCGACACCCTAGCCGACACCCTCTCCGACACCCTAGCCGACACCTTAGCCGACACCCTAGCCGACACCCTAGCCGACACCCTAGCCGACACCCTAGCCGACACCCTAGCCGACACCCTCTCCGACACCCTAGCCGACACCCTAGCCGACACCCTAGCCGACACCCTAGCCGACACCCTAGCCGACACCCTAGCCGACACCTTAGCCGACACCCTAGCCGACACCCTAGCCGACACCCTAGCCGACACCCTAGCCGACACCCTAGCCGACACCCTAGCCGACACCCTAGCCGACACCCTAGCCGACACCATAGCCGACACCATAGCCGACACCCTAGCCGACACCCTAGCCGACACCCTAGCCGACACCCTAGCCGACACCCTAGCCGACACCCTAGCCGACACCCTAGCCGACACCCTAGCCGACACCCTAGCCGACACCCTAGCCGACACCCTAGCCGACACCCTAGCCGACACCCTAGCCGACACCCTAGCCGACACCCTAGCCGACACCCTAGCCGACACCTTAGCCGACACCCTAGCCTACACCCTAGCCGACACCCTAGCCGACACCCTAGCCGACACCCTAGCCGACACCCTAGCCGACACCCTAGCCGACACCCTAGCCGACACCCTAGCCGACACCCTAGCCGACACCCTAGCCGACACCATAGCCGACACCCTAGCCGACACCCTAGCCGACACCCTAGCCGACACCCTAGCCGACACCCTAGCCGACACCCTAGCCGACACCCTAGCCGACACCCTAGACTGTTTCATGCCAACTGCATGACCTTTATCTACTTCACGCCTCACCGCACACGGAGTAATATCTTTGCATACCATACCAAACTCCTACTCTCTTTACATACAACTCGCACCCTATATGTTGTATGCGTCTAACTGCTTGGCCTATACACCCTTCAGGCATCACCGCACACATGAGTTAATCGCAATTATTACGTTTTTTAACAATAAGTGCAATTTATAACTCTAAATAATGATAAAACAATGATAAAATAATAATAAAATAATAATAAAATTATAATAAAATAATAATAAAATAATAAAACAATTTGAATAGGAATATTATTAAAATTAAAAGTGATTATATTAATAATGTTGTTTGAAATTCAGGAATGAATTTGTATATGAATGAATTTATTATGAAATATCAAACATTAGTGAGAGTATTTTACAAATCCCAATATTACTAAATTACTAACTAAAAAATGTTATACTAATAATTAATCTAAATAAATCGGAGTCAACTTAATAACAATATTCTATACAATAACAATAATAAACTTTTGAAATATGATAATAATATAGGAGATATTAGACATTGCTTTAGGAAAGAAAATTATTTAACAAATATATTTGATTATAATTTTATATACACCAATTTTTGATTCTGCTTCAATTTAGATTTCTCTTGTGTAAACAAACACTTATTTATTTATTAAATAGTTTATATTTATTTTTATTTTTGAATAAACAAAAATATAGAATACTATTTTTAATTAAATATAATACTTTGCTATTAATTAAACATTTAAAAACATATAAATTATGCTAATTTACTATTAAATTGGCATAACTAAAATTATACTATATATAATGTATAGCAAATTAAATTCTATTCTATTCTCTGATTAATTGAAATAAATAGTAAACCAATGAATACAAAGATATAACATGTAAAAGATATAAAGTATAAAATGTATGTAATAATGTATGTACAAATAGTACTAATGTAATTATAATTATATAAGTATTTTTTAGTAAAGGTATAATTTTATTTAATAGAAACTATATACGGAAATGGTAAACATGATATATTTTTTAGTTATTTATAAAAAAATTTATTTTAATTATTTATTTGCACTTGGCCTGGGGAAGTTGGGGCCAAAATTAGAAAAATCTTAATTTTATTAGAATTACCGTAGTTTAGAATATTTATTAAATAATAACTTATTATACTAATAATAATTTATTAAACTTTTTTTCCATCCCCCGGATTAAAAACCCTACGGAGAAGGGGGCTACCGTCTTAGGATTTTCGAAAAGGTCTCGGTAAAGATTTTAGTATTTTATTAGTAAATAAATTTATATATAAAAATTTAAAAACATCGTACCCCATACGGAGGTCAGGATATACGTGGTTTTTCAAAATTGCCTTAGCTTAAAAACTCGCTGAGTTTACTATCTCCTAACGTTAAAAAACAATGTCCTATGGACATTACGACGAACCATCCCATGAAAGGGATAATAAAGACATTTTTAGTGGGGGTGCAGAAATTTTGTAAAAATAAATAACCAAACCTAATTATGTTTTATCAAGTTTCAGTTATAATCATTTTAATAATATGCTCTTTTATTGCATAACAATTATTTATGGATAAAAAAATGATTTTTAAAATTTAATTTCATAAATATTTTGTCTACAGAAATATTACACTAAACATTTTTCACCTGTGATAATCTGTGCTATTGTGCGACGTCTTTAGGGTGCCTTTGAGCCGCAGTACACCCACATCTACACGCAAGAGGACGTCAAGACAGTTATCGAATATGCTCGTATTCGAGGAATTCGCGTCGTACCCGAGTTTGATACTCCAGGTTGGTAAAGTTTCAGGTCCGCACAGTTCAATGTAAAGCCCTTCGATGCTCGCCTATGTCATCGCCAACGTATTGATACGTTTATGGTGATATTAATATAACAATTTCAAAGTGAGAACTCTAAAATAAATATCATTTACATTTCGTATTCGTGTAATATAAATGTTTACATTAACCCTTTTGTTTATCTAGGCCATTCAATGTCATGGGGCAAAAGTCAAAAGGACCTATTAACTAAATGCTATACTAGGGTTTGTATTTACTATGTTCATATTGACCATTTAATTGTAAACAATAAACAATTTATCTATTTTTAGATTCCATATTAAATCTCTATTTAAATAAATCATTTATGTAAACTAAAATGACATCATCTTGGAACCTGCTGCATTTATTTACTTATTACATTTCTCTACATATTGTGACCTTTACGTAATGTCCACTTCGAAGAGACACAATTAATTAGCAATCCCATGTAACTCGGATCCAGGGTAAAGAAAACGGTCAATTTGGTCCAATCGACCCCACAAAGAATTCCACGTACAGTTTCCTCTCCAAGCTGCTCGACGAACTTAAGAATGTGTTTCCAGACTCCTATCTGCATCTGGGTGGAGATGAGGTTTCCTTTGCATGCTGGTTAGTCAGTGGTTAGTGTATGTAATGTAGTGGTTAGTGTGTGTAATGTAGTGGTTAGTGTGTGTAATGTAGTGGTTAGTGTATGTAATGTAGTGGTTAGTGTATGTAATGTAGTGGTTAGTGTATGTAATGTAGTAGTTAGTGTATGTAATGTAGTGGTTAGTGTATGTAATGTAGTGGTTAGTGTATGTAATGTAGTGGTTAGTGTATGTAATGTAGTGGTTAGTGTATGTAATGTAGTGGTTAGTGTGTGTAATGTAGTGGTTAGTGTATGTAATGTAGTGGTTAGTGTATGTAATGTAGTAGTTAGTGTATGTAATGTAGTGGTTAGTGTATGTAATGTAGTGGTTAGTGTATGTAATGTAGTGGTTAGTGTATGTAATGTAGTAGTTAGTGTATGTAATGTACTATGTACATTGTATATATATTTAAACTAACTTGGAATTCATTTGCAAATAATTTGAAATTAATTAAAAAAAACTATTATACTTTACCTGTACAACCGATTACACCCACTACTACCTACTTCTTTCTTTCAGGAAAAGTAATCCTGATATCACAACATTCATGCAAAACTTGAAAATCGAGAAAAACTATGCAAAACTTGAACAATATTACATGCAAAAGTTTGTTTACATTTTTGTTATTTGATTAAAAAACTCTATTTACGTTTTTATCTGTTCACTCAGGCATGACCAGTAATATTCATATGATATGACCTTGTCCTAATTCAACTACTCACTACACACTCACTACACACTCACTACACACTCACTACACACTCACTACACACTCACTACACACTCACTACACACTCACTACACACTCACTACACACTCACTACACACTCACTACACACTCACTACACACTCACTACACACTCACTACACACTCACTACACACTCACTACACACTCACTACACACTCACTACACACTCACTACACACTCACTACAAACTCACTACACACTCACTACACACTCACTACACACTCACTACACACTCACTACACACTCACTACACACTCACTACATACTCACTACACCCAATCATAATTGAATTTCTGTTGTTATATAAGTTCTATATATAGTTCAATTAATACATTACTCTACTATATGTTTAACAATAGTAATAGCTTTTTTAATATTTCAGATTGCTCGACATTTGTACGGAGAAGAAGAAAGGATATATTGTCTGGCAGGAAGTTGTCGATAATGGTGTCAAGGTTCCCTCCTTCTCTTCCTTACAATTCCCTTTTATATCTCACTCTTCACTTCTACTATCCCCTCCCCATCTTCCCTCACTCTCCTCTGTACGCAATTTCCTTCTCCTTTATTATCTTGCCTTCACCTCTTCAAATTATCAAATTAATATTAAGTTAAACTAAATCATCATTCAGTCTACAGCCCTGAGATTACAGTGGTTCTAGACTTTTCCCTACCAGCTTCTCTATTCCTTTAATCCCCATCTGACTTGTCTCCTCCTACGGACCTCCCGTACCCATCGCAGGTAAATCCCAACACCGTGGTAGAGGTGTGGAAAGGAGGTCAGGAAAAGGAGATGGCTCGCGTCACTCTGCTTGGTTATCGTACTATCTTATCTTCCTGTTGGTACCTGAACTACATCTCCTACGGATCCGACTGGATGAATTACTACAAGTGTGATCCTCACCACTTCAATGGTTCCGCTCCCAAACTACACGCGTGTTCAAAACTCTACTTTAACTACTGCCCTAGACTAACTACTATACCTACACTAACTACGGCCCTACACTCACTACACTAAATATACTCAATACACTCACTACACTCAATACACTCACTACACACATTACGCTCACTACACTAACTACACTCACTACACTCACTATACTCACTACACTCACTACACTCACTACACTCACTACACAAACTACACAAACTACATTACCTACACTCACTACACTCACTACAAATATTACGCTCACTACACTCACTACACACACTACACTCACTATACTCACTATACTCACTACACAAACTACACCAACTACATTACCTACACTCACTACACTCACTACACTCAATACACTCACTACAAACATTACACTCACTACCCTCACTACACACACTACACTCACTAAACTCATTACACTCACTACACAAACTACACAAACTACATTTCCTACACTCACTACACTCACAACACATACTACACTCACTATACTCACTATACTCACTACACAAACCACACAAACTACACCAACTACATTACCTACACTCACTACACTCACTACACTCACTACAAACATTATGCTCATTACGCTCACTACACACACTACACACACTATACTCACTACACTCACTACACACACTACACACACTACACAAACTACACAAACTACACCAACTACACGCACTACATAAAGTACACACACTACACTTACTACACTCACTACACTTACTACACTCACTACACTCACTACACTCACTACATTACATATACTCACTACACTCACTACACTCACTACATTACCTACACTCACTACACAGGTACAGCTGAACAGAAGAAACTTGTCATTGGAGGTGAGGTCTGCATGTGGGGCGAGTATGTGGATAGCACTAATGTTGTATCAAGGACATGGTAAGTTAGAGGAGAGGAGAGGAGAGGAGAGGAGAGGAGAGGAGAGGAGAGGAGAGGAGAGGAGAGGAGAGGAGAGGAGAGGAGAGGAGAGGAGAGGAGAGGAGAGGAGAGGAGAGGAGAGGAGAGGAGAGGAGAGGAGAGGAGAGGAGAGGAGAGGAGAGGAGAGGAGAGGAGAGGAGAGGAGAGGAGGGGAGGGGAGGGGAGGGGAGGGGAGGGGAGGGGAGGGGAGGGGAGAGAGGAAATCATCACTAAATCTCTATATCTCTTCAGGCCTCGTGCTAGCGCAGTTGCTGAAAGGTTATGGAGCAGCGAGATCATAAACAAACCAGCAATAGCTCAACCTCGTCTTGAGGAACACAGATGTCGTATGATAGAGTTTGTATTCTCTACACACTCCTACACACACTTACACACTCCTACACACTCCTACACACTCCTACACACACCTACACACACTTACAAATATCTATACACACACCTATCATACATATCTCACACATCTCACACACCTATATTAATCCCTACATACACCTTTTGGCACCTCACATATATTTTACATTTTGTATAGAATGTACCAAGTGATTATTATATTTATGATGGAATGAATATGGTGATTTAGTTGATGGAAATTGTGATATAGGTGATAATGATAATGATAGATATGGAGATAGAGATGATGATAAAGATAGGGATAGAGATGGAAATAGAGATGGGAGAGGGAGAGCGAAATGGAGATCGAAATGGAGATAAAGATGGAGTTAGAGATGGAGTTGGAAATGGAGTTAAAAATGGAGAGGGAAATGGAGATCGAGATGGAGAGGGAGAGGGAGAGGGGGAGGGAGAGGGGGAGGGGGAGGGGGAGGGGGAGGGAGATTGTGGGGGAGGGAACTCATTGCATTCCAATTAATTGAGTAATCACTAGTATTATAATGTCCAACAATTTACAATTGATTTACATGTCCATCCCCATAACTTATACACATTTTTACCCACAACTCACATCCTTACCACGCCCACAACTTACACCATGACTACACCCTGACCACGCCCACAATTTACACCATAACCACACTATAACTACCCTACAACTTATACCTTGACCACGCCCACAACTTACACCATGACTACACCCTGACCAAGCCCACAATTTACACCATAACCACACTATAACTTATGCCTTGACCACGCCCACACTATAACACACCCACAATTTACACCATAACCCCACCCACAACTTACATTATAACCACGCCCACAATTTATATCACGACTACACCCACAATTTACGCCATGATTACACATATGCAGACGAGGCCTTCCCGTTGAACCAATAAGTGGACCGGGTCATTGTCGTCACGAGTATGATCCAGGTCATTGGTCAAAACTCGCCGGAATTTAAATTTACTGAGTGTTCTCATTACACAATTGCACAATTTTTCGCTAATATCAGATTTATAGTAATTTTAATGTTTTGATAATTTAAAGATATAATTTCAACTTATTTATATTAATTTCAACTTATTTTATTAAATATTTTATTATAGAATTAATTTGCAAGTCGATAAGGTATTACAGTAATTTGTATCTTCTAATATCATATAATAAATTCTTATAAAAGTATGATATTATTATTTATAAATAGTGCATGCTTATTATTATTAATTGATTTATAAACCATTAGTGTATGTTTGACACATTGGTTATATAAATTTATCTAATGTATTAAAATTTAAATTAAGTATTTAAATTTTGTATATAGTAAAATTTATTTGTGATTTATAAATAATTACATCACTTCTTTGCTGGGTAGCAGTTAATACTAGAGATATGTAGTGATTTTATTATGAACATTTTTTTCTAGTTGCATAAAAAATACTTATATTTATAGTCAGTTGAAAATCTATGATTTCAAAATGTCTTGCATTTAAACTATAAGAAATAGTAATGTTTAATTTAGATACAAAGTTGTAAATACATATTTAAGACTTGGATATCAAGATTCGAGGTTGATTTTTTCTATATATATCCTTGTAAGTATTCATGTTTCTTACCTCAGAAATTCAATTATAAAATAATATACAATATTAGTTAATCTTAAATAATACTGTTTAACAAAAATTAAATATTTAAAAACAATAGAACGTAGAGCTTTACAGTATATATCAGTTCTACATTACTAAATATAATAATAAATTATTGGATAATTGAGAATATGAAATATCACTTTTATTTAGTTTTCTTATATACTAAAATTACTGAGTTTTCCATTTAAGTTTAAGAGGAGTTGCCTTGCGATAGTGAGCATTTCAATTTTCTTTTTATTTAGTGCATATGAAAGAGTATAAACTCTACATTTATATTTATCCACAAATTGAATAATTTCAAATAATTGCTTGCCACTAGTAAGAATAGAGATACTCTTTTGTGCATATGACAGTCTGTTAAACTTACAAACAAATCAAATGTTATTGAACACTTGCAAGGTTGTCTCAATAATATTTATTTTGTTTGATCTTGATAAACAGATACTTGTGGATACTGAAGAATATCGGGAATCGTGTAATATAATAATCTATGCAGTATAATATCTTAATATATCATCTACTACTCAAAATATTAACATTCTTAGTCCAAAAATCACTAAAAATAATAAAAATAATTTCTATTTTTAAACTTTACACACATTTGTTGTAATATTCAATAACTGGAAATTATTTAGATCTCTTCATTTTAACTATATAAACAAATATGAAAGGTGGGGATGTTTTACTTTTTTCAAATTATCTAATTAAATCACAATTATCCGTGACGATATAACTATTATAAATACTTATATAATTAAAAATAATTTTTTTTTAAATATCCATATGTTCCTTGGTAATTGAATATCAATATTTTTCTTAAGCACCAACAGTAGTAGTAGACTAAATTGTTTATAAGTAATCCATATTACTCATGAATATTTACCATGAAATTATCGTGTTTTGAATTTTAATATTTATAAATTGAAAAATATTAATATCAAATATATTCAATGATTGTAATTTCAATTTTTATAATTTAATAAAACTCGATATTTTCACGATATATAGTTCAGATATTTACAGGAATTATAGATATATATGTAATAGATAAGTTATCAAAGTTATAAATGTTGTATTGTGTATTTAATGAGTTGTATACATTTTTATTGTTACGAAACTAATAAATTGGCCAAGGCACCGTTTTAATATAGACATCGGTAGAATGTCACCGGGTCGTATTCCATACGTGATCCAACTATTTTATTGAATTACCGAACAAACATCGTATAAACAATTAAATTATTTATAAGTGTTTCAAGGGTTTATAAAGTTTTCACTTCTGAGATCCTATCTATTATTTAATTTATATTTGTTATTGTTTATTTTTTAATTAACATTCTACTATTAATGCTATTTATTATAAATAAGCTTATTTCCGTAAAAAATGTCTTCGTACCTTTACAGATCTCTGGTTAATATTTGTTATTAAAGTTAATTTTAACAAATATTATATTATATTTACGTTTTATATAATACATCCAATATTTGTATTTATTATTGTAATTAAAGAGAGTTATTATTAATAATACGAATTGAATAACTCCTGTAACATAGGACGCCTATAATCACGACCTTGCCTATAATATTTTTTTTATAAAACTTGTTCTATCTTTAAACTTATAAAACTATTTATAAATGAACATTAATAAAATAATATATGAATTAGTATAACAACTTATCGTTATACTCTAATCTAATGTATACAATAGTATATAGTTTAAAAATACAAAACATGGTTACCACGATGATTACGAAAGCATATCATCAAAATGGTCATGGTTTTCATGTTTTATAATTTGTACTTAAAATATTAATTCATAATCATTGATTTGTGAAAATCAACAAATAAATGTATATATATTAATGTATGCAAACTATAAATTGTATAGTAGTACATTATTACAATAAGTTATTTAATAAATAATTTTTTTTTATAAATCTTAGATTATATGAATTGTTCAAATTTTTATTTAAATATGTGATATGTTATTACATAATAATATTACATAATATTAGTAATATTACACGATATTAATACTATTATATTATAGTGTATTTATAATAAATATTAAATACATAATATACAAATACTTTTCATAGTAATTTCTATGTAATTTAAAAATAAATTTGTAATACACATTGAAATTGTAATACACATAAGATTATTAGAAAATATTTAATTGATATAATATTGTATGATTTTAATTTATGAATAATATATTAATTTATACACTTTACATCATAGTTATCGATATATTATACTGTTATTCAAAGATGTATCAATTGTATCATTTTGAATAACCTTGTCCCCATTTTATAGTGATATTTTTTTACCTTACAATTTATATTTCTTATCTCCTATAAAGTTTTAAAAGTTAATTTTTTATTTATGTACAAAAAATAGAACATATTATATGTGTTCTTGTAAATATATCAATTTGTTAATGTTATTAAACTTAATTTAAATTTGTCAATAATATCTAACTAATAAAATAAAGTATATTTATAAATTAAATTAGTAATTTCAGCGATTAGTCATTGTGACATCTTCGAATGGATTGTTATTATTAATCTTGTTTACTAAATAAAGAATGATTTATCTTTCCTTTTTAGTTGTATAATTAATATATAATATATTAATTAAAATTGATTAACAAATATATATTATAATAATAAAAGAATATTTTGTGTATTAATATAGTTCGAATTTCATAACTGGCTTATTTAATATAACAATTTACAATTACTAAATTAAATAATTATTTAGAATTTAAAAAATAAAATCATATATATTTTATTAACAAAGATTAGATTCAATAAAATGATATTTTAGTATTAATATTAATACTAGTACTTCATATTTTAAATATTATTTGTTTAAAAATCAAAAATTTTATATTTTAAAATAATAAAATTATTTATTACTATGCATAAATAAATGTTGTCTCTATAATTAAGTATTAAAAATGTTAAAATTAAATATCAATAAAATATATATTTACAATATATGTTTAATATAAATAAAACTTTATTATAATTTAATATATTTTAAATGTTTGAAAATTCATAATTGTACATTTCAATGGAACGCATCCGATTTTCGTAGACTGAAGTACAGCTTCTTATGAAATATTTGTATAGCCATGAAAACCAACGGAGAGTTTTACTGTATTGTAATTAATTTTTTTCATAAATTCTAAAATTAATATTTTGTGATTATATAATCACAGTTAATGTTGTATTGACAATGTGATTAATCCTCATGATTATTGATTATGATGATCTTAATGATCCTAACCAATCTATATATCCCTATACACAAAATTGTTTATAAAAAAACATCATACAATGAATTGATCATTCAAAAATCCTATTTTTGTTTTCTATTAGACCATAATTTAACCTTCGTCTATCTATTCCTTTATTTATACATGTATTTGCTGCATGTTCTCTCTATAAAACATCTCCAAGTGCAACTTTGCTTAAAATAATAAATCTTTGTTTACATTCTTCAGGCAACCGGGTTTCGTCGTTTCGGCCAGAGGACCTATTCTACTCAGGATGTTGGTGATCTATAAATAGCTATAAATAGCTAACGATATTAATAAAGAAATCGGCATTTATTATTTATATATCCACCGATGCAAAAGCTTATCAATTTCACGAGCACATTCTTCTCTCGTAACAGCTCTCCTACCTTAAATGTATAGTTTGTATAGTTTGTATAGTTTATATAGTTTATATAGTTTGTATAGTTTATATAGCTTGTATAGCATGTATAATTTGCATAGCATGTATAGCCCATATCAATTTATATTTCAATTGGTGGAATCGACTTTACTCTCGACTCTACGCAGCTAATACTAATACATTTGTAGCTAATACATCTTATTTGTAATAATAATAAGATACGGTAAATTAGAATTCACCTCGAATAGAAATACAGTAAGCGTTATATAATCCGGCGTAATCACGACTTAACGTAATCACAATTCAATACAATTATAAGAGTAATAAGACTCTCGCGCACACGCCACAGGTTCGCACCGTTACCTTGATTCCTGGAGATGGTATTGGTCCCGAAATTTCTGCTGCCGTTCAGCAAATCTTTGCCGCGGCTGATGTTGGTACCTAGATAATAAGTTCTGTTCGACTTTATTTCTAACGTGGCACTAAGTCGTTATTACACGTTCGGAATAACTGTGGTTGATAATCTCGGTCTTCTACCTCAAATACAATACAAAATGATATTGACCTTTTATACTAAAACAATACTGCATTATGATTATTTGTTTATAAATATAATATATTTAATTAAAATGCATTTTATAAACATCATATATTTAAATTAATAAAAAACATGCAATTTATATAGTTGCATTATAAAGGGTGATTCACACCAAGCTTTTATCAGCATTTTTTTGAATCGAGTAGAATAATACCAAAAACACAGCACTAAACCTGAGCCAAAAGTAGGAATATGAATATGTTCTAATTCATATTTATCAAATATCAACTTTAAATTTGGTATCCCAGGTTCCTATCAAATGGGACCCAGTTGATGTGACGCCGGTGAAGTGTGCGGATGGATCTTTTCAGATTCCGCAATCCGCCATTGCTTCCGTAAACAAGTACGGTGTCGGACTCAAGGGCCCTCTGGCAACACCAATCGGCAAAGGACACAAGTCACTAAACCTGGCGCTACGGAAGTTTGTTTCACCTCAATTACTTACAATAAGCATTAAATTATAAATTGAATCTTTTTATCGCATTGGAAATTGGGCAGAATTAAATTTTATCGAAAATTTCTGGCAAATCTTTAATATTGCGTTTAATCGTTAATTGGCGATCGCTTTTTCTAGAGAGTTCTCTTTATACGCAAATGTACGACCTTGTAAGTCGTTGGTCGGCTATGAAACTCCTTACAAGAATGTCGATATCGTGACTATTCGAGAGAACACAGAAGGAGAATACAGCGGTATTGAACATCAGGTTAATTTAGGTGTTAATATGGTGCATTCTAATAGCGGTGTTACACGTCTGAGTTTAGTAATGAATGCTAGCAATTCAATAACCTAATAGATTATTTGGCTATTCAATTACCTCGATATACAACATAATCTATAAGCAGGCTTTCAAAATACTCAAAGTGCTGCTTCTGCTGTTGGCATTGATTTTATCAAGAATAATTGTTTTAAGATTTTATCTTTTCTTATATTGTTACAATAACTTTTTGATATTAATGAATCCTATACACATAAATACATTATTTTTCGAGTAGGATCAACTCTACGAATTTGTTTCACATCAGCTTATTTAAATAGGAATTGCACTTTAATTAATATAGACAATGATTTAAAATGTACGATACATCTATTTTTGACATGTCAAACTGATATAATTGTAATCACACTCTTTGATTTATCTCTACCTCGTCACCACAATTAGTTCTTCTGTGCCACTATTGTTATGGCCTTCACATGTAATTGTATCACCTGCACATTTCTTTCACCCGTCGCGTATCTGTTTTATCAATACCTCCACGCTGCACTGCGCACCCCAAATACACCCCTACCCCAAATACCTCCTTACACCACTAGCGCTATCTTATACCCGCCCAACTCTACACCACCCTAACATCCCCATTCCTCGCACCACCCGACACTACGCTTATACTACCTCCCTCGCATCAGATCGTAGACGGAGTCGTCCAGAGCATTAAGCTGATCACGGAAAAGGCATCCCGCAGAGTTGCCAAGTACGCTTTCAAGTACGCCAAGGCAACGGGACGCAAACGAATCACGGCCGTACACAAGGCCAACATCATGCGAATGTCCGACGGCCTGTTTCTGAGGTGATTACATCGGTGGTGTGTGTGTGTGTGTAGAACAAGGGAGGCGAGATTGGTGGTAATAAAGGAGTGGTGAGAGAGTAGGTCGGAAGAACAATGCTTGCCGAGGCTGCGATAGAGGAGGTTGGTAAGAGAGACGAGGGTATAGAGGGGCGGATAGTGGGGTTGTTTCGTGGAGAGGGTTATGAATATTGGAAGCGATAGAGGAACTGAAGTATGGAGATCGAGGTTATGACGAGCATGATATTGGTAGAATAGATTAGAGGAAAGTGATGAGGATTAGAAGATGTCACTGTAGATAAGAGAAGTGCTGAATGAGAGAAGATGACAAAGGATTAATAGAGGTGTTAAGAGAACAAGTGAGATCAATATTAAAATAAGTGATGGAAATTTCAGTAAGAGAGTAGATAGGACCCGAAGAACGTTTGTGAGAGAGATGGTGAGAAGGTTTATTGTAAAGTGTAGATGGAGGAGCTGAGATAATAAATGAAAGTGTAGATAATGGGAAACCGTAAGATGAGGTGAGTAGAAGTGAGAGAAGAGGTTAGAGTAGACTCTAATGATGTGAGAGGGTGAGAGAGTTGTGTTAAGATTGGAGATGAAAGAGGTAGTTGAGACTTGTTATGAGATGGGGTGAGAGGAGGTAAGAGGAGATGGAGAATAATGTGATATCTGTAGTTATAGAGTATTAGAGTGTAATAGACGAGGTAAAATGTTAGTTAGAGAGGAAGTGAAAGTCGAGGTGAGTTATGCTAGAAATTGTTTTTGTCTTGTATGAAATGATACATTTTTGCATTACTCTTGGTATGCATATTTAAAAAATATTACTAAAATATATTTATACATTTAAATAGTCATAATAAAATATAATATTTATATTAATAACACTATGATTAGTATATATATATATATTTCTTAATTGTATAATAAACAAATAAATTAATATTTATTATTGTTAATTAAAAGTTATAATTTCGCTTTCATAGATGTTGCAGGGAAGCAGCTCAAGAAAATAAGGATATACAATTTGAGGAGATGTATCTGGATACAGTATGCTTAAAGGTTGGAGAGCGTATAGCATTGTGTCATTGTTTATAATAGTGCATGTGAATCTACTAATTAGACATAACTCTAAATTTTTATTTACAATTTAAAATTATTATTTATTATTTAAAAAGTTTGCAATGTTTATTATCTTCCATTAATTCAGCTTGATCTTAAATCAGGTTTTTATTTCTTCAGATTATTTTTGATTATATTTTATTTATATTATTTCTATTTTTTGTTGTTATTTTATTGATATAATAAAAACAATTTTATTATATTGATTACATATAAAAAGTCTTAGATATATTCTTTGGAAATTTGTATTTACCAAACCATTATCGGCGTATACACTCTTGCCAGTTTGTTGTATCTCCTCACCTTACAGATGGTGCAGGATCCAACCCAGTTTGATGTGTTAGTCATGCCAAACTTATATGGTGACATCTTGAGTGATCTATGTGCAGGTCTTATTGGAGGCCTTGGCCTTACCCCTAGTGGCAACATTGGTGAATCTGGGGCACTCTTCGAATCCGTTAGTCATATTTACCAATGATCTGATGTAACTACTTTTATTTTATTTTCGTAAGCAGATAATATATTTTTTCTTAATATTTTATTACATTATTTATCTAAATTATTACAAATTGTTATTATTTTATATAAGATATGAAATTTTCTTTTATATATATCTTATTTCTTTCATATTTAAATACTATTCTAACAATATATATTTGGTATGATTTAGTACTAGTTGTTTTATTATTTTATTAGGGCTTATTAAATTTTCTATGTTGTTGAGGTATTTATATAAATATAAATAAAATTTATATTTAAATATACTTGTTCCTGTCTTGAATTAATACCAAACTTGTATTTCATATTAATATCCAATATCTTGCACATGTCCAAACCATCCTATCAATTCTACTTATTATCCGTTATTAGTTCATTAATAATTAAACTCGAACATCACTACTTGACTTTCTACTTGCCACATAACATATATTATTTAACACTGTTTCTCCTTCACAATTCCTTTAGGTACATGGAACAGCTCCTGACATTGCTGGCAAGGATCTAGCCAATCCAACGGCTCTCTTGCTTTCATCAGTGATGATGCTTCGTCACATGCAACTCAATTCCTATGCTGAAAAGATTGAAAGAGCGTGTTTCGAGACTATCAGCGAAGGAAAGGTTTGTTTACCTATACTCTTATAACCTTCTTATAACTTTCTTATAACTTTCTTATAACTTTATCTTATAAATTTCTCTCTGATAATCCAACAATTTAATTTTGTATTAATTTTAATTGCATTTTAGGTTTTGACTGGAGATCTTTACGGAACAGGTAAATGCTCAGAATACACAAATGAAATCTGCAATAAACTTGTTAGTAAAATTACAATAAATATTATTGATATAGATTATTAAATAAATATAATTAATTTTGTACTTTTTTTTACAGCAGAGTTAGAAAACTATTCAGATATCTCAAATTTTATGTAATAGTTATCTTTGTTTTTTACTTTTAACAATGTTATTTATTACTGATACTTCTAAATACTGGTCATTAAATTCATGTGCTGATTGATAACTATTCGTTGATTTCATAGAATAAATGTGTAATCAAAATGACTTCTTATTTATGTTTTCTATTTTTAAAACAAGATCAACTCATTTTTTGTCATTGGCACTTGTGCTGCCGATTTATTATAAAATGTAAAAATAAATAAATACCCTAAATCGTGTCAATATATATGTACAAATGGCTGGGGTATGGGCTGAACGATAAAATACTGAGTAATTGTGTGGAGTAAGTAATGAGTGAGTAGCTGGTAGTATATTTACGCATTATGCAGTATGATGAACAGAAACATTAAAAGAGGTAATAGTAATGTATGCCGGTATCTAGTTGCGTTAGATTTGTCTTTAGAACGGGTTTTGAACATTTGCTTGCATTTATCTGGTGAAATTTAGGAGATTAAATCAAATTATTTGTTATTTATAAATATATTTTTTAATGAAATGCTTTTAATAATTCAATAATTTAATAATTCTATTTAATTCAGAATTTTAACATTTAACATGATTCATGACTCATATTCAAATATCAATTTAAAAAAATAATTGTGGTTTTTCGTTACACTTATTTGAAAACTACTTACAGTGCAGAGTAGAACAAATATTGTATTGCAAATATTTTATAATGTAAATATTCGAATTGGCTAAATTATTAAATTAATCATTTTTATATCATAAATTGTTACTTATTTATTCAACTTATAAAATCGATATCTAGTTTGGAGATATTTATCCTTTTATGACATTAAATATCTATTAATAGTACTAAATTAGCCAATTTATTAAATATACTTTATTAATCATATTTATTAATTATTGTGATATATTCAAACTTTAATTATATGAGATCTTAAAATATTGCAATATAATTGTTTTGAATTCTAAAAATTGTAATACTTTTATATTCTAGAAATTATTAAAATATAAGATAATTTAAAAATCACAATGATAATGAAGCAATTATATTAAATTCTATGCAAGAAGTCATTACAATAATTTAAATCATGATTTTATAATATCACCAGATGTAATACAGAATTTAATACTTTTTGAATAAATATGATTAGATATCTTAATTGAATTTCTAAATTGTATTGTTTTATATGCTGGATAATATAATCATGAACTGAAACCCAGAATATGATATCAAAATAATCTTATTTCAAATTCTTCTTTAATAAAACTATATGCAATAAAATAAACTGATATTTATACTAAATATTTATTACTACATTATTACTACATTTTTATTAAATAACCTATTGTTAATGAGATTCTAGTACCAAAGCGAATAACTATTCATAACAACTATTTAATTGTATATGCCATCGAGAGATTATTTAGTAGTTATTTGTGTAACTCACCACTGAAGAAAGTAACACGACGATTAGTGCAATCGCAACAGACTTGGTTGTAGGCAACAGAGGTGAGGTAGCAACACTCCATGCAACGCAAGGACAAGGACTTGTAATCTGCGTTCACAGACAAAGACTTGTATCCATCGGCCGGACAAGAGAGGCAGTCGTATTCGCCATCCCCCCTGCAAGACCGACAGCTGTCATGGCAACGTACGCACACCTGTAAGTCAAGTCCGAGTGAACAAATAAGAATTAGAGTATTGTTATAGAGTTTATAGAGTTTATATAAGAAATTGATTTCTATCTCCTTTTCTCAAATGTTTGGTTTATAGTAAACAATAATTTCACCCTTTAAAACCTTTCTCTCTTTGTCGTAGTAGTGTGTAGATGAACAATGGATTATCATGGGCTTATGAATGCATTGTCCGGTTTTAGAAATACGATACCTCTTTGAACACCTAATGCAAGTATGCTCATCTGTTGAAAGGTTTAATGTTGAGTATCAAGAATTTTCTAACAGAGCTTCACTAGACTCTCTTATTACTAATAACAAAATTTACATGTAAATTCTTGCAGTAAATAAATTTCCCACTCTATTTATTAGATTTTCTATAATATTAAGTTTGAATTGATTCTTTAAAAAATATCTAAATAAAGTTGTTTGTTTATTGAACAAACTTTTGCAGTGGATACAATTTTTGATGCATGGTTCGCACTTCCTGTTTAAAGAGAAATATCCAGCTGCACACGAATCCACGCAATGACCTTGAGGGGTCAACAAATATCCGCTACGGCACAATGTACATTTGTCCTGCAGACAGATCGCGCAGTTACTGGTCGTACAGATTTTGCACATTGTCAGAAGAGTGTGGGTCCTGAGTTTAATGAATTCAGTGATTCTTAGACATTTTTGCATTCTTATTAATTCAAGATTAATATTAAATTATGAAAATATACATAAAATACATATCGACATATTGTCAATAATCCGGAAATAATTTAATATTTTATTATTAAAATTATTTCATAGAAAACTTTCTTATTTTATATTTATTTAAAGTAATTTGTTACTCCTGGTCAATTTTGTTGCCGCATTTTATCCTTGCAAATTTATTTGTAAAACATGCAATTATAGTTCATAACTATAGTTCATAAGTCTACTGCTTTAATTATTATGACCTATATTCTAAACAAATGGTAATCAACTATTTGGGCAACAATAAAATTGATACTTGTATTATCTTAGTGGTAAGAATACATATAACTATTTGTTAAACTCATTGTATCATCATTATTAAAGGTTACTAAGTAATTAATCATACAATGCGAGGACACGATGTCACGCATGAGCAATCACTAACCCGCGAGAACAATATGTCACGCATGAGCAAACCCAAACTCACGAGAACACAATGTCACGCATGAGCAAACCCAAACCCGCGATGTCACGCATGAACAAACCCAAACCCGCGAGGACAATGTCACGCATGAACAATCACTAACCCGCGATGTCACGCATGAGCAATCACTAACCCGCGAGGACAATATGTCACGCATGAGCAAACCCAAACTCACGAGGACACAATGTCACGCATGAGCAAACACTAACCCGCGAGGACACGATGTCACGCAAACACCATCATAAAGGCGACGCCGAGCTGGTTCCTTGCATGCGAGGCATTGGTCAGCACGCTTGCCATAACATAAACCGCACGTGGCATGGCACCGCCTACACCTGCTGACCGCTGCAGAGACGGCAGCGGTCAGCGGTGTTGCGGACACTTTGTATTCGAAGTAGTCGGGAGAACATGTACGAACGCATCTGCTGTCCTCCAGCAGTCTGTGGGAAATGTAGAGGTAAATTGTGAAATGTAGAGGTAAAGTGTGAAATGTAGAGGTAAAGTGTGAAATGTAGAGGTAAAGTGTGAAATGTAGAGGTAAAGTGTGAAATGTAGAGGTAAAGTGTGAAATGTAGAGGTAAATTGTGAAATGTAGAGATAAAGTGTGAAATGTAGAGGTAAAGTGTGAAATGTAGAGGTAAAGTGTGAAATGAAGAGGCAAAGTGTGAAATGTAGAGGCAAAGTGTGAAATGTAGAGGTAAAGTGTGAAATGTAGAGGTAAATTGTGAAATGTAGAGGCAAAGTGTGAAATGTAGAGGTAAATTGTGAAATGTAGAGGTAAAGTGTGAAATGTAGAGGTAAATTGTGAAATGTAGAGGTAAAGTGTGAAATGAAGATGTAAAGTGTGAAATGTAGAGGTAAAGTGTGAAATGTAGAGGTAAAGTGTGAAATGTAGAGGTAAAGTGTGTTGGTTTTCTCTCACTATTAACCAATGTTTAACCTAGGACTGTTGAGGATATTATTGATATCCAACGATGTAACCTTACGTTGTGCAAGTTTGTTTAACTTTACCAAACCCTGCCCCGAGTTGACTTTACTGTGCACACGATGACTAACAATGGAGGGGAGCAAGCTGTACAGTGTTTTGCTGAAGGTCCTGAGCAGTACAGACAGGAAGTGTCGCAACTGTGACATTCTGATTTGAGGTCCGAATATTTATCTGAAAGTGCAAGATAATATTTGAGTAGTTTTGAAAGAATCTCCCACCAATGATTACTTTAGCTGACCTCTTTGTATGACCTCCCCAAAACCTTCAAATAATATAGCATTACTTTCTATTTAGTGATTTACATCTATTATTAATATCTGACAATTTATCAATATTAAAAATAATGAATACGAATAGATCACGTTGAGATGAAGATACATATGTAAATAACTTGTGCATTACAACTAACCAGAAGGACATTTCGTCCTACAAGTTCCATTGTCTAACTTGGTGCTGAAGGCTCCACATTTTGTGCAATCGCTTGGCTCTCCTCCCTTACATTCAGCACAAAATAATTGGCACCTGTATTTTGTAATCAGGTCTGCAAGTGGATCTTGGTAGGACTTAAGTAGGTCTTAAGTAGGTCCTAGGTGGTTCTGAGCTAGTCTAGAAGACCTCCCAGGATACACTAGTATGACACACTAAACTTAGCTGCGCTGCTATTAAGTAATCTTGCGTTGTTAATATGTAAAGAGTAATTCGCAGGGAACACATCGATAACATATATTGTGTTATATATTGTAACCTACATCTCCACATCAGAAACCCTACATTCAGATGACCTCAACCCCAATACATTATTATGTCTATAAGAGACGGTAATTCATTTCACTACCCAATGGAGAGAGCTGTTTACTCACACCCATCCCCACTTCGCACCAGTCCTCGCCCCATACCCACTACAAACGGTTTGCACGTGGAGCCCTGTCTGTAGTATTTGTTAGGGCATTGCAGCGAGCAAATGACGTCATCTAGGCCGTTATCGACGCGTAGAGCATGTCCTGCACATAGTTTGCAATTTAGGGGCCCGCGACCCCAGCAACCATTGCACTCCGTAGAGCAATTCTCACACCTATTGGCAAATAGGACGAGGAAAGATTAGGTGAAACGACGAGAGATTAGGTAAAAACGGGATGAGATGGGAAGCGAGTGGATGAGGTGAGACGACATGAGACCATAAGCAACGAGATGAGGAAAGGTGAACAGTGATGAAGGGAGGAGGAGAGAAGAGTTGAGATGATGTCAACTAAGATGTGGTTAGATGAGAAGAGATTAAAATGTGGTGAGATGTGGTGAGATAAGCTGAGATAAGCTGAGATAAGCTGAGATAAGCTGAGATAAGCTGATATTCCACTTTCTTAATACTATTTACTAACAAATTTTGGTTTACATTGAAACCGTTCGCACAATTCAACCAGCAGCGGCCATTTTTCAGGAAGTGGGTGGAGTTATTGCATGAGTGACAAGTGTAGTAGAGGTCCTCTTCATATTCTGTGAGGTCATATTCTGTGAGGTCATATTCTGGGCATGTTGGTGTGGCATATTTACGGAGCAAGTGCGGATGAAAAAGAAACTGCAGCAGTTGAGAAGGGTAATAAACATGTAATAAAGGAATATTGATATAGGAGAATAAGTTCAATTATGTTACCAAATGAATCTGCAGTCGTCTATGAATGTAGGAAATACAGAAGTGAATTTCATGAAAGTGTTTGCGTTTAAAAACTGTTAATAACAAATGCGCGAATGGCAAACCACACGATAAGCAGCCCAAAGAACACTTGCGACATTGGAACTGAGAGGAGAGGTGGCTTTTGAACTGAGAACCACTGCGAACAGGGTAAAGAGCCCATTTCGCAGGACATTTCTTGAGGCAACGACCTTTATGCAAAGTCAGAGGTCGCGTACAGGTCAGACATATCACCTTCTGTATATCAAAGGTAGGTAGGAATTGGAATGAATATAATAATAACTTAAATAATATGAGATCATTATTAGGATTCGTAATTTAATAATGATTTGTCAAATAGATATTGTTAAATGTTAAATCATTGCAAAAATATATGATTTTTTTTTACTAACATAATAACAATTTATTTTAATATGTCTAATTTAATAAATATGAAATGAATGAATATCACAAAACAATAATATAATATATAATCAGTGAAAAGTAAATATATAATATATAATAAGTGAAAAGTAAATATATATTATATAATCAGTGAAAAGTAAATATATATTATATAATCAGAGAAAAGTAAATATATAATATATAATCAGTGAAAAGTAAATATATATTATATAATCAGTGAAAAGTAAATATATAATATATAATCAGTGAAAAGTAAATATATAATATATAATCAGTGAAAAGTAAATATATATTAAATAATCAGAGAAAAGTAAATATATAATATATAATCAGTGAAAAGTAAATATATAATATATAATCAGAGAAAAGTAAATATATAATATATAATAAGTGAAAAGTAAATATATATTATATAATCAGTGAAAAGTAAATATATATTATATAATCAGAGAAAAGTAAATATATAATATATAATCAGTGAAAAGTAAATATATATTATATAATCAGTGAAAAGTAAATATATATTATATAATCAGAGAAAAGTAAATATATAATATATAATCAGTGAAAAGTAAATATATATTATATAATCAGAGAAAAGTAAATATATAATATATAATCAGTGAAAAGTAAATATATAATATATAATCAGAGAAAAGTAAATATATAATATATAATCAGTGAAAAGTAAATATATAATATATAATCAGTGAAAAGTAAATATATATTAAATAATCAGAGAAAAGTAAATATATAATATATAATCAGTGAAAAGTAAATATATATTATATAATCATAGAAAAGTAAATATATAATATATAATAAGTGAAAGTAAATATATATTATATAATCAGAGAAAAGTAAATATATAATATATAATAAGTGAAAAGTAAATATATATTATATAATCAGAGAAAAGTAAATATATATTATATAATCAGTGAAAAGTAAATATATATTATATAATCAGTGAAAAGTAAATATATATTATATAATAAGTGAAAAGTAAATATATATTATATAATCAGTGAAAAGTAAATATATATTATATAATGAGTGAAAAGTAAATATATATTATATAATGAGTGAAAAGTAAATATATAATATATAATAAGTGAAAAGTAAATATATATTATATAATCAGTGAAAAGTAAATATATATTATATAATGAGTGAAAAGTAAATATATATTATATAATGAGTGAAAAGTAAATATTTAACAAAGATTATTTTGTCAAACAAATTTTATTTTGAAATTACTATATTTATAATTTTTTATATTTTATTTTATTAACATAAATATTTTTTTAATGAATCATTTTTATAAGCAATATATAAATAGTTTATAGTTAGCTAATAGTTAGTTAACCTACACCGACCTCTAAGATAACCTATACTGACCTACACTGACCTCTAAGATAACCTATATATTCCTACACTGACCTATAAGATAGCCTACACTGACCTACAAGATAACCTACACATTCCTACACTGACCTACACATTCCTACACATTCCTACACTGACCTCGGTATTGCGTAGGTTATTTTCGTTGTACTGTGACCTAGAGGAACGGAAGCTCGGCCTAGCGGAACTAAAGCTTCGAGCTGTGCAATGTTTACACTGAAGGGGACATCGGAGACAAACGGAACCCTGGGCGTAGGTTCCCTTAGCACACCTATACACGCAGTTACTGAGGAAAGTGACGTGGTTAGAAATGGGAGTGCCTGGTAATCGGGGGTAGAACTACTAAATGGGATGCAGTAGTGCTGTAGTGCTGGTGTCTAGTGAACTTCTACTACTACATGTGGTATTGTAGGGCTATAGTGGGGGGTAATGTAATGAAGGGTGTAGGAGATAGTAAGGTGTAAACATGGTGATGTAATAATAGAGTAGTGGGTCTAGTGAAGGCGTATTTATATCTAAGGTGCAACTAGTGAATTTACTGTGAAAAGAAAAAGTATATTTACATACGAGTGGAGTTTGGAGGATGTCTACCGAAGGAAAGGTGAGTTAATAATAAGCTCTGTGCGATAGCATAAGTAAACATTACATTGTAGCTATTGTTACTTACCCGGTGCGCTCATCCTTGAAGTGCCTGCAAGCTCTACAGTGACTCGCGAGAACTCCGCTGCAACTGCCAGCTTTTCCATTGCCATCGGAATCCTCCATGACCCCCATGACCCCCTCTTCTGCACATTCCTCGTGGCAGTCGATGCCTCCGATGTCATTGGAAGAGGCGCGATGACGAAATGCTATTCCGGCTGTACCATATGCAGTCAACTTCCACTCAGTCAGTAAACCCTTCAAATGAGGTCACGGGGTTAGATAAGAACTGAGATAAGTACTGGGATAAGAGATGAGATAATAGCTGAGATAATAGCTGAGATAAGAGATGAGATAAGAACTGATATAAGAACTGGGATACTTATTGGGATAATAGCTGAGATAAGTATTAGGATAAGTATTGTGATAATAGCTGAGATAAGAGATGGGATAAGAACTGAGATACATATTGTGATAATAGCTGAGATAAGAGCTGAGATAAGTATTGGGATAATAGCTGAGATAGAGTTGAATTAAATATTGAGATAATAGCTGAGATAAGTACTAAGATAAGAACTGATATAAATTGAAGTACCTCTCGTTTGAAGCCGTTATGACCAGAGTAGTCTTGAGTATCCCGTACTCTCAATGTCCATAGGCCAACTGCTTGCTCCCCCCAGTAGAACACAGACATAAACGGCCAGTTGGTTAGTTTTGAAGCTTCGTAATCGTATTGACGAGGTGACATCAGAGTAGACTCCGTGCCCGCCGGCGACACCTGGTCGAGATTGTTTTGCAATCGGTGAGGTTCAATGGGGGTCACAAAGGTCACACGGGTTACTAGGGATTTAATATAAATACCATTGAACAGTTTTTTTAAATCGATAATACATTCATATAAATATTTAGTAAATTAGGTGGTGAAATATTTCATTAAAATGAAATTTTTTTTTAATTCAATAAAAAATATGTAAATTATGTTTAACTTGAGATGAAATAGATTTGTGTACGATAACAACTATATTTAGTAGCGTGTTCAGACGACAACATCCGGTAGCGTAACGTCTCGCTATATTGAATAAGAGTATATTTATACAACGGGATCAATGTTCACTAGTAACCAGCACAATCTCCAGGTCCCCTCGACGCGAATTTATCACCGAGATAGTGAGTTGGACGTGTTCGAGGCTGGCTATGGTGTCGTCTGTGAAGTTGATAGTGACCTCGACTCCAAGCGGCGTGATGTTGACACTTTGCGGCTCGCTGCGGTCGGGGATTTAGGCAACGGTTAATCGGGGCAAGTTAATGTGAAAGATTCCGAGGGAGAGGTAATGTAATTTACTGATGTAGTGAGAATATGATATGCGATGTTATGGATGGTTCTAAATATAGATATTCTATGAAATATTATACCGAAATTAGTGTTAATGATATTTGATCTTTTAGAAGATATTATAGGAGATATAGTAGAAGATATAGTAGAATATAATATAGGAGATATTGTAGGAGATAATGTAGGAGATATTGTAGGAGATAATGTATGAGATAATGTAGGAGATATTGTAGGAGATAATGTATGAGATAATGTAGGAGATATTGTAGGAGATATTGTAGGAGATATTGTAGGAGATATTGTAGGAGATATTGTAGGAGATATTGTAGGAGATAATGTATGAGATAATGTAGGAGATATTGTAGAAGATATTGTAGGAGATATTGTAGGAGATATTGTAGGAGATAATGTATGAGATAATGTAAGAGATATTGTAGGAGATATTGTAGGAGATAATGTAGGAGATATTATAGGAGATATTGTAGGAGATATTGTAGGAGATATTGTAGGAGATAATGTAGGAGATATTATAGGAGATATTGTAGAATATATTGTAGGAGATATTGTAGGAGATATTGTAGGAGATATTGTAGGAGATCATGTAGGAGATATTGTAGGAGATATTGTAGGAGATATTGTAGAATATATAGGAAATAAATACCTAAAGCCATCATCAACGTATTGAGAGATTTGCTGAGGAACAGACTTCCAACGCTTTGACAAGGATACAATCTCACCCGCATCCATTATTCCATATCCATATAGGTGAGAATCTTATAAATTAAGGGAGATATTTATATTATGAGGGAGAAGTATGAGGTAGTAAAGTGAGAAAGAAAGTGAAAAAGAAATTAATGATAAGAGAAAGAAAGATAACTAACATTTCCTGCCAACACCATTTGTTTTCCATTCTCCATCTTTAGTCAGTAGATGCCAGCGAGATGTTAATAAAACCACGTATTGCAAATCCCTCCATGTCAACTTTGGACTTTAAATTGGGATTTGATAATTAGTCCGAGTAAAAACATATTTTGAAATAATTTCAAAGATATAATCTTAAATATTTGTTATTATTAGAGAGTTAGACTAATGACTATATGATATGCTTATAAGACTATAGTTACAAGTAAGAGATATGTTGAGGCTTAGAGTTAAAATAGAACTCAAAATTTAAATCTGAAGATAAACAATGAAAATAGTGGGAAGTAACGTTAAAAATACTGATTAATATATGCTATAAATATTAGTTTCATATCAGAAATGTTTGTCTAACTTTGCTTCTAAAGCTAAAGCAGCAATACCCGCTGCAAATGGGGCCGAGGCACTAGTCCCCGTATGTTTATTTGTGCATTGATTCTGAAGATCCGTGGTGATCACCTTTGGGACCATAATGTATGATTAGGATTTTATGATTAATTTTGTGATGTGGCATATTGTATATATTACTCTCCTACTAACTCTCCTACTAAATCTCCTACTAACTCTCCTACTAACTCTCATTATAACTCTCCTACTAACTCTACTACTAACTCTCCTATTAACTCTCCTACTAACTCTCCTACTAACTCTCCTACTAACTCTCCTACTAACTATACTACTAACTCTCCTACTAACTCTCCTACTAGCTCTCCTTCTAACTCTCCTTCTAACTATACTACTAACTCTCCTACTAACTCTCCTACTAACTCTCCTTCTAACTCTCCTTCTAACTCTACTACTAACTCTCCTACTAACTCTACTTCTAACTCTCCTTATAACTATACTACTAACTCTCCTACTAACTCTCCTACTAACTCTCCTACTAACTCTCCTTCTGACTCTCCTACTAACTCTCCTACTAACTCTCCTACTAACTCTCCTACTAACTCTCCTACTAACTCTCCTACTAACTCTCCTACTAACTCTCCTACTAACTCTCCTACTAACTCTCCTACTAACTCTCCTTCTAACTCTCCTACTAACTCTCCTACTAACTCTCCTACTAACTCTCCTACTAACTCTCCTACTAACTCTCCTACTAACTCTCCTACTAACTCTCCTACTAACTCTCCTACTAACTCTCCTACTAACTCTCCTACTAACTCTCCTACTAACTCTCCTACTAACTCTCCTACTAACTCTCCTACTAACTCTCCTACTAACTCTCCTACTAACTCTCCTACTAACTCTCCTACTAACTCTCCTACTAACTCTCCTACTAACTCTCCTACTAACTCTCCTACTAACTCTCCTACTAACTCTCCTACTAACTCTCCTACTAACTCTCCTACTAACTCTCCTACTAACTCTCCTACTAACTCTCCTACTAACTCTCCTACTAACTCTCCTACTAACTCTCCTACTAACTCTCCTACTAACTCTCCTACTAACTCTCCTACTAACTCTCCTACTAACTCTCCTACTAACTCTCCTACTAACTCTCCTACTAACTCTCCTACTAACTCTCCTACTAACTCTCCTACTAACTCTCCTACTAACTCTCCTGCTAACTCTCCTACTAACTCTCCTACTAACTCCTACTAACTCTCCTACTAACTCTCCTACTAACTCTCATTCTAACTCTCCTACTAACTCTCCTACTAACTCTCCTACTAACTCCTACTAACTCTCCTACTAACTCTCCTACTAACTCTCATTCTAACTCTCCTACTAACTCTCATTCTAACTCTCCTGCTAACTCTCCTTCTAACTCTCCTACTAACTCTACTACTAAATCTCCTACTAACTCCTACTAACTCTCCTACTAACTCTCCTACTAACTCTCCTACTAACTCTACTACTAACTCTACTACTAACTCCTACTAACTCTCCTACTAACTCTCCTACTAACTCTCCTACTAACTCTCCTATTAACTCTCCTACTAACTCTCATTCTAACTCTCCTACTAACTCTCCTTCTAACTCTCCTTCTAACTCTTATTCAAACTCTCCTACTAACTCTCCTTCTAACTCTCCTTCTAACTCTCCTTCTAACTCTACTACTAACTCTCCTACTAACTCTCCTTCTAACTCTCCTTCTAATTGCTTACTCACCCATATTAACCCAAATTCTATCAAAAGTTGGGACCACTACTAACCGCTCTGTCAGAGAATTTTGCCCCAGAACTAAAGGCTGCTGCTAGAATAGAACTACATTTCTCTGAATACCATGGCTTCAAACCTTTCTCATTCACGGCACTAACAGCCAGGGTATAGATGGAGTTAGTGTAGCCTGCGGAAAGTTAAGGCAGGTTAGACGCTTTGCGAGGACATTTTACTTGCGGAGATTGGAGGATTTAGGTGAGGGGAGTGGTTAATCTATAAATGCATATTAAAACACCAGATGGATTTATAAGTCTTATTGGTAATATTTTACATCATATTGTATATGTTATTATGTATATTGTACAATGTACATGTTATTCAGCTAGATAAAATAAGGATGGTTCATTTAAATAACGTATATATACTTAGACATACAAATATATATAGATATGCATATACTAAATAATATTAAATTTGGAATTGATTTAATTTAAGAAACAAATTTCATATATTGACATTATTAGTTTCAATTAGCATAATAGACATTGATGATATTTGTAATAGCATTAAAGATCACATCAGTGTATTTTTGCCAATATTTATATATAACGCATGCATATATATCCAATTGTTTATAAATATCAAGATTTATATTGTTTATAATATTTCTATACCGTTCACAATATTAATCATATTTATTTATTAGGAAAGAAAGAATTTAGCACAATTCTAAAATATTTGAAATTACTCTCAGGGTTTTTTTTTCAGTAAATATTGTTAATAATATAAATGATAAAGATAAATGTGAATTTACGAGATAAAATCCAATTTTATCATTAGTTGGTAATACAATACTCTATTCGGATAACAATATAAGAGAACACTATGAGATATGATATTGTGTATATATAAATGCAATAATACAATAATTAGTATACTATATATACTTTATATATATAAAACATATTAGATATATATTATAATTCTTATATTTACATATGAAACATTATATTTTATGAACTTTGATACTTTATTAATTACATATATAAAACTAATCTAGATAAGCTGATTTGTAATATTAATATTATTTCTTATTCTAAATTAATATTATTTCTACCGTATAGAATATTATTAATAATATATTTGAAACAATACTTGATTTGACAACAATGGGTACTAATATATGATACTAATAGATTATTAAATACGGCCTACTTTAAATACCTACAGCATATACTGACCATCGGTACCACATCCGTCATAGAGTGAACCACCATTCCCCGAAGCCCATATATAAATTGACCCAAGTCCGTTTCTTCCCTATGTAATGATAGAGTTATAATAAACAAATTTTAGGTTTACTCTAAATGATATTATACTATGAGCTGTCATACCTCATTATACCACTCACCCCCTACACTACCACTCACCCCCTAGACTACCACTCACCCCCTACACTACCACTCACCCCTACACTACCACTCACCCCCTACACTACCACTCACCCCCTACACTACCACTCACCCCTACACTACCACTCACCCCTAGACTACCACTCACCCCCTACACTACCACTCACCCCCCTACACTACCACTCACCCCTACACTACCACTCACCCCCCTACCCTACCACTCACCCCCTACACTACCACTCACCCCCTACACTACCACTCACTCCTAGACTACCACTCACCTCCTATACTATCACTCACCCCCCTACACTACCACTCACCCCCTACACTACCACTCACCCCTACACTACCACTCACCCCCATACCCTACCACTCACCCCCTAGACTACCACTCACCCCCTACACTATCACTCACCCCCTACACTACCACTCACCCCCCTACACTACCACTCACCCCCTACACTACCACTCACCCCTACACTACCACTCACCCCCCTACCCTACCACTCACCCCCTACACTACCACCCACCCCCTACACTACCACTCACCCCTACACTACCACTCACCCCCCTACCCTACCACTCACCCCCTACACTACCACTCACCCCCTACACTACCACCCACCCCTACACTACCGCTCACCCCTACACTACCACTCACCCCCCTACCCTACCACTCACCCCCTACACTACCACTCACCCCTACACTACCACTCACCCCCTACACTACCACTCACCCCCTACACTACCACTCACCCCCTACACTACCACTCACCCCCTACATTACCACCCACCCCTACACTACCACTCACCCCCCTACACTACCACTCACCCCCTACACTACCACCCACCCCCTACACTACCACCCACCCCCTACACTACCACCCACCCCCTACACTACCACTCACCACCTACACTACCACCCACCCCCTACACTACCACCCACCCCCTACACTACCACTCACCCCCTACACTACCACTCACCCCTACACTACCACCCACCCCCCTACACTACCACTCACCCCCTACACTACCTCTCACCCCCTACACTACCACTCACCCCTACACTACCACTCACCCCTACACTACCACTCACCCCCTACACTACCACTCACCCCCCTACACTACCACTCACCCCCCTATACTACCACCCACCCCCTACACTACCACTCAACTCCTTACACTACCACCCACCCCTACATTACCCTCATTATACTCTATCACACGCCGCTCTATATCTCACTAGAACAATACATATTACCACATATCATATATTATACATCGACACTACGCCATGTTCTGATATCCACTTCTTGTATATTAATGGAAGTGACCTCGGTGACCCCGCGTTCGAATGCCTTCTGAGTGAGCTCCGAGGGACCGTCTATTGTTTTGCCGTTATCTTCTGGACCCCAAGACGACGAGTAGATGTCGATGTGTTGTGATTGGAAGGAAAGCGCACGGGCCTCGATTGAATCTGTGACGTCACCGTCGAGTATACGAAGACCTTTATGGGGATGGTATAGGTAAAGGGGCGTAATAGGGGCGTGATAGGGGCATGCCATCAACGCGTATTATCTAAATAGATTGTGAGAATGGCTTATATGAATCTGGAGTCTGGGTGCTGCTGTACTTACATTAGAAATAAATGATGGAACTTATATTTATCAGCTCGTAATTAAGATTGAAAACATATATTTAAGGGATATTATCAATCTAATAATAAGGTAATAAGGTAATATAATAATAATAAGGTAATAAAGATATAAAATCACACTCCCAAGACAAAACACATATATTTAATACTATAATGAAGCATTAGTCCGTGAAACTAGAAGGTAATAATGAGAAGATAATAATGAGAAGATAATAATGAGAAGATAATAATGAGAAGATAATAATGAGAAGATAATAATGAGAAGATAATAATGAGAAGATAATAATGAGAAGATAATAATGAGAAGATAATAATGAGAAGATAATAATGAGAAGATAATAATGAGAAGATAATAATGAGAAGATAATAATGAGAAGATAATAATGAGAAGATAATAATGAGAAGATAATAATGAGAAGATAATAATGAGAAGATAATAATGAGAAGATAATAATGAGAAGATAATAATGAGAAGATAATAATGAGAAGATAATAATGAGAAGATAATAATGAGAAGATAATAATGAGAAGATAATAATGAGAAGATAATAATGAGAAGATAATAATGAGAAGATAATAATGAGAAGATAATAATGAGAAGATAATAATGAGAAGATAATAATGAGAAGATAATAATGAGAAGATAATAATGAGAAGATAATAATGAGAAGATAATAATGAGAAGATAATAATGAGAAGATAATAATGAGAAGATAATAATGAGAAGATAATAATGAGAAGATAATAATGAGAAGATAATAATGAGAAGATAATAATGAGAAGATAATAATGAGAAGATAATAATGAGAAGATAATAATGAGAAGATAATAATGAGAAGATAATAATGAGAAGATAATAATGAGAAGATAATAATGAGAAGATAATTGTAAGAAGGCTCTTTTAAATTTTATAAATATATATTATTCCTGTAAACTAATCATATAATGGAATACGGTTTGTGGATATAGATATACATTAAAAAAGAGCGGCAAATTGCTCTAGGTTCTAATATGAACAAGTGCCTAATCACATAATCAATCACATCACTCCATCAAACCATTCGAATTCACTTTTACGATACGGTTAGCTTTTATTGCAGTCGAAGCCCGTCGAGTTCTCCTAGGCACGCAGTTTGCAGACTCTCGAATTGACGCAAACACCGCGTCGTGTTAAACTCTACGACGTAAATTACGCGACACAAGTAAAAGTATGCACCTACGAAAGAAGCACGCCGCAGAGTCTCGAATTGACGCACGCCACAGAGTCTCGAATTGACGCACGCCACAGACTCTCGAATTGACGCACGCCACAGACTCTCGAATTGACGCACGCCACAGACTCTCGAATTGACGCACGCCACAGACTCTCGAATTGACGCACGCCACAAACTCTCGAATTGACGCACGCCTCATCGTTATCGCGCGAACGAACCGCCGATTTTAGATTTATAAGCCACGCCCACTCCGCAGATCGTATTGTTGCCGACTGCGGCGATTTCGCCGGCGCACCGGGTGCCGTGACCGTTAGACTGTTTAGGGGACGACACTTCCGGTGTAGACGGGGCGTACCTCGGAGTGGGGTCGGCGTCGTCCGAGTTGAAGTCGAATGAAGCGTATCTATCCTGAAGAGCGGTCGGGCCGAGAACGGGGCGTGTATTTAGTGCGTAATAGCCGCAATAATGTAATAATAGCGGTGCGGATATGTGTTTAAATATACGGTGAGTGAGTTTAATGTGCGGATAACTGGTGGTGTGCGAAGTTGCGTGTATCGCTAGTGTTTAGCCTGCGCGTTATGTTAAAATGAAAATGCATGCGTGTGACGCATGCGGTAGAATAGTGTTATGTAATGTTTTTAATACGCGATTATGTAACACACCGTGAAGCCTGACACCCCGCAGAATGACATGTTGAATGGCATATGGAGTTTTACCTCAAGGAGTGACACTCCGATGAGTGGCGCACGATGTTACAACCTGTGGAGTATTACACCATCGAGATGCACCCCTCGGACTAACTGACCAGTGAGTAGTGTAACATATAGTAATAACTCTGTATGTAATGACACACGAATGAACTGCTCACGGAGTGACGTCTCATGAAAAAATAACCCTTGAAATATAAACAAGAGTTTCAGTACGTAACACTTCCTAGCCGACTTCTATTGAAGTAACAATAAGTAATATAATGTATATATAATATTGACGGGTGGTTATAATTCATGAAATCACGCTCCCAAGAGAATTACAAAACACATCTATTTAATACTATAATGAAGCATTAATGCGTGAAACTAGATTGTATTTCTATTATAGAATCGTAGTGATAAGACACTGCTTCTGTCAATAACAATTGGATGCTTAAAGAATTGCCCTAATAATTGTTATCGAATTCCCATATACTAAAGAAATGTTAAATTGATTTACGCGTTCGTATCCAGAACATAATATGTCCTTTGTGGTGTCATCCATCTTGGAGATGAGGAGGACAATCTTCTACGAGTTTGATAACAAGGATAATGACCTTAGCGTCCTTAGCCAGTCATTTATTGGAAGGTATTTTTCAATTACAAATAAAATAATTATTTATTTCTAGAGACATTGTATAATAATATAACATTGTGTCACTGATTATGTACATATGCCAATTATATATATATAAATATATATATATATATATATATATATAAATATATATAGGCCATAATAAACTATTAAGTATACAGTACTGTATCATATTGTTAATACATTTTTTGGGACATATTATACTAATATATATAATACAAAATCAAGGATATTCCTAAATCAAGTTAATTGAGTTAACGATGATTTCAATATAATTCTAGTAATATTCATAATGACAAACAACACACATAATATCGATTGTTATTTAATAATATACTTTCTATTGTTGATATTGTATTATATTATTGTATAATACAAGAAACAGATTATCTATACAGAGGTACCCGAAGTTATTGCTATGTACACTATGCTAACTACAATATTACAGATCTCAAAGGGATCTCTTACCCCTTTAGGTAAGTCCCATATGTTCATATAGTAATAGTCTGTGTAGAGAGTAACGAGTCCGTCGCATATGTGGGCCACGCGCGTGGTATTGCGGACACCGGTCGTTGATCCCCGCGTCGATTTGACCAACGCCGTCTCCGATCAGTTATAAGCCCCATATAACTTTTGAACGGAAATCGATAGCGTTGTTAAGGTTACTAGAACAATCGGCTTAACTCTATTTCTCTTTTGTTCTGTTTTTTCTTTACATCGATTTTTTCACTCGAGGATCATATATTAAATATGTAAGTGAGTGAGTGAGTTAATTAGGGATTGAGTGAGTGAATCAGTGAGTGAGTGAGTAAGATAGATAGGGTAAGTGAGTGAATCAGTGAGTGAGTGAGTGAGTGAGTGAGTAAGATAGATAGGGTAAGTGAGTGAATCAGTGAGTGAGTGAGTGAGTGAGTGAGTAAGATAGATAGGTTAAGTGAGTGAATCAGTGAGTGAGTGAGTGAGTGAGTAAGATAGCTAAGGAAAGTGAGTGAGTGAGTGAGTGAGTGAGTGAGTGAGTGAGTAAGATAGATAGGGTAAGTGAGTGAGTGAGTGAGTGAGTGAGTAAGATAGATAGGGTAAGTGAGGAATCAGTGAGTTTGTGAGTGAGTGAGTGAGTGAACGAGTAAGATATATAGGGTAAGTGAGTGAATCACTGAGTGAGTGAGTGAGTGAGTGAGTGAATAAGATAGATAGGGTAAGTGAGTGAATCACTGAGTGAGTGAGTGAGTGAGTGAGTAAGATAGATAGGGTAAGTGAGTGAATCACTGAGTGAGTGAGTGAGTGAGTGAGTGAATAAGATAGATAGGGTAAGTGAGTGAATCACTGAGTGAGTGAGTGAGTGAGTGAGTAAGATAGATAGGGTAAGTGAGGAATCAGTGAGTTTGTGAGTGAGTGAGTGAGTGAACGAGTAAGATAGATAGGGTAAGTGAGTGAATCACTGAGTGAGTGAGTGAGTGAATAAGATAGATAGGGTAAGTGAGTGAATCACTGAGTGAGTGAGTGAGTGAGTGAGTGCATAAGATAGATAGGGTAAGTGAGGAATCAGTGAGTTTGTGAGTTGATGGTGAGCAAGTTAATGAGGTAATGAAGCATTTATCAAAAATTATATAATATACTATTTGGTATATACACATTCATATATATATATATATATATATATATATATATATATATATATATGTATATGTATATGTTATATGTATATTTAAATGAAAACATAGCATTGGCTATATATATATATATATATATATATATATATATATATATATATATATATATATATTAAGGCTACAAGACAATTAATTATACAAACTATATATAGTACAGGACATAGTGTGACTGTTAGAATTTAGTAATATGTATATATCACATATCAATATCAATAACTGACAAATGTGCACTGGATTATTTTGTACAATTTGCCAATCTCTACTTAATACTCCCAAGAGTATAACACTACTATAACACTACTTATATGAAAGTTACTACATGAGCAGTGTGCATTATAAGGGATTTGTTAATTCATATCGAGTAGATTATAACATACAGCCTATATTCTTACTAGAAGCGTGTTATAGATTATAATTTTATAGATCGGGCGTAAAATACTACGCCATAATGTATATCCATAATGTAATACCCCTGCCGGGTGAACCGTTCAAACTAAATGGACCTAGGTTTCGTAAACCCTATCGTGGTAACACGATGCGATCCACGTAAACAAATCCATACTTCCGTACGACCTTCCCGCATTGGTTATACAGCCCGACGAGTTATGCAACGAGGGTAGCTGAATAACGTGTAACCGGATAATGGCAAACGTTATGCAATTAGTATCAATTAACGGCACGTGAGCGCAGTATGCTTTTAAAGAATTTGTTACAGAGTTTATTCTAAATTCAGATTTAAATTTATTGCGAATTACTAATTCCCCGGAAGTCTATGGGGATTACACGAAGTCTAAATGGGTTTTCCATGAGGGTGGTAAGGTATGCGATATAGGAAATCTACCAGGTACCTTAATTACATACGTATAGGTTGCTTCAACGATGTTTAACTTTTTTACTTTCAGTTTACATAACAAATCAAAAATAACAATCTAGATATGTATAATTTCGTAATTTAATTAAGGATCTAGGCACACGATTTCTATTATCCACATGAGTGAGATTCGCGTGGGTTTAGGTAATTTGTTTGGTTTAAATGACAGTTAA